>JZKD02S2037909.1:395653-422621 GCA_000966675.3 Picea glauca | reverse complement strand
GAAATGGGTTAAGTAACCTAAAAATGGGTTAAGTGACCTAGAAGATGAAAGTATAAATAAGAAGCTAGGATCTCTTGTAAAATGTACATTTGGTGAGAATCCTTTTGTGGATCAACGAAGAGATTCTTGTGAATATCTTGTGAAGTATTGACGGAGAGCTTCTTGTGAGAGCGTCCTATTGGTGTGGATCTCTTGAGCATGATTTAAGATCTATTCTTAGGAAGAGAGTGAGATGAGGATCTCATGGATGCATCAAAGTTTCGACAATGTCAGAGATCTTGACGGAAAAAGTCTTGGATTCATAGAAAACCCTATTTTCTGATGTCCACGCGGGCTGTCTGTGTATAGGGTGTCGGTACATGCAGGCTGGCTGTGTATAGGTTGAGTGTACATGTAGGCTAACTGTGTACAGGGAGCGTGGAGTGGATACAATCATGGAGATTTGTGTTTGAGATGGTGCCAAGATCTTGGATAATGAGGCAGGTTCCAGATCTACACTCTATGGCCTCAGATCTGTCACTGAGACACTGGTATGGTTACATTATTGTCTTGATGGATATTATTGTTTGATGTGTTGTGAATTATTAGGGAATTCTTAGTATGGCTTCTATGATGTGGTTCAGTTTGGTTGATTTGGTTGATGGAGTGAGCAACACTCTTGTGATTTAGTAGTGAAATGATTGCTATGGTATACTAGTTGTTTATGCATGATTGAGATAGCATTCATATTGATTTATCAAGGAGCATAAGAAATATATTGGAGAGATTGGATGTGTTGTGACTGGCTATGGGTCAGTTTGGACAGTGGAAGATAGAAGAGAAAGTGATTGTAGGTTGCAGAGGATCTGAGCATGTGAAGGAAAGCAAAACCCTAGTTGCTTAGAAGCATACACTTGCTGCATTATACACTGGCCGCATTCACACGCGGGATGTAGTGAGCCTGGGCACATGCACATGTGAGCTGCACTACTGATAGGTCACATACCTGTTGATAGATTGATATCTGTTGAGGGTTATTGCCTCATCTCATTTGGTGCTAAGAATGTAAGCCGAGTCTTTCATATAGAGCTGTTGCTATTGTAGAGTTGTACTCTATTCAGTTGTTGTTGATAAACCCCAAGGATTGTAGTCCGTAATAAAAATAAAATTGTACATACATCTTGTGTTCTTTGTGTTCATTGTGGTGATGACTTTTTGATAATATATTGCTGATATAGGTTGCTAATATGTTCTCACATCTAATTGGTTATAAATGAAAGCAATGGGTAATGAATAAATGTTGAATGCTAATTGATGAGTTTTTTTGCAAGAAGGAAGTTTTGGGAAAAATAGCCCCACACTCATTGACCTCCCCTCTAAGTGTGGTAGGTGTGTCCAACAATAATTCACATAGACCCAGAACGAATTAAGGCCATAGCTCAACTTTCCTTACCCCACAACAAAAAGGCTATGCAATCCTTTGGGAAAATCAATTTTGTGAGGAAGTTCACCCCCGACTTTGCCAAAACTATCAAACCCTTACAAAATATTTACCAACGTACGAAGCGAGTAAGCCTAGGACCAGAGTTTGGGAGGTTCCATATGAAAAAATAACAATTGTCTCACCGAGGTGGGCACACCCATGCTTGGGATGAAATAAATCATGGCTTCCAATAAAATACATTGCAGATCCATGTCATATAACTATATAAAGTGCAGCCGCGAGAAATAAACAACAGATCTACATCTTGAAATCAAAGATATACATGTATAGTATTCATCTTCAAGAAGCCAAATGACGCCTAATGGCTGGAGATGAGGCGTTTAGAGCTTGAGCAACAAATTCAAGATCTTCAAAACTCAGGTAGGAGTGTAATGTGAGTGTACAAATTCACTAGCCATAGGTCTTCGATGACTCGTCGGGGAACAGACAAGAGGATCTTGGTGATCAGGAAGAGAAATTCACTTATTTTGAACAAGGACTTGATTGGACTTTAGGTATGGCCGGTCATATGTGCAGGAGACAAACTGTAGAAAGGATGAATCAGGTTGGGTAAAACTTTCCTTGGAAAATAACACAAATGATGATTAGAATCAGGCAACATGACATTGACATAAGTTCACGATGTAGGAGGCAAGACAAATTCTCCATATGTTTGGAAGAATAACCAAACGGAGGAGGACACATCTCTATGTAGTGATAAAAACTTCCTAAGCTCATATTAAATCCCAATGCTTGACAAAAAAATGAAATGATGTGCTTTTTCCAAGGGCGACTCATTGTGTTGCCATAAAAAGAAAATACTTTTCCCGTCCTCTTTTTGGGGTATATTTGATTTTTTTGTCTTTTTCAATATTTTGAAGAAGTTGAAAAAGAATAAAAGAATGATACATTAAAAAGGAGGAACGAGTGTTGTAAGCATACTAGTTCCAAGTGCAAGGAACACACTAATGCTCATAGCATGTAGACATGTGCAGGAAAGGGACACTCGGGGAAAATTCCTCCATGGTTCAAGGTGTCAGGTCGCAGAGGAAAAGTGCTACAAGGCTTGCATATAAGGCATGATTCAAAGGTTCAGGTGAGAGAAAAATGGAGCCGACATTAGGCCAAAGACGTAGAGATGCAACTATGATTATCAAGACATGATGAAACCCCCTTCAATGTATTTTTCACAAGCCCAGAGAAGGTAATCTCGGTGGTTTTTCATTTTTAGAGAGTCTGAAAAAACGTAAAAGAAGACTCCATTTGGGTACCTTTTTCGAAGGTAGTCTAGTTGGCTCAAAAAAGGGGTAAACTAGAACCGAAAAGACATCTATTCAAATCCATTTTAATGAGTGTGACACAGACAATATCACTCGAAAATATTTTCAATTTTAAGGAGTCTGAAAAGAGCTTAACTATGGACTCACAACCTTTTTCTAGATTTAGTTTCCTTAGCCCAAAAAATTAAAAAATCTACCTAGGAGAAATCTCCCGACAAGATGAATCTCTCGAGGTGTACCTTTTTCCTCCTTAATCTACAGGCCAGAAAAATGGGTAAACTCATGCCAGTAGATGTTTTTTTGAACCAATTTAATGAGTGGGAAAGAACAAGATCACTCAACGATCTTTTCACTTTTAAGGAGTCTGAAAAGAGATTAACTATGGACTCCATAGGAGATGTTTTTTTGAATCTGTTTAACGAGTGTGAAGGAACAAGGTCACTCGACAATATTTTCAATTTTAGGGAGTCTAAAAAGATCTTAACTATGGACTTTGTGGGGGTTCATTTTTTGTAAATTTAGTCCCTCAGGCCTGAAAAAGGGTTAAACTTATACCTGAGAATACTCTTCTAGCGAACCGAAGTTCCTAGATTATACCTTTGCTCGTAAAATTGACTGTCTGGACTGAAAAAGGGGTAAAATACCGTTGGACAGACGTGCTTTCTAATTTTAGTTTGACAAGCGTGAAGGACAACAAGATCACTCAATAATGTTTTCATGTTTAGAGAGTCTGAAAAGGGCTTAAAAGAAGACTCGTCTTCTGGGAGTCTCGAAGGTGAGGCCAAGAGTGATGACACATAAAACATATGAGGAACAATCTCGTAATTAGGATAAGACTAACAAGGACTCCTGAGCCTAAATTCATTCATGATGGCATGGACACCAAAATGAAACAACGATCTACCTAGGGCATCAATGTGGAGGTAGGATCTACCACTAAATTATGACACTTATAAAGAAGCAATGATGGTTCCCTGTTGTAATTCGGTGGGATCAATCATCTGGCAAAGCGGAAAAGCCAACAAGATGCAAATAGTGGAGGTGGAATCCTAACTTAAATGCAAAAAGTTGGAGAAGTGACTTTTACCAAAGAATCTTTAAAAGTGACCCATCTCCCAAAAAGGTTTCCAAACCAAAAGTAAAGTGTATCATAACATCCAATGAGAAACTCAAGAACCATGTTAAATGATTATCAAGCGAGAAAAAATGACAAAAGGGTTCAAAAAATTGGCAAAAAAGGCCAAAAAAGGCCAAAAACGTCTATAAATAGAAGTTGACAGCTCATTTTCACCATTGCAAATTGAGAATTATCCAAAAATCTAAAAGAACCCCTTTGCTAAAAGAGTTGATTCTGAGAGCTTCAGAGGGCGAAACGAACTTCTGCTTGGACCAAGTAAGTACAAACTAACCACTCTTGTATTTCAATACTTTATTTTTGCATTTGTTTTAGTTTTTTGGGGGGCGTGTAGTCCTAAAAAGGGGTGGCCTTGCATGTATGTGGGATGTCTAAGGACAACCTTCATATGCACGTGGGAAGAAAACAATCTTCCTACATGCATACATGACTGTGTCCACTACAACCTGCGTACACCATCAATAGAATGGAAAAATATGAAAAGAAAAAGATAACTCTCCGATGAAATTGTCATGTAACAGGATATATGTCCACTGGAGAGAGAGGGAGCATGAGGATATAGATATCTTGGTCAATGAGAACCCTACAGTTATGGCCGCATTGACACAATGCGGTTTATGGATGTTTTTTCGATGTCCATTCATGAGGGAAAAACCCAGGCTACTGAATGCCTTGGTGGATTAATGGCACCCCGACGTTGAGGCGTTTATGCTTGAGGGGAAGTCATTGACTCTAATGAATGAAGACATTTAATTTATGATTGGCCTCTTGAGGAGAGGTGAACCAGTCAACTTGCGATCTTTTCCCCCCAAGCCTCATAACATTTCTGAGTTGATTGGACTGTATTGCGAGGCTGGCACTGAGAAAGTAGGTTCTCAGGTGTCGATCCACAAGATTACCAACGTATCACTGAAGGTGATAGTTTTACTTATTGGATGGATCACTGGATCTGTGACCTTACATCAGGCCTCCCCAACACACATGCATTGTGCAGTGTAGTGCTTAAATGCATGAATCTTTGATTGGAGAACGACCATGCTTGAATGCATGAAGAGACAGCTCACCGAGTGTAGCAGGTGGAGTAACAAGAACTTTGGATTCGATACCATTTTATGATTATTATTATTTGAGAGGGTACCCAGTCTGAGACCATGAGGGACAATGTGGGGGCATGTGGCCTCCATCCAGTAGTGTGTAGATGGGAAGCATTGTTTCCACGACAAGGGGGCGAAAGGACCATAGAATCCTTTGACGATACATTTTTTGACTGGTGGGCACAAGAGATTCCGGCAATAGAGGACTACCCCTACGTCAGGATTAACTTTTCTAGGGACCCAAACATGCCCGTAGCTCCTGGAGCTGAGTGAGGAGAGATGGGTACATTTTCTTTTTAAAGTTATTTATTTTTTTAGTTTCCTTTTATATGTATCAAAGTATCTGACAACTATGTATCTGTTAATGTAGAGATGTGGGACTAGTGCTTCCGACGAACTTTGTGAGGACCAGGTGATGTCCTCGACTAGAGACAGTACCAATAGCAGCCACCAGACCAGAAAAAAAAATAGGGGGACCTCCATCCTGAGAGGCTGAGTGAGTGTTGAGACGGGTGGAGCGGAACCTCACCGCACTCACTCATATAGTTCCCATGGATGAGATTGAGGATCTTCCACCATCTATGCAACCTCATGTAATTGGGGTGCCACCGACCTGGGTCCATCTTTTCTAGCATTTGGAAAACGTCGTCGTTTACTATGGCAGGGAAAACATGCCTCGTGCTTAGCTTAGGATGGACCACTTACATGCCGAGGGCACTCTTTTGTATATTTTTGAGGGCATAAGCCCCACGATGTATACTAGACATATTATTTTTTAGGTTCTTGTGCCCACCTATGTACTCTGAGACTTTTGATATATATATATATATGTGTGTGTGTGTATTTACATCTTTTATGTCTTATGGATCACATTTTTACAATATATGTACATGTGTATGTGTGTTCTTATTTTTATGTGTGTGCAATATGCCAATCTAATACTTGATTAGCTAGAGTATCTGTCATTTGATTTAGTCTCCCAGGAACATGGATATATGAAATGTAATCAAAGCAACGTTCTAAGAGACTTACCCTAAGGAACCATCAGTGTAGAGTAGGATCATAAATGTGGTAAACCTGATTCAACTGGGACAAAACCAATTGTGCATCTAAGTAGACTCGGAGGTGAGAGATACCATGCGACAAAGCGTCACGGATAAAATCTATCACTGCATTGTACTCAGCGACATTGTTTGTGGCATCACCTAAATAGATACCTCCAGTAGATAGCAACTGGCCCTGAGGTGTGAAGATTACCCAGGCTACAAAAAAAATCCTATGAGTGTGTCATCTAGCGCCGCCCACGAACCCAACGAACACCTCTGTTTCACTTGACATATTCCACAGTGAAAAATATCACATTAATAATAACACGTCCATAAAAAAAAGATAAACAAACTAACTGTATAATATCTATACATATGTACAATAATTCACCTAAGGTGACCCACCTACGAGTAATACTTCTTGAGGTAGAACCCATTTCTAGTCTTCGCTAAAGATTTTCCCTCGAAATCAACAATAAAATAAGTGCCCTTATCTAGTACCTCCTTCACGATGAAAGGTCTGAACCACATGTATTTGAACTTGTCTACCCCCAGGGGATCCTTATCTTGGTCGTAGACTAGGACAAGGTCACCTTCGGAGAAAATCCAAGGACAAACAGACCGATCATACTGACACTTGACTCTTTGCTTGTGAGCCTCATTAGCCAAGGCTGCATCACGTCGCTGCTTATCAAGATGCTCAAGATATAATAAGTGTTCCTCAAATGGTGAAGTGTTTGGAAATAACTGTATTTCCAACTTTAGAGATGGGATATGGCACTCTATAGGCAAGACTTCTTCCAACCCATAAATGAGTTGAAAAGGTGAGAAACCGGTGCCAGTCTTTATAGAATTTTGGTAGGCCCACAACATTGAGTACAACATCGAATGCCAATTTGACTTGGCATAATTGATCGTTCAATCTAGAATACTCTTGAAGGACTTATTCACAACCTCCAGCTGACCATTCACTTGTGGGTAGTAGGGTGATGAATGATATTACCTCAACCCAAGATTTTATGTTAACTCAGACATCATTTTTTTCTAAAAGAGACTACCATGGTCAGTGACAATCTCCTTTGGGATGTCAAGCCTAGATATTATCTGATTGAAAATAAAGAGAGCCTTTGTCTCACCATCATTATTGAACGTTGGCATAACTTCGACCCACTTTGTGAAGTAGTCTACTACTACGATGATATATTGATGCCCCTAGATGAAACCGGGTGGCATGTAGTATAATCAATCTCCCATTTGGTGAAACGACCAACAATAATGACGAGAAACATGGGAGTGGGGTGTGCCCTCATATTTTAAGAGAAGATCTGACATGGGTGGCACTTCTTGACCGATTCAACGCAATCTTTGATTAACGTTGGCCAAAAGTAACCATCTCGTAGAATATTTTGGGTTGTTACCAACCTAGAAAAATGACCACCACATGCTTCGGTGTGGAAGTCGTTAAGAAAAAATTCCTCTTCTTCATGAGTGATGCATCAACAAAGGATGCAATATCCACCTTGATGATACAAAGTGTCATCGAGTATGACATAGTTTTTTTCCTGATGGCGTATAAGTCGATGCTCATCACGAGAAGAAGAGGTGGGGTGCTTCCAATTATGGATATAGACTAGCATATCTCCATACCAGGGGTCTGAAGATGAAATCAGAAAAATATATCCTTTAATTGGTGATTCTTCGAGTGTAACCTCACCTGATTCGATTGAAAGTTCCGAGATAAGTTCTGCAAAGACCAGTGACTTTTTGGATTTTGCAGAAACAAAATCCAAGTCAAATTCCTAGAGGATAATGATCGATCTACTGATATTTTTGCCGAAGACACGTCGTGTCAACACATATCGGAATAGATTCACAATGCCAATGACGATGGTCTTACAAAGAAGAATATAATGATAGAACCGCTGGACATCATGCACTGTTGCCAACACTATCTTCTCAACATATGATTAGTTGAGTTATGGTCCAACTAGGCCTCGACTCAGGTAGTAAATCACATGTTATTCAAGCAGATCGTCCTCTTGAACCAATACCATACCAATGGTCGACATTGCAATGACCTAATACAATAAGAAATATTTATTATAATTGGGATGCCAGAGTAGAGGGGAATATGTGATGGCATGTTTCAATGCTTTGAAAGAGAATTGAGCGGCTTCGTTCCAATGGAAAGGGACTCCCTTCTTCAGTAAACGCATGAACCCTTTAGTGATCTCGGCATAGTTTGTGATAAAACGCCGAAGAAAATTTGACTTACCCTATAAGATTTGAAGTTGAGGGACTATGCACGAGGGAAGCAACTGATCTATCTCCTCAACCTTTAGAGGATCGACCATGATCCATGTTGTTGAAACTATGAAACCTAGCAGACGACCCGACGTCATGCAAAAACAGAACTTGTTTGGATTCAAGCGAATCCAATAGTAGCGACATCGCTCAAAGATTAGTCGGAGGTGTTTGTGATGATCATCTCTCTTGCAAGATTGTGATGCTAAATCATTGAGATAAGCCTCGACTATGTGTCTTAGGTCATGGAAAGAAAAACATATGGCCCGCTGAAAAGTGGATCCAACATTCTTCATGCGAAAAGGCATCTTTTGATAAGAAAATGTACCCCATGGACAGATAAAACCTGTTTTATATTGGTCTTTGGGCTTAATTTGTATATGATTGTATCTCGAAAAACCATCCATGAAAGAAAAGACCTCACAGTCTGCACACTCATCGACACTCTGGTCAATGAACGAGGTGGGGAAATTATCCTTTGGACAGGCCTTGCTCAAATCACAAAAGTCCATACATATGTGAATCATTCCCTACTTTTTGTTGACCATAATGGGATTTGACACCCATTGAGTCAACTGAACAGGGTAGATGAAAATGACTTTGAGCAGTTTCTCTACTTCAACCTTAATAGTTGCTGCTTTCTGAGGATTAACCGGATGAAGATTTTTTCAGAACGACTTGGTGTTAGGATAAGTTGTTATTTCAAGTTCGATGATTCCTAGATCTATGCCTGGCATTTCCTCGTAAGACTAGGCAAAAATGTCGCAAAATTATTTAAATAAATCTGTATAGATCCGAATCTCCTCGGGGGAGAAGTCCGCTTCAACGAAGACATTCTCCACGATGCCAAGGGTTCTGGAGATCTCAATAGGTATCATTTCAGAAATGGTTTCCATATTACCCTTGGCATAAACTGTGTGCATAGCCAGAGGATTAATAGGATAGGACCTATCTCTAGTCATAGTTAACAAGAATTCTCCTGCCTCTATTCTTCTTAAATCTAGGAGAAAATAAGATCTTTGATGGAGATTGTCCTAGGGTCTATCTAGACCAGTCAATGCCTCTATTATCACCTCGTTAGAGGTAAATACCAAGTTGAAAGAATCGATAGTGTCAAGGGAACCTTGAACCCAAATAGGCTTGAGAACCGGATCTAACTCCCATGTGGGAGTCAGATCGGGGTCGACATAATCTTTCTAGACTATAGAGTACACAACTTATGTCATGGACAAGGGCATGGGCATGCCATGATTCCCTGTCCCTTCCATCATGGCTGATGGGGAAGGAAGAGTCCACGGATCATTAAAGTAAGTCGTGTAAAACGACGACACTTGAAAAATTTCATCCTTAGGATGGTCGGGGAAAATTGATATGGACTTGACATCACCGGAAGGAGGCAGGTAATCGAAAGTACCCATAAAAGGTGGGCATAAAACAACCCCTACATTGACGACATCAGGCTGTGAGTTATCAATCATCGGTACTATGGATGGCCCCGATGAAGAGCCAGGCATGGATAAGGACAACTGATCAATGGTCATGATTAGGCCCTCTTATGGAAACAACAAGACCTGAAAAACTATGGCAACCACTGCATGCATTGCATATGTCCAACTCCTTACTAAAAGGAGGTTGTAGTCAAGAGGCACATCAACCACTTCAACTTCGATGCACATGGTCTTCCCTCCCAATTGCATAGGGAAAGAAGGGATGATTCCATGTGGTCTGAAAGAATGACCATCAAAAGAAGTAAGTAGAGTAGGTGATGTAGATAAAATGGGTTGCCCAATGGCCTTCCAACACACCAATGAAATCACCCATGTTGAGGCGCTCTCATCAACCACTATGCAGAAAATGTTTCAAGTAAAATATTTCATGGGGTGAGCCACTACTATCTCAAACACAATGTGGTATGGTGACGCAGACCTCCCCAAACCTCGGGTCGTAGTCCGCTCACAGGATCATTCTTTGTTTCCTTCGAGTAGGATTGGCTCTTTCGATTCCCTGCTGGAATCTCCTTCCAATTGATCCACAGGTCCTTCAGAAGTTCCCCTGTGCGAACAACACTAGGCGCGAGCTCCTTCCTCCCCAAGCGACCATAGCGCTATGACCAAGGCCTGATTCCAAAGGCACTTGTCGCAACTTGCAATCTTGCCACTTCATGAGTTGTAGCGTCGAGCTCACGTGCTCTTATCTCGCGAATTCCCAAGATGCGAGAATTCAACGGAGTGTTGACGCCTTCCACTATATGATGCGTGTCCACCTGTCTATCACATAAGCCCACAATGTGATTCTGCCACATGTCCCTCGTGCTCAACTTCGCGCTTCGCGACTTTGCACCCCAAGCGATGCCTCCTTTGTATTCTGACACCCGAAGTGTTGAGATCCCGAACTCCTCGCTGCCCTCTATCGCAACTCGCGACTTTGCGAATTCTCCTTTCGAGTCTTTCAACTCTCCAACTGCCAAACCCTAAAATACCGATTTGTCGAAATGGTTGACGGTGCCCTTTCCTCGTACTTATATCGCGTCTTGCAATTTCGGGGATCTCGGGATAGAAGTCTCAACCTCCTATCCTTCGAAATGTTGAAATGTCGAATTTCGACACACTTCACCAATATCTTGCCCCACACAAATCTTTTCGCCCCTTTGGGACTTCGCACTTCGTGACCTCGCGAATATTGATGCAAGGGTTTTGACCCTTCCACTTGCGAATCCACGAAATGAGATTACGCGAGTGATCCAACGATCCTTGTCGACTTGGATCCAATGTTCCAATTTCTTCCGAGCTTGCACTTGAAGAATGTTTTTCATAACTCCCCTGCTCCTCTACAAGATCTGACGGCCCTCAGGACTTCACAAATTCTCCATGGAGAATTTCGATCGTCCAATTCCTCCTTGAGGAATCCTGCGAAATGGAACATGTATTCTTTCATGAAACTTATCCACCTGCAAACAACGTCACTGCGCCTTCTTCCAACACTTCAAGGCACTAGCCCTCTTGAGCTTCTCTTCGACAACTTCGAAGAATCTATCCCTCCTGAGATTTCTCCACAACTTGAGTCTTCAAGAAGACTCCTGCACGCACTCCTTGCAGCAGCCCTTCAATACTTCCAAGTATGGAATTCTTCGACTCTGCGCACTTCCATGCAACAACAATCTTTCAACAATTCCCTAAGGTTTGCAACCCCTTAGATTCTACTTGGCCTGTGCACACTTTGCATGGCTCCTGTACTCAACTTGCACTTTTGTGAGAATGAGAACAATGTTATCCCTGCTGATCTTTCAGAGAATGAAACTCTGAACCCATCAACGCACTCCTTGCAGACGATTTCGCTGCACTCCTTGTAGGAAAACTCTTGCTCAGACAGAGAAACAATTGAAACTCATTCCTTACTCTCTCAGACTTCGAATGATTAACATGAAATCATACATACATGGCATAAAATCAAATGTATAACAGAGAGTAACAAGCATATATCAATCATCATGTACAAACACAGAATGTATTTGAACACCATGAGTTTGAATCAAAGCTTCATATATTAATCTCAGAACTTCTGTACATGGGTTCTTCTACACAACTCTCTACTTCTTCTTCTCTATTCTCTATGCTCTTCTCATAATAATTTTACAGCTATACAATGAGGGTGTCTATATCCCGTTTCCCTCCTCGCTCTAAACTGTCAAATCTAGAACTTTAAAGATACCTACCTACGTTTATTAACATAAATGCCTTTTAATCCTTTAGATGAGAGAGGGATGCTCAAGGTATGATTACAATATACAAGTGCACCTCCACTTAATTAATTTATTTAATACCTGCACATTTATTTCAAAACATTCCAAAACATTCTTGCCAATGTGTTGAAATGTGCTGGCGCTTGTCCCAACTGTCTTCCGCCTCTGTACATTCTTGCTACCTGCGATGCTCCTGCATCATACTCCATCACTTGAAAATTTTCATGGGCTCCTATCCATGAGCTCTCACACAGTCTGTCCATGCTTCTGGATCTAGGCTTCATTTTCCCAGCTGGCATCTTCAACTGGATGTCCCTTCCACTTGACCAAGTATTCAAAATATTCCCTTCTTCTGGTCCTTTTGCTAACTCTTTTGTCCAGTATGCTTTCCATATGTGGCTTCTCTGCAACTGGCATGTGTTTAGTCCACTGAAACTTTGGTTTTTCATTACCTGCTTCTTCTTCCTCAACTTTGTAAGGGTACAAATCTGAGATGTTGAATATCAGAGAAATTCCGATCCCATCGGGTAATTCAATCTCATAAGCATTTGCCCCAAATTTCTTCAATACCTTACATGGTCTAATCTTCTTCATCTTCAATTTGTTATATGTCCCCTTCGGGAACCTTTCCTTTCTCAGATGTGCCAGAATAAAATCACCAACCTCAAATTGAAGTTGTCTCCTATGTTGATCTGCTATGTGCTGATACTCTTGGCTCGAGTTCTACAATTGCTCCTTCACCTAGCTGTGAAGTTCCTTCATTGCTTCTGCGAAATCCTCTGCACTAGCACTCCTAGTTGCAGTCTATTCTGAATATCTCAATTCAGAAACTCCTCTTGACTGCATCCCATAAACAATTTGGAATGGACTCTGCCCTGTGCTTCTGTTTAGTGAGTCATTGTATGAAAATTCCTCCTGTGGCTGAATATTGTCCCACTGACTGTGGTGTTCTGTCACCAAGCTCCTCAGCAAGTCTCCCAAACTTTTGTTCACAACTTCTATCTATCCATCCATCTGGGGATGATAAGCTGAACTGAACGACAAGTTTGTTCCCAGATTTTTCCATAAGGTTCTCCAGAAATGTCCCACGAAATTGGTGTCTCGATCCGAAACTATGCTCCTTGGTAAGCCGTGAAGTCGAAAGACCTCTTTGAAAAACAGATTCGCAATGTGAGTTCCGTCACTGGTTTTTTGACACGGTATAAAATGTGCCATCTTAGAAAATCTATCCACCACTACAAAGATCGAGTCAAACCCTCTTTGTGTTCTTGGCAGCCCCAATATGAAGTCCATGCTGACTGCATCCCACGACCTCTCAGGTATGGGTAGATAAAAGCCTGCATTCTGCCTCTTCCCTTTTGAATGCTGACAAATTTTGCATCTATCCACGAACCTTTTGATGTATGCTCTCATTCCTAGCCAAAAATATGACTCATTTAACTTTGAGAACGTCTTGTCATGAACGAAATGTCCGGCCAATCCTCCACTTTGTTTCTCCTTCAACAAATTTTCCCTCATGGAGCATTTTGGAATACACAACTGATTGCCCCTGAATAACAATCCATCCTGGATCATGTACTCTATCCATTGACTTCTGTCCCTGAGAATTGGATTCTGAGCTGCTTCATACACCTCCTTGAAATCTAGATCATCTCTGTACATGTCCCTGAGATCATCAAAACCCGGTGTTTTGACTTTGAACTCCTGCAATAACAAACATTTCCTGCTCAAAGCATCAACAACTTTGTTAGCAGTTCCAGAAATATGCTTGATTACAAAAGTAAAGTTCTGCATGTATTCAACCCATTTAACATGTATTTGATTCAACTTCTCCTGTTGAGTCACAAATTGCAAAGCATGATTGTCACTGTATAAGACAAACTCCTTGGGGATTAAATAGTGTCTCCATTTCTTCAATGCCTGAATAATAGCATAGAACTCCTTGTCATACGTGGAGTATTTCACTTTCACTTCATTTAGCTTCTCACTGAAGTATGCTATCAGCATGTCTTCTTGGCTCAAGACTACCCCTATTGCAAATCCACTTGCATCACATTTTACCTGAAATGTCTTTTTAAAATATGGAAACACCAAAATTGGTTGTTCCATGATTTTTCTTTTCAACAAATTGAAGCTTTTCTCAGCCTCTTATGTCCAGTGAAAATACTTGTGTCTCTTCTTCACTGTGTCCATCATCGGTGCACTAATTCCACTGAAATTCCTGATGAACTTCTGATAGAAACTAGCCAATCCATGAAAACTTCAAACTTCAAAGATAATTTTCGGTGATGACCAATTCTTAATCACTTACACTTTATCTGGATCCATCCTCAACTTATCTGCAAAAATAACAAACCCCAAATAAATGAGCTCTGTCTTCATGAATGAGGATTTCTTCATGTTTATCAGCAACTTCTCTTGTTGTAGCCTCTTCATCACTGTAGCCAAATGTTTCAGATGCTCTGCCTCCGTTTTATTGAAAATCAGTATGTCATCAAGATACACAATGAAACATTTTCCGATGAAATCCTTCAGGACTTCATTCATCAACCTCATGAAAGTGCTCGACATGTTTGTTAGACCAAATGAAATAACAAGCCATTCATACAAGCCTTCATTGGTCTTGAATGCTATCTTCCATTCGTCTCCCTCTCTCATATGAATTTGGTGATAACCGCTCTTCAAATCAACCTTTGAAAAAATTTTGGCCCCACTCAAACAATCCATCAGATCATCCATCCTTGGCAATGGAAATCTGTACCTGATGGTTATCTTGTTGATTTCCCTCGAGTCAGTACACATCCTCCAGCCTTCGTCTTTCTTCAGACTGAGCACTGTCGGAGCAACACACAGACTCAATCTTTTTCTAACCAACCCCTTGTCCATTAAGTCCTGGACTTGTCTCTTGACCTCTTCATTCTTCTGTGGCGTCAATCTGTACGCTGCTTTGTTTAGTAAATTAGCTCTAGGTATGAGATCAAGGTGATGACTTACACTTCTGATTGGTGACAATGGACAAGGTAGTTCGTCCACTACTATGTCAGCAAATTCCTCCAGAAACTTCTGGATTTCTTCCAGTAAATCATCCACTCTTGTACTGGTTAAAACAATTCTAGGTTTCCTCACCATAATGAATTGTGTGTCTTCTTTCTTCTTAACCTCTGTAAGAAGTTCCTTCCCACTCATAAGAAGTACAGTGTTACTTATTTCTGGCTTTGCCTCTTTGTCCCTAATTGGCAACAACATGTGAGTCCTCTCGTTCTTCTCTAGGGTGTATGTGTTCATCCTCCCATCATGAATCACATTCCTGTCATATTTCCATGGTATACCCAACAATAGATGACAAACATCCATGGGAATGAAATCACACAATATCTTATCATTGTATCCTCCTATTTTAAATTCAACTAAACACTGTTTAGTGACATTTACTTGATGTCCTTTTCATAGCCATGAAACTCTATATGGGCTTGGATGTTCAATCGTCTCCAGCTCCATCTTTTCTACCATCTCTGTAGAAACGATATTATCTGTGCTACCACTATCCACGATGACTTTGCATACCCTATCCTTGGTTTTGAAAGCAATCCGAAAAAGTCTATTCCTTTGGACCGAACTCTCCACCTCCTTCTCTGGCATTAAGAGAACCTTCTTCATCATCAATGATCTTCTGCCTTCAACATTTTTTGCCTCCACATTCTGTCTTTGTGCTTCGGCAATGAGAGTCTCCCCACCTTCTTTCTTTCTATATGGACACTCATAATATTTATGTCCGACCTTTCCACATGTGAAGCATTTCACTACTCCACCTCTTCCTCTTTCTCTACCTGTGGTACGAGGAAAAATTTTGTTATCAACATACTCTCCTCTCTGATTATCATATTTCCCTCTCTGTGAACTTCCACCTCTCTTAGTCTAAGTCTAAGGTTTCTTCCAGTCTTCCTTGGGTTTCTGATTCCTATCTTGGACAATTGTCTTGCCTCTGGGATGACTTCTCCCTTGGCTTCTTTGACTTTGTTTTCATCTCAGCTTCTCTTCAGCCTTTAGAGCCATCTGATAAGCATCTTCCACCATTCGGATGGTCATCATGCTCATCTCATCCTGAATGTTGTATCTCAGACCATTCATATACCTAACAACTTTTTCTTCATCGCTTTCTCGATGACCTGCTCTGATGTTTAGCCTGTAGAACTCTTCAATGTACTCCTTTACTAACATCAACTTCTGTCTCAAATTATTCATTCTCCGAAACAGAGTAATTTGGTAATCCCTGGGAATGAATTTTTCCTTCATCTTTGCGATCATCCTATCCCAACTCTTGATTTTCTGCTTGCCTTTATAGCATCTGTCAGCTTGTAGTTCATCCCACCACAATGTTGCATGTCCTTTAAGTCTTGTGACAACATGTTTGACCTTTTTGTCTTCCTCAACATCTTCATAGTCAAAATATGTGTCCAGAGCTCTAATCCAGTCTAGAAGATCCTCAACATCCAGGTTTCCTTCATATACTGGAATGTCCATTTTTGCCCTAGCACCCACTCTTGCAACAGCCCTAATCAGGCATTCATTTGCTGCATCTTCTGCTGCAACTTCTCCTCCTTCATGTCCAGCTTCATCTTCACTTTCAGATTCACTGACATATCCAACACCAGCTGTGTGCCTTTGTTTTATTTCCACATCCACGAGTCTGGTGCATATGTCATGCATCTCTCTTTCCATGGTTGGATTTGGCACCTACCTACCCCTTTCTTCTGGCATCTCCCTTTCCTCTGGCGGATCGGGTGTTTGTCTGTCTCTTCTTCTCAGTGGAATGGCTGAGATTCTTTCTCTTTTCCCTACTACAGAAAGCAAAGAAATATTTCTATGCTCTGATACCAAACTGACGCAGACCTCCCTGACCCTCGGGTCGTAGTCCACTCACAGGATCGTTCTTTGTTTCCTTCGAGCCGGATCGACTCTTTCGATTCCCTGCTGGAATCTCCTTCCAATCGATCCACATGTCATTTGGAAGTTCCCCTATGTGAACAACACTAGGCGCGAACTCCTTCCTCCCCAAGCGACCACAGTGCTATGACCAAGGCCTGATTCCAAAGGCACTTTTCACAACTCGCAATCTCGCCACTTTGCTAGTTGTAGTGTCAAGCTCACGTGCTCTTATCTCGTGAATTCTCGAGACGTGAGAAGTCAACAGAGTGTTGACTCCTTCCACTATATGAAACGTGTCCACCTATCTATCACATGGGCCCACAATGTGATTCTGCCATGTGTCCCTTGTGCTCAACTTCGTGCTTCATGACTTCGCACCCCAAGCGATGCCTCCTTTGTATCCCAACACCTGAAGTGCCGAGATCTCGAACTCTTCACTGCCCTCTGTTGCAACTTGCGACTTCACGACTTCTCCTTTTGAGTCTCTCAACTCTCCAACTGCCGAACCCCGAAATACTGATTTGCCAAAATGGTTGACGACGCCCTTTCCCCGTACTTATATCGCGTCTCACGATTTCGGGGATCTCGGGACAAAAGTCTCAACCTCCTATCCTTCGAAATGCTGAAATGTCGAATTTCGACACACTTCACCAATAGCTGGCCCCACACAAATATTTTCTCCTCTTCAGGACTTTGCACTTCGCGACCTCGCGAATCTTGATGCAAGGGTTTTGACCCTTCCACTCATGAATCCATGAAATGAGATTACGTGAGTGATCCAATGGTCCTTGTTGACTTGGATCCCACAGTCCAATTTCTCCCAAGCTTGCACTTGAAGAATGATTTCCGTAACTCCCCTGCTCCTCTGCAAGATCTGACAGCCCTTGGGACTTCACGAATTCTCCACGAAGAATTCCGACCGTTCAATTCCTCCTTGAGGACTCCTGTGAAATGGAACAGGTATTCTTTCACAAAACTTGTCCACTTGCAAACAACGTCGCTGCGCCTTCTTCCAACACTTCAAGGCACTAGACCTCTTGAGCTTCTCTTCGACAACTTCGAAGACTCTATCCCTCCTGAGCTTTCTCCACAACTCGAGTCTTCAAGAAGACTCCTGCATGCACTCCTTGCAGCAACCCTTCAATACTTCCAAGTATGGAATTCTTCGACTCTGCGCACTTCCATGCGACAATAGTCTTTCAACAATTCCCTCAGGTTTGCAACCCCTCAGATTCTACTCGGCCTGCGCACACTTTGCACGGCTCCTGTACTCAACTTGCACTTCTGCGAGAATGAGAACAATGTTATCCCTCCTGAGCTTTCAGAGATTGAAACTATGAACCTGTAAATGCACTGCTTGCGGACGATTTCACTGCACTCCTTGCAGGAAAACTCTTGCTCAGACAGAGAAACAATTGAAACTCATTCCTTACTCTCTCAGACTTCGAATGCTTAACACGAATTCATACATACATGGCATAAAATCAAATGTGTAACAGAGAGTAACAAGCATATATCAATCATCATGTACAAACACATAAAGTATTTGAACACCATGAGTTTGAATCAAAGCTTCATATATTAATCTCAAAACTTTTGTACATGGGTTCTTCTACACAACTCTCAGCTTCTTCTCTATGATCTATGCTCTTCTCATAATAATGTTACAACTATACAATGAGGGTGTCTATATCCCATTTCCCTCCTCGCTCTAAACTGTCAAATCTAGAACTTTAAAGATACCTACCTACATTTATTAACATAAATGCCTCTTAATCCTTCAGACGAGAGCGGGACGCTCAAGGTCTGATTACAATCTACAAGTGCACCTCCACTTAATTAATTTATTTAATACTTGCACATTTATTTCAAAACATTCCAAAACACTCTTGCCAATGTGTTGAAATGTGTCGGCGCTTGTCCCAGCTGTCTTCCGCCTCCGTAAGTGCTTGCTACCCGCGATGCTCTTGCATCATATGGGAGATGAGGCTTCAAGTTGTCGTATCAAGCATGATCATTCTCATATTATAGGTCTTAGCGGATCCTAAGGAAGCTAGCAGAGCCTTTCTCTATGAAGGGAAGCTCTGGAGGACCTCCAAAGTAGACATCACGCAAGGGGTTTGTGACAAATCCTCCACCACAGAGTAGTTTTGGGCGGCCCTAGCATTTGGATTATGAAAAGCTTTCTTGAACACCCCTTTCAAGATGTGTGTCATTGTTTCTCTCATCATTTTCTCAATCTGGAGAGGAACTGATGAGTTTTCATCTTCTTTACCCTTTTTAGCAGTGTTTGGCATTCCGTAATCGTGTGCCCTATTTGTTATGTGAGCATCACCCTTCAACATATAAATGTTTGCGGCCAAGGGGTTACTAGAAGATGGATTGGGTCCCTAACTACCCCCATCCTCACTCGAAGAGGTTTGAGTCAAATTTTTCCCATGTGGAAATGGGTTCATTAACATAGTAGGCTGCTGCCACACCAATAAATTTAGGGACTTAGTAAGCTGAGGTGAAAGTGAGTCGGGTGGTCTTCCATGCAAAGGTTACATGGATACTTCGAATTTCATTTCTCTATGTTTCTCTTTATAGCATTATTGGTGGGTTTCTTATCCCCATTACCCTTCTTGTTTCACTATTTTTTCTTTTTGTCAGGCTGTTGGTTGGCCTTCGGGTTTGTCGACTGCACACTGTGTACATCCGGTGTTTGAATAGGGGGAGCAACCAAACTAGAGGTTTGGCTGGCCGCTGTCTGTTGTATCGACAATTGTTGTAATTGATTCGACAACTGACTAATGGGATTTTCTTGTGATGAACCAACTATGCCATTGACATGTGGTCCAGACTTGTGTTGGTCTTGTCAAGGATAGACCGTGGCGCATCTAGAAAAAACTCATAAAGTAAACCAAACCAAGAGTATATCATTTCAAGTTTTTGTGCTCTCATTATCACCTCTTCCTCGGAAAAGACCCCCAACGTTGAAACCTCCTTGGATAGTTGAGGTACCAAAGACTTGAGGAATGACTCTAGCAGGAATTATGGTGGAACCAATACTTTTATCAAAATCTTTCAATGCCACCGTTCTCGGATGTGATCCAAGATATGATCAGCCTTCGTCTACTCGAAGTTGGCTAGTGTTGGTCACTATAAGTGCTTAGTTAATTTAAACAATCAAGTGCTACATAAATTGTCAACCTAGGGAAGTTTGTTATTTCAAAGGTAACCACGCACTATATATGCTCAATTCCAAAAGCAACCTAGAGTTGTAGTAAGGGAAACTACATTAATCACACTTGCCTTGAATGAACTAAAGTTCTAGCTTGAATCATAGAAAAGCAACCTACTTATTACAAAGCTTAAAGGGATGATTAATCTAAAGAATCTTGGATTACATTAAAATAACAACAGGAAAGAACAACTATTCTGCAACCAGAGAATGGGACCCTATTCCCAAGCAGGAACTTCAACACTTTGTTTTTGATTAACACACTTTCATGAACTCATTAATGAATTGAAGACTAACTATTCTAACAGAGAACAGGACCCTAATTCCTTCCCTTAAGCAGGAACCTTTAGCACCATTCTTTGATGATCACACTCATGAAAATAAATGAAAGCTGACTACTTCTGACAGAGGACAGGACTCCTAATTCCTTCCCTTAAGCAAGAACCTTTAGCACCAGTCTCTGATTAGCACACTCATGAGAATAATTGAAAGTTGACTACTTCTAACAGAGAACAGGACTCCTCATTCCTTCCTTTAAGAAGGAACCTTTAGCACCAGTCTCTGATTAGCACACTCATGAGAATAATTGAAAGTTGACTACTTCTAACAGAGAACATGACTCCTAATTCCTTCCCTTAAGTAGGAACCTTTAGAACCAGTCTCTGGTTAACACACTTCTTCAAATTCATCACACAGGATGAGCATAAACCATATGACAACAATGTAACATTCAGTAAAACAAAGTTCAATAGTGTTTCAGCAAAGAAGAATTCATTTAAGTAGTGTTTCAGCAAACATAAATTAATCAAGGCATAAACAGAAATCACACTAACACACTATAAAACTAACGGGTGAATCTTGTGAAGAAGGTCAGCCCTCCCTTATCACAAGGTTCCCCTGAGATGAAGAGACTAGAAAAGGATGCTCAAAATAGTCTTTTATTCATCTATCAGTATATCATATTACAATCTGAAAATGAAGTACGTCCTTCTCTCTGAAACTTTCTTAGTATAAAAACTGGATCCTTTCGAATGGTGATTTCCTCTTATTTAAAGAGGAGAATCCCTTCGGTACAATTGATCAACAAGTTACAAGTGTATATCTGGGTCCTATTCTTAGTCGGATCAACTTTCTAAACTGGAATAAGGTCTCCTAGTCTCCCGCAACAGAAATGCTATTACAAGTGCTGAGTGAGGTGTTGTTGTTACGGTTGGAGTATCAACTCTTTCTTGGTTTTGCTGTTTTGTTTCGGCATCGCATATCATGGGCTGTTTCAGCCACGTGATTTGTGTTTTGACTGTTTCAACACTCAAGTAATAGCGATGGTTGGTGCTTGGATCATGGTGCAGTTTTTGTAGTCAATCTATGTGAGTTGTTGTTGACCGTGGACTGTGTAACGGATTCCTCTGTGTTTCAACATCGACGACCATGGACTGTGTAACATCTTCTGTGTTTCAGGATCGATGACCATGGACTGTGTAGCATCTTCTGTGTTTCAGCATCATCGGCCATGAACTATGTAACAGTTGTGTTTCAGCATCGTTGACCATGGACTGTGTAGCAACTTATGTGTTTCAGCGTCGTCAACCATGGACTGTGTAACGACTTTTGTGAGTTGTTGTTTCAGCAACAAGCCTCAAAATATGCAGTTTGAACTGTTTCAACACTTATACATTTCTAATCAATGGTTAAGTATGAGAGTGATGTAAAAATATATGCAAAGAAGATTAAACATATAGTAATGAGAAGAGACGTTGTATACCTTGGAAAGATAAGATAAAGTGATAATATGAGTTTAAATGTGAGTGATCAAGAGTGTAATAGTGGAAAAAAGTATGGGAAAAAAGGTACATTGTGTGGTCCTAACATCCCCCCCAACTTAAAGTGTTGCATGTCCTCAGGCAACTTCACTCTGAATCAGAGTTTGAATACCGACTCTGAGCGTGCAAGTTACTCAAGAAGTAGCTGTGAGAGGTACTGTCCGTTGGTGATCTGAACCCTTGGACCCGTTGTAACCTTTGCCAAGCTATTGTTTCTGTCTTCTTAGGCAGCTTATAATGGATTTGATATCTTTCTATTGGCAACCAGAGGATAGGAAAATAAAACTGGTACCCTATCCAACTTTCAACACATTGCTAAACACATTAGATGTAATTAGGTACCCTGGAGATTGCTATCTCCAGATTAGTAGGGCTAAAAGGATTGTGTTCCTGTCTTTTCTCAGTGGATTGCTGCCAAAATAAGTTGTTTGCCTGGAGGGCAGCAATCTCTATGGATCTGATGATTTGCTGACAATCCTAAAGCACTGTTGATTGCAGTTTCTGAACATGTTCAGTCATCCCTGGTTTCTTTAAGAACTGATGATATTTTGTGACAAAGGTGGCTGCATTCTATGGCTCTGGTCTTATCCAGAGAAGGTGGTTATCTTCATTGTGCTTGGCAGCCAAGAAGTCACCCTGCCACATAATCTGATTGAGGAGAAAGGAGGTGAATGCCCAAATCTGAATGTCCCTGACAAGAGGAATAAGGTTCTGCTGCCGGTTCTTGGGAATGGCCTCGTTATGAAAATATGCCTCACAGAGGAGGTGTTGATCCTGAGCAGATGCTTCTGTAAAAGTTTTGACAAAATTTGCTTGGTGTAGTACTGCATGGGGTTTTCCTTCTGTGATTGATTTGATCTGAAACCATGTGAGTCGTTCCATAAGGAACAAGGAGTAATTACAGGATGGTTTCCTTGTGGCCAGTAGCTTTTGTGCCAAGTCAAATACCAGGGCCAATCTACCTTTCAATTCTTTGTTCTGTTTCTTCAGGGCATGAGCTTCCTGATGTGTCTGCTCTAAAGCTTCCCAATTTGAGTAGGTATGATTTATCCAGATTTGTTTGTGCTCTTGCAGGATTTTGGCTTGTGTAGCAACATACTCTTCCTTCCATTTCTGTATTACTGCCTGCTCATCCCATGGCTGAGTTTGTGTTTCAGCGTTGCAAATGGTGGGATGAGGTAAGGTCTGAGTAGATTTTTCCACAAAAGTGTGGATATTGGTCTGGCTGGGAGGGGCAGATTATTCACTAGACACTGTTTGTACGACTTTGTTGACAAAAGTAGGGGTTTCAGATTTGACATTTGTTGCAGTGCAAGGTTCAGTCTTAATCTTGGGAGGTCCTGCTGGTTCTTGTGTTTCAGCTATAGCTGGTTCTTGTGTGGCAGTTATAGCTGGTTCTTGTGTAACAACAGGTTCTTCTTTTTTGACTGCAACAGTTGAAGAAGTAGGGGGAGCTCCTTGCATTGGGATTTGAATTACCTTGTAACCTGCTTGATAGTAGATATCCCCACATTGATAGCACATATATTCTTTACACAAGCTCTCTGTTGTAGTCTCCTCTGACATGGTTGCTATGCGAGCTAGGGTGTGCAAGTTACGTTCCCTCTCATATGATTCCTTTGCCAAGGCTAGTTCTTGCTTGTATGCTTCCAGTTCAGACTTTAGGAACTCATTTTCTAGCAAGACAGAGGCCATTGTTGGTTCTGGTTGAGGGATGACTGGTTCTTGTGTGGCAGTCGCAGCCTCACTAGCTAGTTCTTGTGGAGCAGCTACATGAATGGTAGCTGATTCTTGTGTTTCAGCCTCTTGATGTAAGGAAAGTAATGTCACAGCACCCTGAACCTCTGATTCCTGTATCTCAGTATCAGTATTAGTAGCTGGTTCTTGTGTTTCAGCTGTAGCTAGGTCTTGTGTGGCAGCTATGGCTGGTTCTTGTGTTTCAGCCATTGAATGGGTAGCCAGTTCTTATGTTTCAGCTACAGAATGGGTAACTGGTTCTTGTGTTTCAGCTACGGAATGGGTAGCTGGTTCTTGTGTTTCAGCTATGGAATGGGTAGCTGTTTCTTGTGTTTCAGCTACGGAATGGGTAGTTGGTTCTTTTGTTTTAGCTACTGGGTTTGAAATAGATGATGGCGCAACACCCTGGGCATCTGGTTCTTGTGTTTTAGTGCCCATGGGTGGAGTAAGAAAATATTTCAGCGTTTGAGAGGTTAGAGGTGTATGTGGTATTAGTCGGATGGGTTGGGGGTCTAGAGTAGTGGCAATGATGGCTAGCCTTGTTGAGGCCCTTGTTTGTTTTCTTTGTAAGAAGGGCGGAAAGAAAGGAATTTGCTTTCTTTTACATGGGGGTTTTTCTTCAATGATGGGGCAGGGGGAATTATTTGGCTCAAAATCATCACTAAGAATATGAAGGGTGGGAGTGGATGATTCTGGTAAAGTGTGGGGCGGGCTTGGTATGGTAGGGGGGTTAATTGGACTGACTAGTTCTGTAGGCAGGCTGTTAGGTACTTCTGGAGAGTTTGGAGGGTTTTACGGTTGCTACTCGTGGAGGTTTTCAGGAATTTCAACAGCTCTTTGGGGGTTTATGGGTGGGTTGTTTAATGGAGGGTTTTGTTGGGAAAAACCCCTTTGGATGAGCAGTTGGACGAGATGGTGATGGGTGAGTGAAAGGGTGGGATATTTAGCCTTTCTGCAGTAGTGCGCCATATTTTTAAGACAACCAAGCAAATAATAGGGAATATTCACCTTTCTATTATGCCGTAAATGAGACAACAGAAGAAAATCGTGTTGGTAGACTACCTGGTATCGGCCTTCACAGGTAAGGTAGTGTTTGATGAATTTTACAACTTCTGGCCATGGGGGCGGAAACGAGCTGAGTTGGACACCCCGGCCTTTAAATACAATTTGTTCTTCTGGCAGGAAGAAGTTCTGCTGGGCATTTCGAATGATATGATTACGGCTGAACATGCGAATGCCATTGGTGGGGAGACCCGAAACCTGTGCTATATCTTCTTCTTTTACTGAAATTCAGACCCCTTGAATGGTGGAATGGTCTTCCTGGAGGTTTTGAGCGAATTGGAGAACCTGTTGTTCATCATACCACCGGAGTCTCTGAAAATAACTGAGCCATCCTGCCTGCTAAAAAATTTGATAAGCTACTAGATAATTTTCTAACAGGGCTGTTGTGGCAGGTTCGTTCCATATAACAGAGCCTCCCATAGCTACCATCTCGGTAAAGTGCAACATCAAAGAGTTTGAGTAACATCTTCTACGCAGAGTGAGTTGTCCGAGTGAAAGTATGCAAATGGTGGTAAAGCACGCCAAATGATGGTAAAATAGGAATGACGGTGGTGAATTCGTGTGAAATGATGGTATAAAAGGTTTGATATGTCCTCCCCTCCCGTCAAGTGCTGCTAATAATGATTACACTCGAGTGGTCATAATGATTTGGAATCTTCTCATTAACTATAGCTTAACTGTATTACATAAAATTTACATACCTCGCCTTACCTTCCGATTCGTGCTGCAAACAAAATAAAATGCTTGTCCATGATAGTCGTGGTGGATACTTTTTGATTTGTTGGATGAATTGTGCCAAGGCTTTGTTGATTGGAAGGATGAAATGTAGTATGAGAGCATATAAGCTTGCTGACAGATAATGTTGAAAAGTTGGTGTTTCAGCAACGGAACAAAAGGGGCGAAACAATTGCTGGACGAATTGTTTCATTAATGGAAACTGTGAAGAATTGCCAGACTGTAGTGAAAAGTTGCTGACATGGTGTTTCAGCAACAGGAAAGAAGAGGCAAAACAATTGCTGGACGGAATTTTTTCGTCAATGGGGACTGTGGAAAATTGCTTAACAATGGTGTTTCAGCAATGGAAGAAAATGGTGGGAAGTTTGCTGACAATGGTGTTTTAGCAACAGAAAAGAGAGGGCGAAACAATTGTTGGACGATGTTGTTTTGTCGATGAGGAGATGTGAAGAATTGCCGGACTGTAGTGTTTTGGCAATAGGGAGAAGGCGAAAAGTTGCTGTGAATGGTGTTTCAGCAATGGGGAAAATGGTGAAAGGTTGTTGAACAGTGATAAGGGAAAAAGGTGTGGGGTTGCTGACAGTGGTGTTTCAACAATGGGGAAAATGGTGAAAGTTTGTTGAACAGTGATAAGGGAAAAAGGTGTGGGGTTGCTGACAGTGGTGTTTCAGCAATGGGGAAAATGGTGAAAGTTTGCTGAACAATGATAAGGGAAAAAGGTGTGGGGTTGCTGACAGTGGTGTTTTAGCAATGGGGAAAGTGAAAAAGTCATTGAACAGTGGTGTTTCAGCAATGGAAAAATTGTCTCTTCGTAAAATAGGATCGTCCTTTCCTAGTAGGCTTTGCTTTGATCAAGAATCTGCAAAAATCGATTGTAACATGGTATTTCTTGACAGGGATTATTAGTAAATAAAATCTAGTCTACTACTAAAGAAATTAACTTAAAATAATTAATTGCAATGAGGGGTAGAGACCTCCTCTAAGAAGAGGTAATGGGAGTCTACCATGCATGCGGCCTTAAAATCTTCTTTGGAAATAGGGCGCTAGTACAGATGGAGCCGATGACCATTTACAAGTAACGGTGTTTTGGAGTCATCGATTGTGAGGAGCCTTACTGTTCCATTGGGGAAAACAATATCTACTTTGTAAGGTCCAAGCCATCTTGTACGCAGTTTCCCTTGAAATTCTTTGAACCTAGAGTCATATAGTAGGGCCCAATTACCTTTTTGGAACTGCTTGTTCTTGATAGTTTTGTCATGCCATTTTGATCTTTGCTGTTGAATTATGGTTGTCTGTTGAATGTCATCTAGTCTTTTCTCCTCCAATTCATTAAGCTGCTGCAACCTGGCTGTCCGTGCATCGGTCAAATCAAGGTTGACAGCTAAAGTAGTCCTTAAGGTTTTTA
>JZKD02S2037909.1:376798-391904 GCA_000966675.3 Picea glauca | reverse complement strand
TCTTTACTTACATTGGGGTGACTGGATCTTTGTAGATTATACTGTAGCCTTTCTACAAAGTCCTCCAGATTTTCATCTTCTTTCTGCATCATCTTAAATAGCTCCTCCCTCTTTTGTCTTGTTCGGTAGTAGTCCTGGTATTTGTTCAGGAATTTCTGTTTCATTTGGTCCCATGTTGTGATTACATGGCCTCCAAGACTCATAAACCATCTTAGTGCATTTCCTTTTAGTGTTGCTGGAAATAGCTTTAATTTTTGAGCATTGGAAATGTAATCATAACTTCTGCATAATATATCAAACTCAAAAAGGAATTCATCAGGATCTTCTGAAGACAAACCATGAAAATTAGGTAGTGTTGAGAGTGGAATTTTCTTCATGGGGGCTACCCCTCTAGGAATATCACCAATAGGAAATCCTAATGTAGAGAAATAATTTTCATCGTTTACCTCTCCTTCAGGACCTGCCTGTTCTTCGTGATGCAATTCTTCATTGTACTCATCCATGTTTTCTTCTGACTGCTCCCCTGCTACACTTGCTCTATCCTCAATGTTTCCTGCTGGTTTCTGGACTGTCTCAAAACTCCAAACATCTTTCCCTGTTTCAAAGTTTGCTTGAAATGAAGGCTGTGACTTTTATTTCCGAATGTTTTATTGTTGAGCAGCAGATTCAGACTTTGATATAATCTCATCAATGTAAGTCTTTCTTCCTCCTTTTCCTTTTCCCTTGCCACCTGTAGGGTTAGTATCTTTGGGGTCTCCATGTCCTTTCATGCAATCTTTGTATCTGAAAAATCATAAGTTCTTTTGAAATCTAAAATTACCTTCCCCGGCAACGACGCCAAAATGTTGGTAACTATAAGTGCTTAGTTAATTTAAACAATCAAGTGCTACATAAATTGTCAACCCAGAGAAGTCTGTTATTTCAAATGTAACCACACACTATATATGCTCAATTCCAAAAGCAACCTAGAGTTGTAGTAAGGGAAACTACATTAAGCACACTTGCCTTGAATGAACTGAAGTTCTAGCTTGAATCACAGAAAAGCAACCTACTTATTACAAAGCTTAAAGGGATGATTAATCTAAAGAATCCTAGATTACATTAAAATAACAACAGGAAATAACAACTATTCTGCAAACAGAGAACGGGACCCTATTCCCTAGCAGGAACTTCAACACTTTGTTTTTGATTAACACACTTTCATGAACTCATTAATGAATTCAAGACTAACTATTCTAACAGAGAACATGACCCTAATTCCTTCCCTTAAGCAGGAACCTTTAGCACCAGTCTCTGATTAGCACACTCATGAAAATAAATGAAAGCTGACTACTTCCTACAGAGGATAGGACTCCTAATTCCTTCCCTTAAGCAGGAACCTTTAGCACCAGTCTCTGATTAGCACACTCATGAGAATAATTGAAAGTTGACTACTTCTGACAGAGAACAAGACTCCTAATTCCTTCCCTTAAGAAGGAACCTTTAGCACCAGTCTCTGATTAGCACACTCATGAGAATAATTGAAAGTTGACTACTTCTAACAGAGAACAAGACTCCTAATTCCTTCCCTTAAAAAGGAACTTTCAGTACCAGTCTCTGATTACCATACTCATGAAAATAAATGAAAACTGACTACTTCTAACAGAGAACAGGACTCCTAATTCCTTCCCTTAAGCAGGGACCTTTAGCACCAGTCTCTGGTTAACACACTTCTTCAAATTCATCACACAGGATGAGCATAAACCATATGAAAACAATGTAACATTCAATAAGACAAAGTTCAATAGTGTTTCAACAAAGCAGAATTCATTTAAGTAGTTTTTCAGCAAACATAAATTAATCAAGGCATAAACAGAAATCACACTAACACACTATAAAACTAACGGGTGAATCTTGTGAAGAAGGTGGGCCCCCCCTTCTCACAAGATTCTCCTGAGATGAAGAGACTAGAAAAGGATGCTCAAAACAGTCTTTTATTCATCTATCAGTATATCATATTACAATCTGAAAATGAATTACGTCCTTCTCTCTGAAACTTTCTTAGTATAAAAACTGGATCCTTTCGAATGGTGATTTCCTCTTATTTAAAGAGGAGAATCCCTTTGGTACAATTGATCAACAAGTTACAGGTGTATATCTGGGTCCTATTCTTAGTCGGATCAAATTTCTAAACTTGAATAGGGTCTCCTAGTCTCCCGCAACAGAAATGCTATTACAAGTGCTGAGTGAGGTGTTGTTGTTACGGTTGGAGTAACAACTCTTTCTTGTTTCTGCTGTTCTGTTTCGGCATCGCAAATTGAGGGCTGTTTCAGCCATGTGATTTGCATTCTGATGGTTTTAGCACTCAGGTAACAATGATGGTTGGTGTTTGGCTCACGGTGTAGCTGTTGTAGTCAATCTGTGTGAGTTGCTGTTGTCCATGGACTGTGTAACGACTTCCTTTGTGTTTCAGCATCGACAACCATGGACTGTTTAGCATCTTCTGTGTTTCAGCATCGACGACCATGGACTGTGTAGCATCTTCTATGTTTCATCATCATCGGCCATGAACTGTGTAACAGCTGTGTTTCAACATCGTTGACCATGGAATGTGTAGCAACTTCTGTGTTTCAGCGTCGTCGACCATGGACTGTGTAATAGCTTCTGTGAGTTCCTGTTTCAGCAATAGGCCTCAAAATCTGCAGTTTGAACTGTTTAAGCACTTATACATTTCTAATCAATGGTTAAGTACGAGAGTGATGTAAAAATATATGCAAAACAGATTAAACATATAGTAATGAGAAGAGACGTTGTATACCTTGGAAAGATAAGATAAAGTGATAATATGAGTTTAAATGTGAGTGATCAAGAGTTTAATAGTGGCAAAAAGGTACATTGTGTGGTCCTAATAGCTAGCAATTCAGTGACGACATCATATCTCACAGGTAGTTGGAAATGGTTGAGAAAAACCATTGCGAATTTGCTAAAGAAAGAGTATCTTGAGCGGTCGAGCTCAATGTACCATTTCGTGACACTATCGATGAGAGTGCCTTGAAATAGATGCAACTGAATGGATTCCTCTCTCAGAGAGTTCGACAAGCACCATAGGTGAAACGTGGTCACATGATCTCTTGGATATTCATTAGGCTTACCTTCAAATTTTGGAATGTCTGAGGGAAACTTCATCGACATGGGAGGCCAATGCGGATCGTGATAGATTGGGTCATTTAACAATATTGACAATTATGGAAAATGCAACATTGCCAGAAATGATAGCTTGGGTTTCTGAGTCTGTACAAGAGGAAAGGAGCCTAGAATTTGGCTAGCTCCAGGTTGCTAGGAAAATTTAGGTTGTTGGATAGGGGTCTGGTACATACCATGGCCTTGGCTAGTGAATGAATACTGTGTTTGTTGGGAACGCGTTGGCTAATTCCTATAGTTGGACGTTGAGGGCTAGGTGGGGATTTGTCCCTGTGTCATGTTCCAAATATTCTAGAAAGGGTTTTCCCCTGTCGATCTGATGGGAATAGGTACTTAGCCTTGCCTAGGGTTCCATTGACCATGGAAGGGGTTACCCCCAGTCGACCTCCCCTACGAGGGAACTACTCCTTGCCACAGATTTCAAAGTCCCTGTGAGCAGAAAAACCTTGCGTTTTCCCTTGTGTAGGAATAGTACCATGTACAGGATATTTTGGTCCAAAACCAAGTTTTCCCCCAACCGAGATTACAACTGATGACAAAGCATTGTTTCCAAACATGCCGAAAAAATAGAATGACATTGAATCCACTGGCGTGGTGTATTAATAAGGTCCTTGACTACCTGCTCCGAATAAGCTATAGTTCATGTTTGTCCAGATGGGCTATTGAGAAGCATCACCGAGCGAGGGGGACGAAGGAGGTATATGACCCCCATCATAAGGGAAATCATTATAAGGGTTTGAGGTGCCCCCCATGGACCCTTGCAGAGGAGCATTTGATATCCCTGCCCCAAGACCTATGGCCTGTAGGGTGGAGTAGGTGAGGAATGAGTTTGTATCAAAGCCGTGCATCCCATATGAAAATGGAGGCCCCATTGCACTCTGTGTAAACGGTGCAGTGATCACCGCTATAGATGGAATCAGAGCACTGTCTGAAGTAGAGGCGGTCGATACCATGGTGTTCCAGACCGAAAAAGGTGGGTTAGGAGGAGAAACACCTCTAGTGGTGGAATCCATAGAGAGAGTGTGAGGACTCCCCGACTAAGTAGCAACATTTCCTTCCATCATTGCTTGTAGGACTATTTGACGCTCATGATGTATTATCCTTGGAGGGGAAAGATGTATCAAAAGTGTTGTCGACAATTTAGTGATCAAAGGGTTACATAGACCAAGAGATTCCGCTCCAAGGTCAAAAATATTTGGTTCCTCCGGATACGAGTTTTTTCCTCTCGGAGTTGGCTCGGGCATAGTTTCTTGTGGCTTGGTTGCCTCAAATGATGCTTGTTGGTCAAGTCTTCATCGTAACGGTGGCATTGGTGGCTTCAAATTAACCAGCGATAGGCCTTGAAGCCTTCGTGACCGGAATATCTCTTGATCTTCCACTATGTGAGAATATCAAATACACAGTAAGTATTTTTCTAAGGTTGAAGACCAAGCACAGACTAGAAAAGTTCCTATGAGACAAAGCAAGCAAACCACTAACTAGTTGGAAGAATAGTTACACCAGCCAACACTAGAGAAACTTACTGGTGCAAGTGAAACTGAAACATGGAAGAAACCTCCGGGTATACTCTGCAAAGAGTGGCATGATGTCTGCCCTAGGTACCATGGTATTCCCTTGCAATCACCTGCGTAAGTCCCTAAAATAAAGGAAACTAGGTTTCCAACTCGGGAACAGTCACCAGGCGAGTACCATTGATGGTCAGGTGGACCGCAATGAGTAGGGTAACTAATCCTGAAATATACCAAGGTATTAGAAGAAAGTGGTTTGGAAGACAACTGAGGACATCGAACAAATTCGAGATCCATGAAGCTCCGTGGAAAATGCGAGCAACAATATCCCACAATAAGTCTTCAATATGTGTTCCCCACTACGTTTGGTCTGGCTTTGGATGGGTTATATCCACTACCTTTCCACACGTGACCTCATGTTTATCCCCTGTGTTAGAGGGGGGTCCCGGATAAATTTCATGTTTAATGGACTTTTTACACTTCCTAGCACTGTCTCCAATGTTTGTCTTTAAGCCTTGAAAAGTTTCCTCTCCAACCTAATTCAAGGTTCTAGCCTAGACTAGTTGATTGACCCTACAAACATAAAGTCTAGTTAATTTTAAATTAGCATTAATTTTGGATGGCTTGTTTTAAGTCAAGGAAATGACAATGAAACTAGTGGTGTGTTTTGAGAGACAAAAAAGGAGAAGCAAATGAAACTGAAAGAAAAAATATTTCTTTTTCTTTTTGACAAATAAAGATTTGTAACTAACTCTTTAACCAACTTTTCATAACTAATTTTTCTAATATATTTTAAAGGAAAACCTAAAACGAGGTTACACTCGACTACGAGATACTTATGTTATAAGAAACTAGTAAAGAAATTAAAGAAAATAACTCTTTCTCCTAACAAGCAAAATAATCAACCCAACTACTTAACCAAACAAAGATATAATAAATTTTTCTATTTTTTTATGCTTCAAACAAGAAACTTGAAAATGAATTCTTTTTTATTTTATTTAAGGCAAGCGAAAGGGGAAAAAGTAAAAAACAACTGGACAAGACTGAGAATTGACCTCTGGGCCACTGCGGATCACAGGGAGTCACTAAAGACACCTAAAAGGCTGATAAAAAAAAGACTCAAAGAATTCCCCCAAAACCCTTCCGAACTAAACACAAGAAATCTTTAAAAAGATAACCAAAATGACGTCAAACCTAGGTTTCAACTGTAAAAACAGACATATTGTACATAATCAAGAAACCCTGAGAAGTTAGACTTCAATCAGGGAAGAGGTTGACTGCCCCTTCTTAAGGAAAATGTTTCTTGACACAGGCACACTACTGGTGCTTAAGAATCCTGCGTATGTAAGAGAGCTATATAAAGGAAGGGCATGTATGTATGTGTGAAGACACACTATAGGTTGCGTACACCTCTGTAACTCCTAAAAAATAAGACAAAAAGGTAAATTAACAGGGCAGGGAGACCTGGTATAGAACCAACAGGTGACGATAATCCCTTAAAGACTCAAAAGACTCAGAAAGAAACTCAAAAGGTAAAAACCAATCAAACACCCATAAAACCCCCTAAAACCCCCTAAAACCTTAGAGGTTTCCCCAGTATGGTCGCCAGTTCTGCTATAATGGGAAAATCCCCATATGGACTACACTAGGGTTCAACATTTAGGCATATCTAACCATCTAAAATTCTCCTACTTTCTATAACTACCCCGAATATACCCCACATTCATGCATGAAATGGAAAGTGAAAAGATCTGATATCTCTACCTTTAACTCCATGTCTGATGTCAATCCTTTCACATTCGATCGCTCCATTGACTACAAGTTTCCTCCCAAGGCTGGCTTGCATTCACAAACATATAAATAGGGAAGTACAAACATGCATCTCATATATGAATCATGGGTTATATGTTAGTATAAAACGTAAATCAAACATAGATATTTGACACATCATATTTCGAGACAAAAAAAGTATTCATTTTATTGATATCACAATGTTTACTTACAATGAGATCGGAGACTACTCCGTGAACCTGGTCCAGACTCCTCTTCACCAAGCTGCAACTGTGCTTCTTGGTATCTTTCTCCTCTCACAATTCTTCTAGGGAAATGGCATAGGCTTATCATGGAGGAAAAAGGGCTAGAATGGGAAATTTTGATGCAAATCTCACAAGGTGGATGCAAATTCTTGGGGCAAGGAGGGGATGTGAAATGGGTAGAGTTTCCCTCTTCTTATTATTATTTTTAGAATGATACCCCAAAACCTCCTTTTATATGACAAAAGGATGGTTATTCGGTTGGGTGACGGGCTATAGGCAGTGGGACAGTTGGAAAACTACCCAATAGCCCGTAATCGCAACAAATTCCTTGCAATTTTTTAATTTTTGCAACTTTTGTGGGTATATGTGGGCTATAATGGTGCATCTAGCATATGTATGTGATTTGTAGTGGTGAAACAAGATTGTGTACATGGGCAGTAGTGGTGCAGGGCATGTACATCTTCAAAAATGATGTTTTTAAGAAGAGCTTCTCAGTGATGGCTTGGAAAAAATAGCAAGTAAGGGGACCAAATGCCAGGTATGAATGTACGGTGCAATTTAGGGTTATAATAGATGCCCCCTAATTTGTGAGGTCAGAAGAGCATCTGATGGCCAAAATACATTACAGAATATTTACCAACGTACGAAGTGAGTAAGCCTAGGACCATAGTTCGGGAGGTGGCATCTGCAAAAATAACAATTGTCTCACCAAGGTGGGCATACCCATGCTCTGGATGAAATAAATCATGGCTTCTAATCAAACTGCACATCCATGTCATATAACTATATAAAGTGTAGCCGCGAGAAATACACAACATATCTACATCTTGAAATCAAAGATATACATGTATAGTATCCATCTTCAAGAATCCAAATGATGCCTGATGGCTAGAGATTAGGCCTGGAGAGCTCGAGCAACAACTTCAAGATCTTCAAAAATCAGGTAGGAGTGTAATGTGAGTGTACGACTACACTATCGAGATGTCTTTGACGACTCGTTAGGGAACAAACAAGAGGATCTCGGTGATCAAGAAGATAACTTCACTGATTTCGAACAAGGATTTGATTGGACTTTGGGGATGGCCGGGCATGAGGGAAAGATACAAACTATAGAAAGGTTGAATTAGGTTGGGTAAAAATTTCTTTGGACAATAGCACGACTGATGATCTGACTAAGGCAACATGACATTGACATAAGTCCACGATGCAGGTGTTGGTTGTGGAGCCTGATTATCTTCCTAATTCATAGTTCTATTGTTTTCAGCTATGTTTATACCCCATGAAGACTTTATAGACCAGAAATATGTACACTCTTCCACATGAGGGAGTGCAGAAGGGGGTTACCCCCTCTTGTGGAAGTAGAAGATTTGCATCTTGAACAATTAGATGTTAAAACAACTTTTCTCCATGGGGATTTGGAGGAAGATATTTATATGCAGCAACCACAGGGGTATGAGGTCAAAGGGAAGGAGAATTTGTATGCATGTTGAAGAAGAGATTGTATGACCTAAAGAAAGCTCCAAGGTAGTGGTATTTGAAGTTTGATAGGTTTATGACAAACCAGGGTTATAGTAGATGTCATTCTAATCACTGTGTTTATTTCAAAATGCTAGAAAATGGAAGCTATATTATCTTGCTATTGTATGTAGATGACATTCTTGTTTCAGGGTCTAATATGTAGGACATAAATGTGCTCAAGAAGAAATTAGATAATTCATTTGCGATGAAGGATTTAGGAGCTACATAGAAAATCCTTGGTATGGGAATAACAAGAGATAGGAAAAATTGCAAATTGACATTGTCTCATGGTGAGTACATAGAGAAGCTGTTGGAGAGGTTTAGAATGCAGAATGAAAAACCATTTAGCACACCTTTAGCCAGCCATTTAAAATTAACTAAGGAAATGTGTCCCAAGACACAGGAGGAGATAGAATACATGTCCAGGGTCCCTTATTCATCAGCAGTTGGAAGCTTGATGTATGCAATGGTTTGCATAAAGACCAGATATTGCACATGCAGTGGCAGTTGTGAGCAGGTATATGAACAATCCAGGTAAAGAACATTGGGAGGTAGCAAAGTGGATTCTCAGGTATTTGAGAGGTACTTCTACTCATGCATTATGTTTTGGAGGATCAGACACTTTTCTACAGGGATATGTTGATTCAGATATGGAAGGTGATAAAGACAGTATGAGGAGCACCACAGGGTATTTTTTTACTATAGGTGGAACAACAGTAAGTTGGATTTTGAAACTGCAAAAGGTTGTTTCACTTTCAACAATAGAGGAAGATTATGTTGCTTCTACAGAGGCTAGTAAAGATATGATTTGGTTACAGAGGTTTATGGAGGAATTGGGAAAGAAGCAGGAGAATAGTAGGTTGTACTGTGACAGTGAGAGTGCCATTCATATTGCAAAGATCTCATCCTTCAATTCAAAGACTAATTATATACAGTTGAGGTACCACTTCATGTGATCCAACTTGGAAGATGGACATTTGAAGTTGGAAAAGATACACACTAGACAGAATCCTGCAGACATGTTAACAAAGGGAGTAACCAGGGAGAAACTGAGTCCCTGTTCAGTTTCAGTTGGTCTTCAAGAATGAATATGAAGATGAGAAATTTTCCAGGTCCAAGAAAGTTCAGAGTCCATCATATAAAATAGCAGTGGATTTGTTGAGATCAGTCTCCAAGTGGGAGATTGTTGGTTGTGGAGCCTGATTATCTTCCTGATTCAGAGGTCTATTGTTTTCAGCCGTGTTTATACCCATGAATACTTTACAACCCATAATTATGTACACTTTTCCATGTGGGGGAGTGCATAGGGGGGTTACCCCCTCTATGGGGTTCAGGGGGGCTATCCCCCTGGTGGGGGTTTGGGGAGAAGCCCCCGAAGGAAAAAATTCATTGTAAATGTATATTATAATTTCATTGTAAATATGGACCGTTCATTATAAGGTCATAGATCTAATGGTATAAATTATGTTGGGGATTTTTTCCCCATAAGACAACCCTCTTTTATGAGGGAAATTTATTGCGGCTATGCATTATGGTGAATATTGTATTCTGAGATAGGATATAGTGAGAGAAAGAAGAGAAAATTACAATGGGTTTGTTGTAGGTTGTATCCCTTCATTTGCTGGATAATAATAAAGGAAGGACCTGACATTTTATCTGGTGGACGTAGCCCACACTAGGTGAACCACATAAATCTATGTCTTTATTATATTGTGTATCTTATGTGTTTTGTTTCCGCATTTGTTTTATTTTATTCCTCCACGGTCCTGTTTTTCTAACAGCATGAGACAACGCAAACTCTCCATATGTTTGGAAGAATAACCAAATGAAGGAGGACACATCTCTATGTAGTGATAACAACTGCCTAAGGTCATATTAAATCCTAATGCTTGATGAAAAACGAAAGGATGTGCTTGGTCCAAGGGCGACTCATTGTGCTTCCATAAAAAGAAAACACTTTTCCCATCCTATTTTTTGGGGTATATTTCAATTTTTTGTCTTTTTCAATATTTTGAAGAGATTGAAAAAGAATAAAAGAATGCTACGTTACAAAGGAGGAATGAGTGTCGCAATAATACAAGTTGCAAGCACAAGGAACACACTAATTCTTATAGCAAGGAGACATGTGCAGGAAAATGACACTTGGGGAAAATTCCTCCATGGGTTAAGGTGTCCGATCGCAAAGGCAAAGTGATACAAGGCTTGAATATACAACATGCTTCAAAGGTTCAGTTGAGAGCAACATGGAGCCGACATTAGGCCAAATACACAGAGATGAAACTGTGATTATCAAGACACGATGAAACCCCCTTCAATGTATTTTTCACGAGCCCAGAGAAGGTAAGCTCGATGGCTTTTCATTTTTAGAGAGTCTAAAAAAACGTATAAGAGAACTCCATTAGGGTACCTTTTTTGAAGGTAGTCTAGTCATCTTGAAAAAGGGGTAAACTAGCACCGAAAATATGTCTATTCAAAAACATTTTAATGAGTGTGACACAGACAAGATCACTTGGAAATATTTTCAATTTTAAGGAGTCTGAAAATAGCTTAACTATGGACTTGCAACCTTTTTCTAGATTTAGTCTCCTTAGCCCAAAAAAGTAAAAAATCTACTTAGGAGAACTCTCCCAGAAAGGCGAATCTCTCGAGGTGTACCTTTTTCCTCAATCCACGGGCCAAAAAAAGGGGTAAACTCATGCCAGTAGATGTTTTTCTAAACCAATTTAACGAGTGGGAAAGAACAAGATCACTCGACGCTATTTTCACTTTTAAGGAGTCTGAAAAGAGATTAACTATGGACTCCATAGGGGATGTTATTCTAGACCAGTTTAACGAGTGTGAAGGAACAAGGTCACTCAAAAATATTTTCAATTTTAGGGAGTCTAAAAAGAGTGTAACTATGGACTCCGTGGGGGTTCCTTTTTCGTAAATTTAGTCCCACAGGCCAGAAAAAGGGTTAAACTTATACCTGAGAATACTCTTCTAGCGAATCGGATTTCCTAGAGTATACCTTTGTTCATACAATTGACCATATAGACCCAAAAAGGGGTAAATTACCATCGGACAGATGTGCTTTAGAATTTTAGTTTGACGAGCATGAAGGAAAACAAGATTTCTTAGCACACTGTTCATGTTTAGAGAGTTTGAAAATGGCTTAAAAGAAGACTCATTTTATGGGATTCTTGAGGGTGAGGCCATGAGTGATGACACATCAGATATATGAGGCTCAATCTTATAATCAGGACATGACTAACAAGGAATCTCGATCCTAAAGTCATTCATGATGACATGGACACCAAAATGCAACCAGGATCTACCTAGGCATCGATGTGGAGGTAGGGTCTACCACTAAATTACGATACTTCTAAAGAAACAATGACAGTTCCATGTCATAATTTAGTGGTATCAATCCTATGGAAAAGAGGAAAAGCCAACAAGATGCAAACAATGGAGGTGGAATCCTAACTTAAATGCAAAAAGTTGGAGAAACGACTTTTACCAAAGAATCTGTAAAAGTGACCCATCTCCCAAAACATTTTCCAAACCAAAAGTGAAGTGTATCATTACATCCAATGAGAAACTCAAGAACCATGTTAAATGATTATCAAGCCAGAAAAAATGACAAAAGGGTTCAAAAAAGTGGCAAAAAAGGCTAAAAACATCCATAAATAGAAGTTGACAACTCATTTTTGTTAGAATATAGAAGATGGCGTGCTCGTTTTACCATTGACGATACCCTCGTCACCCAACCATAGGCCGAAGCCACCCTCTGAGAACCTTAACCTTGACTGAGAATTACTCCAGAAGCAAACCCTAGGCTAGATAGGCAAACAAGGTGCAACACATCTTCCTCCAATGATAGTGCACCAACAATAGCTGATCAGATAGTCCAAACCCTAGCCAAGAGACAGTCCAAGCCAATAATGAAACTGCTAGCTGTAGCAGCTGCACCTGCAGCTCTCCTCCACATGTGTGCACCAGATTGGGAACTGCAGTGTGCACCAAACTAGGAACTGCAATTCTGAGATGTGTCAAAATGAGAACTGGCGCCCTGTATTTATACTGTTTCTACCAGATTTGCTGGGGCCGACTTCTCCTTATGGATATGTGTCTGTTCAGTATATTATTATTATTTCTGGCCGACTTCTTCTCTTGGAGGCTAATAACCTAATATTAATTATCTTCTTGAGCCGACAAGACTTCTAGGGTTATTAGCCAACTCATTAGGGTTTTCTCTTACTTTCCAGAGTATTCTATTCTCGTCAGGTTCACACGTGGAGGTAAATACCTCCCGCAGCGACCATAATATTGACACTCCCTCCTAGCTAGGGAGGTATTATAGGTAATGGTCTTGAGCACAAAAACATACCATTTACCCGGTAGCATCAATATAGTCATCTAGACTATTTCATGACTAGATCATGAGCATCACCATCACCATCACCTGCATCATCTCTCGAAACCATACTTCATATGAATAATTATACATGATGATGAATAAGTCACTCAAACCATAGAGTGATACAAGAGCCACTCTTATAATCTAGAGGAGTAAATTCTCTAAACCAATTTCTTGTCTGGAAAATCTCTGTTCATCATTTGTTTGGATGGTGATTATTTCCAGTAAACTGTTGATAGTCTCCAAGGCAGTTATAGAAAAAATAGAACACAACTGTGTCTCTCCATAGTAGTACATAACTACAATCCAGTGGTTCACTACCACACCAAGTAACACACAAGTACTTGATCAACAACATATAGTCACAAACAATGGAACATATCCACCACAATAGTCTTAATCTACTATCATACATTCTTCATAACAAACATCTGATAGAAACCTGCATAGAAACAATGTTATGATATAAACTGATTTGTCTGGGCCAATATTTCACTCACATCTATGATCTCTGAAAGAATATCTGCTTCAAAATAGTGGAACATATCCACCACAATAGTATATCTCTACTGTCTGGAGACAGGTAGTGTCCATAACAATCATCTGATGCCATCCTGCACAGAAAAATACTATTAAAAATAAACTGAATCATCTGGGCCAATATTTCAGTCACGTTTGTGATATTTGAAAGAATATCTGCCCTCATCAGTAATGGACTATCTGCCCTATTCTTCTCAAACAAGGAAGAAGGATTGTTTCTGATTTCTGAGCATGGACCATTCCTCACCCTAGGCCATTCTTCCTACACTAATTAAAGTGCACCATGGACAAAATGTATAAACCCTAAGGAATGTCCGAGTCTAGACCATTCCCCACCCTAGGCCATTCCTCCTACACTAATCAAAGTGCACCCTGGAGAGAATGTATAACCCTAAGGAATGTCTGTCCTAGACCATTCCCCACCCTAGGCCATTCCTCCTACACTAATAAAAGTGCGCCCTGGAGAGAATGTATAACCCTAAGGAATGTCTGTCCTTGATTGCTGAGCCTGGACCATTCCCCACCCTGGGCAATTCCTCCTACACTAATCAAAGTGCACCCTGGAGAGAATGTGTAAACCCTAAGGAATGACTGTCTAGACCATTTCCTCTATTAACCACAAGAGGAAAAGACTGTCCTGCATCAACCTCCAAAACGAACCATACCTCATGTTAACCACAATGAGAAATCATTGTCTGGAAAGGCGGGCCAGTCTTCTTGAGTAACCCTCAAGAAGAGAAAATGCTCTAGACCACTCCCCATGTTAACCACAATGGGAAGTCATTGTCTACGATACATCAACAATCAGACTACTTCCCATGTTAACCACAATGGGAAGTGACTATCTGTCATAAGTCTCAATCCACTTTCCGAACAGGAACGCATCTGTCCAAGATGGACTATTTTTCAATTTTTAAAGATGAATGTCTTCAATAATGTTTTTTGTGCTCCCTCCTAACTTGGAGAGTCATTTCTTCCTTTTTCAATAAGAAGGAAGTTGTTTTCATGAGCTTTGGCTTGAGTAGGCAAACTCTTTCATCTTGGATAGAATCTTTACCAAAATGTTTGCTTATCTGCTCATCTGTGGAGATATGTATTGGAGAATCATTTTCTCCTTTCTGGACTTCATCATGGATAATGTAATGCTTGATTTCAAATTTACTTTAGTCTGGAACATTGTGAAGGTTCAATGTAGATCTGAACAATAGAGTATATCATAGTTGGAAAGATGGACCATATCTATGTGGCACTTCTTCTGTCATCATGAGATTTGATCCACTGAGTAGTCATCTTCATAGGAAATCTTCACCACGCTTCTGTTGTGCACTGGAGATTCTCCACCAAGTTATCTTTTTCTATCTGCGTATAGGAGTCTCTTTCTGGTATGCCTCAAGGTCTTGAGATTTCTCTTCATAAGCTCTTTATTCAATTTTTCTGGAGAACATTCTTTGCATTCATCTGATGTAGAATTCTGACTCATGGATATTGTGGATGATATAATGACTCATGTGGAGATAAGTCTGGTGTATTGGAACAAGTAATCATCATAGTCTTCTCCCTTCATCTAGGGGACCCTCTAGTTCTATATCTTTGCAATGCTATCATTCATAAGTCTTCCATACACTGTTCTTCATCATGACTTTCAATTCCTCTGCTTGAATGCTTTTATTGAGTTCATATCAGGCTGGTAATATTTTGATTCTTAATATTATGACTGGTTGTTCTGGATTTTCTTTCTTTCTTGGAATCTCCATGTTCTTCTTCATGTTTTTTTTTAGTTATTGGGTCCATGGAGTTTCTTATAGATTCCATGCCCTAGAGATTCCACTTCTTCCTTTCTTCATAGGATCACGGATCCAGATGGACAACCAGGAATACTTTAAGGCTTCTCTTTGAAGAAGTCTTCTTCTGTGGTTGTTATGAAT
>JZKD02S2037909.1:348517-376748 GCA_000966675.3 Picea glauca | reverse complement strand
AATAGAGTCCATGCTTCCATCTTATTGTCTTCTACAAAGCGTCATAAGTCTTTTTCCAATTTCTTCTCAATTGATGACTTATTTCTATCTTGGCTTCTTCTAAGTCTCTTCATGATTGATTCAGCTTATCTTGCAATAGCTTCCACATGATTTGTATTTCATCCTTTCATGTGTATTATCTAATGATATCTCTTTTCATATTGTTTGTTCTTCCATAGGTATAGTTCTTCTTCGAACACATTATCTTCCAAGAGATAGATATACAAGATATGTATAGAGACGATGCAAACAAGGTATGTACAAGGAATAAGAAGAGTGTTGTTACCTTTTTGGAAGAAGAAGTCTCTTCCAGCCTGCTTAGTCTTCTTTGTAGGTTCCTTTTCTTCAGAAATCGATGCTTCATGTTTCTCTTTCCTTTTCTTTAGTTTGGGACACTGATTCTTGTAGTGATCGTACTTTTGACAGTTGAAGCATTGTAATTTTGAAATGTCTTTCTCTTGATTTGGCTTCCTTCTTGAACCAACCTTCCTTTTGTTCTTGAAGTTCTTGAATCTTACTGTGAAGGCTTGATCATCATACTTCTTTTGGGGCTTCTCTTTTGCATTGATCTTTGATTCTTCTTGAGCACAGAAAGTCCAAAGTTCTTCAAATGTCAGATACTTCTTCCTTGCGTTCATGCTTGTGGAAAATGCATCCCATGTCTTGGGAAGACCATTGAGTACTATGTTCACCAATTCATTTTCTGAAGTGATCTCTTTAATAGCTTGTAGTTGGTATATTAACTGGGAGATCCTTACAAAGTATGATGTTATGTCATCATCCTCATTCATCTTCATGTCACAGAGCTCATTCTTCAGACTCATAACTTGTCCAATGTTTCTAACTGAGAAGAGATTTGTTAGGGCATCGTACATCTTCTTCAATGAGTCAAGATGGGAGATGTAGGGTATCAAGTGATCTTTTATGGAATCCACTATGATACTCATGGCATTGATGTCAACATCTTTGAACTTCTCCATAGCTGCAAAGTTATGTAGTTCCTTCTCTTCTCCTTCTTCAAGCTTTGGCTTCACGATATTTCCTTTCACGATATTCAACACTTTATTCTTGGCAAGGATGAGGTCAATCCTTGTCTTCCATGCTTTGAAGTTAGAGAGTCCATCTAACTTGTTCTCATAGTTCATAGATTTCATCATGGCTGCTTTGATTTGGTTAAAACCTAGATTTGAACAGAAATTCAAACTTCACATCTTAGCTTGCTGAGAGTATCAGGAGATGCGCTAGGCTAGGGTGCACAGATCTGTCTGGATATTAGGTCAATATCTTCACTTAAGGTGCCTCAACAAGAGGTTTAGGTTTTCTGCAATTACTCCTGCTAGTAACCCTAGAGGTAGTGTCTTGGGAGTTTCTTTTGCTAGTAACCCTAGCAACAGTTCCTCAACGAGCTCAATATCCTAGCAGCTATGTTTCCTTCCATCGATTAGACTAAATGAAGGAGGTGTGGGCCCATAACCTGTTAGAATATATAAGATGGTGTGCTCATTTTACCATTGACGATACCCTTGTCACCCAAACATAGGCCGAAGCCACCCTTCGAGCACCTTAACCTTGACTAAGAATTACTCCGGAAGTAAAACCTAGGCTATATAGCCAAACAAGGTGCAACGCATCTTCCTCCAAGGATAGAGCACCAACAATAATTGATCAGATAGTCCAAACCCTAGCCAAGAGATAGTCCAAGCCAATAATGAAACTGCTAGCTGCAGTAGCTGTACCTGCAGCTCTCCTCCACACGTGTGCACCAGACTGGGAACTGCAGTGCACACCAAACTGGGAACTGCAATTCTAAGATGTGTCAAAATGAGAACTAGCACCCTATATTTATACTATTTCTGCCAGATTTGCTGGGGCCGACTTCTCCTTCTGGATATGTATCTGTTCAATATATTATTATTATTTCTAGCTGACTTCTTCTCTTGGAGGCTAATAACCTAATATTAATTATCTTATTGAGCCGACAAGACTTCTAGGGTTATTAGCCAATTCATTAGGGTTTTCTCTTGCTTTCCAGAGTATTATTTTCTCGTCAGGTTCACACGTGAATTAAATACCTCCCATAGCTACCATAATATTAACAATTTTCACCATTGCAAATTGGGAATTAACTAAAAATCTAAAAATACCCCTTCGCTAAAAGAGTTGATTCCAAGAGCTTTAGAGGATGAAATGAACTTCCGCTCAGAACAAGTAATTACAAACTAACCCCTATTTCATTTCAATACTTTCTTTTTTCATTTGTTTTAGTTTTTGTGGGGGTGCGCACTCCTAAAAAGGGGCAGCCTTGCATGTACGTGGGTTGTCCAAGGAGAGCCCGCGTATGCCCGTAGGTAGAAAACAATCTGCCCGCATGCATACACGACTGTGTCCACTACAAATGGCATACACCCTCAATAACATTCAAAAATATGAAAATAAAGAGCTAAATCCCCCATGAACTTGTCATGTAAAGGATGCATGTCCGCTGGAAAGAGAGGGAGCATGAGGATATAGATATCTGGGTCAATGAGGACCCTACAACTATGGCCACCTTGAGACAATGCAGTTTATGGAAGTTTTTTTCGGTGTCCATTCATGAGGGCACAACCTAGGCTGCTAAATTCCTTGGTGGATTACTGACACCCCAACACTAAGGCGTTTATGTTTGAGGGGTAGTCGTTGACTCCAATGACTGAATAAATTTTCTTTCTAACTGGCCTCTCGAGGAGAGGTGAACCAATCAACTTGCAATCTTTTCCCCCCAGGCCTCATAACATTGTCAATTTGATTGGACTATATTGCGAGGCTGGCATTGAGAAAGTAGGTTCTCAGGTTTCGATCCATAAGATGACCAACCTATCACTGAAGTGATAGTTTTACTTATTGGGTGGATCACTAGATCCACAACCTTACATAAGGCCTCCCAGGTGCACATGCATTATGCAGTGTAGTGATTAAATGCACGAATATTCGGTTGGAGCACGACCATGCTTGACTGCATGAAGAGACATCTCACCGAGTGTCGTGGGAGGAGTAACAAGAACTTCAGATTCGGTACCATTTTATGGTCATTCTTCTTTGAGAGGGTACCCAGTCTTAGTCCATGAGAGAGAGTGTGGGGGCATGTGGCCTCCGTCCCAACAATGTGTAGATGGGCAGTGTTGCTGCCATGAAAGGGGGGTGGAAGGACCATAGAGGCCTTGGAAAACACATTTTTTGATTGGTGGGCACAACAGATTCTGGTGATAGTGGACTACCCCTATGTTGGGATCAACTTTTCCAGGGACCCGTACGTGCCTGCACCTCCTAGAGCTGAGCGAGGAGAGATGGGTACGTTTTATTTTTAAAGTTATTTAATTTTTTATTTTATTTTTATATATATCATTTTTATATGTATTAGAGTATCTGAAAACTATGTATCTCTTTATGTACAGATGTGGGACTAGTGCGTCCAATATAATTCGTGAGGATCAGGTGACATCCTTGACCAGAGGAAGTACTTGCAGCAGCCGACGGACTAGCAGCAGCAGGGGGACCTCCAGCTGGATAGGCTGAGAGAGTGTTGAGATGGGTGGAGCGAAACCTCACCATGCTCACTCGTACAGTTCCCATGGATGAGATCGAGGATCTTCCACCATCTATGCGACCTCACGTAGTTGGGGTGCCACAGACCTAGGTCCAGCTTTTCCGACATTTTGCAAACGTCATCGTTCACTATGGCAGGGCCAACATACCCCGTGCTTAGCTTAGTATGGACGACTTATGTGATGATGGAACTCTTTTGCATAGTTTTGAGAGAATAATCCCTGCAATGTATACCGAACATATTATTTTTGAGGCGCTTGCGCCCACCTATGTACTCTGAGACTTTTGATTTATATATATATATATGCCTGGCCTAGTTTTGGAGTTAAAACCACATTGTGTTGAGTTAGCTTCCACTCGATCATCCTTTTATACCCGAATCGTAACATTAAACTGATGGGTGTCGGGCTCTGCTCCTGCTGCAATCCAGGAGTGAGCTCTGTCGCCAACATTTCTTGGCGCCATTGCCGGGGATGAAGTTGAAGATTTTCCCTGGGTAGAACGACGTTGAGCCTCTGATTCTGATGGTGCATCAGACATCAGAGCCCTGAAAGATTGCTACTATGCACCTGGCGACTCCATTGTGACGACTCCACCGTGACGAACTTGCCGCGTCCATTGTGGATTTCCGAGGTAGACACACGCGGTCCAATCCTCAGCTGCCTCTAGTTACATATGAAGCTAGTCAGGAGGTAGTTCATGGGAAAGGAAAGGCCTCAGAAGGAGAAGCTGCCACCGAACCAGGTAATCCGCAGTCTCCTTTTGTAGTTACTCCTTTCTCTCCGCCTCAATTTCCTAGCATACTGCCTTCTAAAGTTTCCTGTTTCCTAAATTTCAGGAGTGTTCCTGTTGAGGTTTCCTCCCCTGGTCTGGAATTGGAGGGAGAAATACTTGTCACTCCCGTCTCCCCTGAAGTCGTACATTGGCGCAGACCCAGGACCACAGAATATTTTCCTACTCCTAGCTTTGCTGCTTCTCCACAAAGAAAAACATCTACTGGCTTAAGATCACTATTCTTTTCATTAAATCCCCTATTGTTTCCCACTCCCATTAAGAACTCATTCCCAGTAGCTCCTTCGCGAACTCCTTCTCCTCCCAGCTCTCCTCCACCCAATATTCCTATGGCCGGAGCAAATCCCCCTATGACCGAAATAGAGGTCATCATAGCCGCTAGGTACGCTCCCCTCGTACTACCACAACCTCTCAATAACCTCCCAGTAGATGGGTACCTTAAACAACTGCCCAAGTTTACAGGCGAGGGGGACATAGCTGCAGAAGAGAACCTAGCAGCCTTTTACACTTTCGTGGATGATAATGTTATCATGCACACAGACGTATGGATGAGAATTTTTGTCCATAGTCTCCAAGGAGAGGCTAGAAAATGGTTCAAGGCCTTGCCTCCTGGATCTATTGATGGGATCAAAGCTTTAGATAATTCCTTTTTGAGACAGTGGGGAGATAAAAAAGACTTCATGTATTACATGATAGAGTTTGGGTCGTTGAAGAGAAAGGAAGGAGAGTCTGTTTCTGACTTTTCCAAGAGATTTAATAAAATGTACAACAAAATTCCTGCGGAGATAAAACCCTCTGAAGCCTTTGCAAAGATCACTTACTCCAACGATTTTGATCCTAATTTCTTCTTACTTCTAAGGGAGAGAAGAGCCGCTACGCTGGCACACATGCAAGATGCAGCTGTGGAGGTAGAATCCAACATATTGGCTGTAAACCGACTCAGGAACGCCGGTGATAGAAATATGCCCAAGAACAGGCCTAAATATTCCTCATCCATTTCCTCTCCCCTGCCCCATCAGACAGATGAGACAGCTAGAGCACTAAAATTGCTTTCTGCCAAGATGGAAAGGTGGGAATTAGAGGGGAAGCCCATGTAAAAAAATCCCCAGAACACTGATAATAGAGGTTTTAGAAGACCTACTAACAATATGCCTTAGGATATTCCTAGGGAACAAAGGAGCAGGGACAAAGATGATCAAAGGGTTCAGACCCCTCTCTAGAACAACCTAGATTCTCATGAGGAAAGAGAGGAGTTATACAAGCTTGGCCCTGAAATTCACTGTATTGAAGAAGCTCATCCTTTTCCCCATTTGACACAGTCTGCATATGAAGAATCCCCGATGAGCATTCAAATCCACGAGTTGGGTAAGGAGAAAGGGCCAGTCACACTTCCAACAGATATAATCTTAGGTCAAGAAGGAAAGAAGGAGACTTTGACAACCCAGACCAGCCCTTTATAGCAGAAAGGCCTACTAGATCTGCAGCAGCCACTACTAAAGATAAAAAAGCTCAGAGCACTTTTCCAGCAGTCAAAGAACCCGTCTCCGAGGTGAGGGAAGCTCCTAAGCCCATTCCATCCTTTAATTTTGAACATGAAATTCAAAAGATCAGGATCCCCATTCCCCTCTCAGAGCTAGTTAAAAACGAAGATTTTAAAAGATCCCTCTCCAAGCTGCTATAATCTGAGTCTCCCCAGCCTCCCTCTGACTCAGTAAACCTTCAAGATGAGAAACCATCCGTCATATTAGGCCCCATGGTAGAAGACATAGATGACTCATCCCCTCCTTTCTACACCTCCTTGAATATACATGATAAAGTGTTGCATAATTGTCTCATGGATTCAGGATCCTACCATAACCTTATGCCCAAGGTAGTCATGGAATAATTGGGACTGGAGGTGACAAGAACTTATCATGATTTATATTTTTTCAATTCAAGGAGAGTGCAGTGTCTAGGAGTCATCAAAGACCTGGTGGTTTCCCTGTTTCAGCTGCCCATGAAAAGTGTGGTCATGGATATCGTGGTAGCTGACGTTCCCCCCAAATTTGGTATGTTGTTGTCTAGATCTTGGACTAGAAAGCTTGGAAGGACACTACAGATGGATCTCACATATGCCACCATTCCGGTCTTCGGAGGGGAACAAAGGAGGTAATACAGAGAAGCCCAGCTAGCCTATATTGTCAGTGATGAAGTAGACCCCACCAATCACCCCATCTTTTCACTTGACAACGACTTGGAGTATAGTTTGCTGTAGCTTACAGATGCCCCTGAAAGCTCTTTACAAATAAGAAAACATCCCATCCTTGATCATCCGATTTCTCCTCAAAGCCCCTCTGTGTGGAAGATGTTTTTTGATGGAGCTTCTTCTAGCCAAGGCGCTGGCGCTGGAGTGGTTTTCATATCACCTTGTCAAGAAGCCGTGTCCCTGTCATACAAGATGGAATTCGAAGCCACCAACAACATGGCAGAGTACGAAGCTCTTGTTCTGGGTATGAGGGACGCAAAGGAAATAGGAATTAAGCAGATGGCAATATTCGGAGATGCTGAGTTGATCATTCAACAGGTAAGGAATGCTTATCGTGCCAACAATCCCCAACTCAAAAATTATCGGAATGAAGTATGGGATCTTATTGATAATTTCTTCTTGGATTTTAACATTTCTTTCATTTCGAGGGGAGAAAATACTTTGGCCGATTCTTTAGCTGTCTCAGCTAGTTTGCTCAAATTTCCTCTGCCACCTATGGTAAAAAATGATGTTGATATAAGATATAGGCCCTCGTTGCCAGATAATGTCAAGCATTGGAAGGTGTTTGAAGATGATCCGGAACTCAAAAGGTTTCTCAAATCAGTTGATGAATTTTTGGCAATACACATTGACCAAGATCCCGATCTAGAAGGTGACCCTCACTCTGAGGTGTTTTTAAACAAAATTGCTAATCATCTGATTATCCAGTTGGCTAGCAGTCACATCTCGAGAGGACTAGTCCCTTTAGAGAGACTGTTTGATGGGAATGATGTGGCAGTAAAGGGAGAGATCTTGAATGAAGATGCTGATACAGACGAATGCAACATTGGCACGTAGGAAGAGCCCAAGTTTGTCAGATTATCAAGCAGCCTGACCAGTGAACAGAGGGACGAGTACATGGAGTTGCCGAGAGAGTTTACCGATGTGTTCGCTTGGACCTACCAAGACCTCAAGACATACGACACATCTGTCATTGAACACAAAATCCCGTTGAAGGAAGAAGCTAGGCCATTCAAGCAAAAGCTGAGACAGATAAATCCCATGTTGCTGTCGGTCATGGAAAAGGTGGTCAAGAAGCTGTTAGATGCCCAGATCATCGTCCCTTTGAGATACTCCGAATGGGTGGCCAATTTGGTTTCGGTAAGAAAGAAAAGCAGAGAAATCAGGCTTTGTGTCGATTTTAGGAACCTGAACAGGAGCTCGAAGAAAGACAATTACCCCCTACCTAAGATGGAACACATACTGCAAAGGGTAACTGGTACATCTAGGATATCTATGATCGACGGGTTTTCCAGTTATAACCAGATATCGGTCATGCCAGAGGACAGAGAAAAAATGACCTTCACCACTCCTTGGGGCACATTCATGTACGCCAAAATGCCATTTGGGCTAATGAATGTAGGTGCAACATTTCAGCGAGCCATGGATATAGCCTTCATCGGAGAAAAGGACCAGTTCGTAGTGATCTACCTAGATGACATCACGATCTTCTCCAGGTCTGATAAAGAGCACCGCTGTCACTTAAGGAAATTTTTCTCGAAGTGCCAGAGATTTGTTCATTCCCTAAATCCCAAGAAGTCCTTGTTTTCTATGATGGAGGGCAAGCTGCTAGGCCATATAGTATCGGTGGAAGGAGTAAGAATTGATCACAGTAGAGTGGAGGCAATTCAAACCCTGTCACTTCCCAGGTCTAAAAAAGAGGTCAAGGCATTTCTAGGAAAGATTAACTTCTTGAGGAGATTTGTCTCAAATTTTTCCGAGCTAGTAAAGCACATCACGGCCATGCTCAGGAAGGGAAACAAATTGAAATGGACCGCTGAGCCCCGAGAATCTTTTGACTGAATAAAGAAGGCATTGACTGAGGCGCCTGTGCTAATCATCCCTGATTATTCCAAGAATTTCCTGATTTTTTCTTTTGCTTCCTGCGATACAGTGGCGACAGTCTTACTGCAGAAAAATGAGGAAGGGCGTGAGCAGCCCATCACCTTCTTCAGTAGGGCGTTAAGAGACGTAGAGATCAGATATGAGATCATGGATAAGCAGGCCTATGCCTTAGTGAAATATCTCAAAGCTTTCAGGGTTTACATCTTGCACTCAAAAATAATTGCATATGTTCCTTCAGCCTATGTGAAGGACATCCTTGTACAACCAGACGTAGATGGGAAAAGAGGTCGATGGAACGCTAAAATTTTGGAATTTGACTTAGAGATAAAGCCCACCAAGTTGGTTAAGGGGCAAGGTTTAGCCAAGCTATTGGCTAAATCCAACTGTGAAGCCTTTGGAGTTAGTTTCATCAATACTCACCCAGGATCTCAGCAAGCTGAGCCACCCAGCCAATTTTCTCGAGATGGCTTATCGTTGGCAGAATGTGCCTGGTATCGTGACATTCTATATTTTCTGCAGGATTTGAAGCCACTAGATGGAATGGGTAAAAGAAAAGTGAGGGATTTAAAGCTCAAGGCGGTTAGATATTGCCTCATTGACTAAATATTGTACTGGAAAGACCCTCTAGGGGTATTTCTTAGATGCCTGCACCCGCAGGAAGCCCATAAGGTTACGTTTGATTTTCATAGCGGCCTTTGCAGAGGTCATCATTTCTGGAAGACCACGACTAACAAAATACTCCGAGCTGGGTATTACTGGCCCACTTTATTCCCCGATGTTTGCAGGGATATCAAAACTTGCATCAAATGCCAAAGGTTCTCAGGAAAACAACAGCTCAAATCGCTACCACTAAAACCCATAGTAGCTTCAACACCTTTCCAGCAGTGGGGGTTGGACTTCATCGGAGAAATTCATCCTCCCTCAAGTGGCCAGCACAGATGGATCCTGACTGCAACCGATTATTTCACCAAGTGGATAGAAGCTGTCCCCACCAGAAGCGCATCACACAAAGTAATTATCAGCTTCCTGGAGGATATCATAGCCATATTTGGCTGTCCCAGCAGGATCGCCACCGATAACGCTGCTTCTTTCAAATCTGAACCTCTAATTAAGTTCTGTGAGCAGTTCCAGATCTCTCTAATTCACTCCACCCCCTACTATCCCCAGGGAAATGGTTTGGCAGAGTCCTCCAACAAAAGCCTAATAAGGATCATCAAGAGACTATTGGAGGACAACAAAAGGGCCTAGGATTCAAAGTTGAAGTTTTCTCTGTGGGATGATCGTGTCACAACGAAGAGGTCCCTGGGCACTTCGCCATTTCAACTAGTCTACGGAGCAGAGGTGTTTTTCCCTACTCAGCTCACATTACCAGTGGCGAAGTTCTTTCAAGACCATGAGGGAGAACCAGATCATATGATCAGAAGAATTCATTAGATAGTGGAAGTACAGCAGATCAGGGAACAAGTGAGGGATGCAGCTTATAGTCATCAGCAAAAGATCAAACAATCTTTTGACAGAAAGGTCAGGAAGAAAGAGTTCGAGATCGACTATATGGTACTTAAGTGGGACGCCCCTAGGCAGGATAAAGGCAAGCACAACAAGTTCGACGCCCTCTGGATCGGCCCCTTCAAAGTCTCTGAGGTTTTCTCTAACAACACATATGGGTTGCAGGATCTGGAGGGTGAAGAGGTTTTCAACAGCCCAGTGAATGGGCATTTTCTGAAAAAATGTTTTATTTGAGCCTCAAACAACTCCCTTGTTTGTAAATATTGTTCTCTAAGTTCTTTGTTTATTTTTTTTTGCATGTTTTCGGCTTAATAAATGACTCCATAGCCCAATGGCAAGACACTGAAGCTGCGAAAGGAGTTCTTAGAGCATCGCAGGGATGACTCTATCCCCCATGGAGCCTAATGTTAGCGATATTTCTTGTCTCAGGCATAAGCGCACCTAGGTCTGCAATTCGCATGAAAAGCACCCGAGCATAGCACACGGAAGAAGTCCTTTTCGGACTTAAAATCAAGCGAGCGAGCATTTCATTCTTCAGCGGAAAGAATTCAGTGACAGAGCAGAACAACGATTGATGGGTAATTGTAGTCAACCGAGTCACGCCAAGTATAGCGCATAAGTTTCAAAGATGTGAATGGTCAAAATTCTCCATGGAGAACTCGTGAGGTAATGAGGGCCATTGATCATGATCAGCTGATGCGGGGGTTCATTTTTGAACTTGGGGTTCGTAATTTTGGAGGCCAGACCATATCCTTTGGTTGTGCAAGATCGTGAGTCGCGAGAATTGTAGAAAAGAAAAGAGCCATCGCTTCTCTGGATTTCGCGAAGGGAGGGTGCCAAGGCTCGACACTCCAACTCGCGAGGTCGCGAGTTGCGAAAGGCACTAACACTTAAGAACTAGATGATGGTTACATGTGGAGGGCACCGACAATAAAAATAGCTTTTAATGACGAGCCCACAGTATTGTCGAGAAGATCTCAGCCGTCCATCTACAGTAGACACCTGGCGTGAGATTAAGCCACCTAGACGTTTCTCCCATCATGATTTCAAGGTACAAAGAGAAGCTTCATTACTTCGCGATGCGCGAGGTGCCGAGAGAATTCAGGGCACGGGCCCACAACGACATGGGAAGAGTTCAGAACCATTGGATCCAGAAGGACGTGTGGTGCTAAGATTAAGCCGTCTCGATGTTTCTCTCATCGTGATTTCAAGAAGCAATAATCGGTCCTCCTTATTCACGAGCATCGAAAACCTCCATGAGAATAAAAGCAGGATCACAGTCCACGGTCACTCGAGAAATTAAAGGGCTAAGCAGAAGAGGGCCTAAAGGCATCATGTCCAATCGCCGAAAGTATCGTCACGATTTTCAGATGCCGTCAAAAGCGATTTCTCTCCTGGTTTTTGCTTGAAGTAAATGAAGATGTGATCGGGTGGTTGAAACCTCCTTTCATTCATTAAGTTTGAGGTATGGAGGATCTGGCAAGCGATCTGCTCGAGAGGGTCCTGTGTACCTAGTTTTTCAAAGAATCCATGCCGAGTCCTCAACTAGCCAGAAGAGTTTTGCACACGCTAAATCAACATTTACTGGCTCAGCTACTTCTCCTGCAGGAGCCATGCGCAGTTAAAGAGGCGTCTGACAGAGAAAGCCCGTCCGAATTTGGCTGAAGGGACACTAAGTCTTGGAGGACCAAGGACACCTCTGTTAGATGGCTTTGCTGAGTATATAGACCCAGTATTTGTATTTTTGTAATATATCTATGGTAGAGAAGAGCTCCCTACCGTAATGTTTTAGCAACTATTCTAGCTTCCAGCTGATGCATCTGTGCATGAAATTTCTTGTTTTATGACAGACAGTTCTTCTTACTCCGTCTAATTTTCATCTTATGCTTGGAGAGTTCATGATTGACTGATTCACATGGATTCATGCAATTATGTTATGATAAAGGATTTACTGTGACATTATTGTATTCTCTGGTTTTTGCATTTGAATGTAAGCCGATCTTGTGTTTAAATTCTTTCTTCTACAGTCTGTTAGGAACCTGCTGTTTATAACAGACCTCAGCTTTTCTCTTATATAAGTCTTCCTCCTACTCACCCTTACTACGACTCACTGTCTGAAGTTTGATTAAGACCTCACTTGACTGCGCATGCCTGGCCTAGTTTTTGAGTTAAAACCACATTGTGTTGAGTTAGCTTCCACTCGATCATCCTTTTATACCCAAATCATAACATTAAACTGATGGGCGTCGGTCTCTACTCCTACTACAATCCAGGAGTGACCTCCATCGCCAACACCTCCTTCACGATGGAAGGTCCGAACCACAAGGGTTTGAACATGCCTACCCCTAGGGGATCCTCATCTTGGTCGTAGACTAGGACAAGGTCACCTTTGGAAAAAAGTATGAGGACGAACAGACTGATCATACTGGAAATTAAGTCTTTTCTTGTGAGCCTCATTAGCCAAGGCTGCATCACGTCGCTGCTTGAGATATAATAAGTGTTCCTTAAACGGTAAAGTGTCTGGCAATAAATGTATTGCCAACTTTAGATATGGGATCTGGCACTCTATAGGAAAGACTTCTTCTAACCTGTAAACGAGTTCAAAAGGTGAGAAATCGGTGGCAATATTTACAGACGTTCGATAGGCCCACAACACTGAGTACAACATCAAATGCCAATTTGACTTGGCAAAATTGATCGTTTGCTATATAAAACTCTAGAGGGACTTATTCATAGCCTCCACCTAACCATTCACTTGTGGGTAGTAGGGTGATGACTGCTCTTGCCTCAACACAATCTTTGTCATTAACTCAAACATCATTTTGTTTTGAAGGTGACTACCATGGTCAGTGACAATATCCTTTGGGATGTCGAACCTAGCTATTATCTAATTAAAAATAAAGAGAGCCACTATCTCACCATCATTATTGAATGTTGTCATAGCTTCGACCCACTTTGTGAAGTAGTATATTGCTACGATGATATATCGATGCCCCCTGGATGAAACCAAGTGGCATGTAGTATAATCAATCCCCCATTTGGTGAAAGGACCAATAATAATGATGAGAAACATGGGAGCAAGGTGTGCCCTCATCCTTCGCGAGAAGATCTGACATGGGTGGCACTTGCTGACCGATTGAATGAAATCTTTGATTAACGTCGGCCAAAACTAACCAGCTCGTAAAATCTTTTGGTTTGTTTCCAACCCCAAAAAATGAACGCCACATGCTTTGTTGTGGCAGTCATTAAGAACAAGTTTATCTTGTTCATGAGTGATGCACCAATGAAGGATTCAATCTACACCTTGACGATACAAAGTGTCATCGAGTATGAGATAGTTTTTTGCCTGATGGTGTATACGTCGACTCTCATCACGAGAAGCAGAGGCAGGGCACTTCAAAGTCTGGATATAGACTAGTATATCTCCATACCAAGGGTTTGAAGATGAAATCAAAAAAATATCTCCTTTAATCAATTATTCTTCGGGTGTAACATCACCTAATTCGATCAGAAGTTCTAAGATAAGTTCTACAAATACTGGTGACTTTTTGGATTTCGCGGAAACAAAATCCAAAAAAAATTCCATGATTATAACGAACCATATACTAATCTTTTCTTCGATGACACCTCATGTCAACGGGTATTGGAACGGATTCACAACAACAATGAAGGTGGTCTTACGAAGAAAAATATATTGACAGAACCATTGGACAACATGCACTGCTACCAATGCTAGCTTCTCAACATGGGAGTAGTTGAGTTATGGTCCAACCAGGCCTCGACTCAGGTAATAAATCACATGCTTTTCAAGAAGTTCATCCTCTTGAACCAAGACCATATCGATGGTCGACTTTGCAGTGTCCAAATACAATAAGAAATATTTATTATAATTGGGAGGTCGGAGTAGAGGGGCAGGCGTGAGGGTGTGTTTCAACGCTTTGAAAGAGAGTTGAGCGGCTTCGTCCCAATGGAAAGGGACTCCCTTCTTTAGTAAACACATGAACCCTTTAGTGATCTTGACATAGTTTGCGATAAAACACCAAAGAAAATTTTTCTTTACCCTGTAGGATTTGAAGTTGAGGGACTGTGAATGAGGGAGGAAATTGAACTATCACCTCAACCTTTAGAGGATCAACCATGATCTATGTTGTTGAAACTATGAAACCTATCAGACGACCCGACGTCATGTAGAAACTACACTTGTTTGTATTCAAGCGAATCTGATAGTAGCGACATTGCTCAAAGATTAGTTAGAGGTGTGCGGGATGATCATCTCTCTTGTGAGATCGTGATGCTAAATTATCGAGATAAGCCTTGACTATGTGTCTTAGGTCATGGAAAGAAAAAGACATGGATTGCTGAAAAGTGGCTCTAGCATTTTTCAGGCCAAAAGGTATATTCTGATAAGAAAATGTACCCCATGGATAGATAAAACCTATTTTATGCTGGTCTTCAGACTTAATCTGTATTTGATTATATCCCGAAAAACCATCCATGAAAGAAAATACCTCATAGGCTGCACATTGTTATAACCCTAATTTGCACCGTACATGCTTACCTGGCATCAGGCCATCTCATACCCCTTCTTTGGCAAAGCACTGCTAAACAACTCTTTAAAAAACCTCTTTTATAAGGGCCCACGTGCCCTACTCCATTACTGCACACGTGTACACGCTAGTTGACCTAAAACAACCTATGTGGACCAACAAAAGCATGAAAAAGGGAAAGTTGCCGATAGAACACACAGTTTTGGGTGAGTTAACTAAAACTCCCGGCCATGCATGGCCGAGGGTTCATCCAAATACCTAGCTTCTTCTAGCCTATAAAAGAATGGCTAGGGGTCCCATTTGGAGGAGGAGAAATAGAGTAAAGAAACTCTGCCCAATTGCATATTCCCATTGTCCCAACCCTTTAGCCATCCTTGTGCAAGAAGAGATACAAAGCAAAGAAGTTGGAGGACATTTGAAGAGGAGCCCAGGATCAGGATTCACGGAGCAGTGGCCAATCTCGACATTGTAAGTTGATTCATTAAAGTTAATAATAAAGAAATGATTTTCCCGTCTCACTATATGAGTTCTTCATAGTTCATTAAATTTATGTTTGAATATCTAACCCATTAGTCTATAGGTAAAATGCATGTGTAGTTTGTTGCTTGTTTTGTACGTAGGTAAATCTTGAGAGGATAGATGCCAACAAGTGATCAAGCGTAAAGGGGGATCGACATCAAACATTTGGAACAAGGTATGTTGATCTAACCATGCATTTTCTGAAAAGGAATGGGGTTTAAGTCTGGGGACGAAGGTAGAAAGTAGATTTATTTTGGTCATATATGCATGCATAAGATAACCCTATTTGCTAGTCCGTAAGGGGATTTCCCTCACAACAGAATTGGTGACCATACTGGGGATAATATCTAGGGTTCCTGGAATTTTATTTTTTGGGTAGTTTTAAAAGACTGGTTTTCTTGCCTGTTTTTTGAGTTTCTGCAAAGTCTGAGCTAGCAGAGAGTCTGGTTTCCCATACCAACTATCTCTTTTATTTGCTTGACTGTGTTTTTTTGAGACCCACAAAGGTACCTGCGGCCTGTATAAGGTCTGCACGTGTGTATCCGCGCCCTACTCTCTTACAACCCGCGTGTAAATGCAAGCTGAAGAAGTAGCAGTAACGTGTAGAGTCCAGAAAATTTTTGAGGGAGTTATCCTCTTCCTTGTCAGAATCAAACATTCTCAGGGGTTTTCTAGAATTCTTTCTAAGTCTTGGTTGTTTGCAGTCTTGTCTCGTATTGGTTTGTTTTACAAATTTTTTCCTTACATTGTTTTATTTTTCTGTTAAAGGGAGTGTCCAAGACTTCAAGAGATCCTAATTCTCAATATCAGTGGTCTCTTCCTGGTTTGGATTATCTATTGTTATTTTTCTTCAGAGTTTTAGAGATACACGTGGCCTGTAGAAGGCCAGACCGCATGTACACGCCCTCTGGCTCTATACAGCTCGCGTTCACACGCTTGCTGTTGGATTATCAGTAGCGTGCTTGTGTAGGATGGTTTTTGTTGAGGGTAAGGCAATCATCCTTTTCCTTGATGAGAGTTATACCTCTCAGGTTTTTGAATCTCTGTCTTAGCAGTCAATAGCTTAGGATTAATCTTATCCTTAGCTTGCTTTTTCTCATTTAAAAGTTGTCATAAAAAAGATTTTTTTAAGATTTTTAGACAAGTGTGAGAGTCATTTTTTAGGTTGCTAGTGTGTGATTTCTTGAAGTGATTCTTTGCGATCTTCGATTAGGCCAAAATTGTTTTTTTTGTTTTTTTGCTTGTTGGTATTTTTCCTGTTTTCTTTATCAGCATTTAAATAAAATAAAAAAATCTCTTTCATTTGTTTGTTTGGTTGAAAAGTGTGATTTTACATTAGTATCCAGGGAAAAATCTGTGTTTTCTTGAGTTCTTGATAGTTTACTTAGATCATAAGTAGCTCGTAGTTGAGTGAAATATTTCTTTAAGTTTTCTGATTCAAAATATCTTAGAAAAATAAAAATAAAAATTTTGAAAAGTTGTTGAAATTTTGCATTAAGTGAAAGTTTTTGTTTCCAGCTTTTTATTCATTTTTGCTTTCATCTTTTACATATCATCGGTTTCACTTTCATACCCCTTGACATAAGGCAAGCCATAAAATTCAAACTAAATCTAAAATTTATTAGACCTTTATGTTTGTAGGGTTAACCAACTAGTTCAGGTTTAGGGCCTTGGATTAGGTTGGAGAGGAAACTTCTCAAGGCCATTTAAAATAAAACATTGGAGTCTAATTTAGGGAGTGTCTAAGTCCAGTATCGTGAAATTTATCTGGGACCCCCCTCTAACATAGGGGATAAACATGAGGTCGCGTTTTGAAAGGTAGCAGAGATAACCCCTCCAAAGTTGGACCAATCGTAGTGGAGAACACATATAGAGGGCTTGTTTTGGGATTCCATTGATTGCATTTGTCATGGGGCTTCGCGGATATCGAATCTATTTGAGATCCTCATTTGTCTTCTATACCACTTGCTTTCGATACCCTTGATAGGTTTCAGGCTCGATACCCTGCTCATTGTGGTCTACTCGACTTTCGACTGTACCCGCCTGGTGACTATTTACGCGCTGGAAACCTAGTTGCCTATCTTTTCTAGGGACATACATAGGTGACTGTGGGGGTATACTGCGGTACCTAGGATAGACATTGGGCCACGCTTTCTAGAGTATACCCAGAGGGTGCTTCCGTGTTCGATTTTCACTTGCACTGGTAAGTTTCTCTGGTGTTGGTTGTTGTAACTGTTCTTCTAATTAATTTAGTGTTTGCTTGTCTTATCTTATAGGGATTTTTTTTAGTGTGTGATTGTTTTTGAATGGTTAGACTACCCTAGTGTGTATTTGATATTATTACAAAGTGGAGGATCACGAGATCTGTCGATCATGAAGGCTTCTTGGTCTGTCGTTGATTACATTGGAGCCACCCCTACTACCACTAAGGTGAAAGCTAAACCAACAAGGGTCTTTTGAAGCGACCGGGTCACAAGAAATTGTGCCTAACCAACATCTAGAGGAATCGACCATTGTAGACCTTGGAGTGCAAGATTTTTGTCTATTAGAAACCTCCACCACTGATATTTCAGCACCCACCATCATACCATTTCATCCTTACGAGTGCCAGATAGTGTCGCAAACAACAATGGGAACAAATGTTGTTACTCCTTCAAGGAATTATTCAATTGCCACTATGGTCGTCACCACAGGAGAGTTTTCACCTCCTAACCCACCATCACCGATCTGAGCCACCATGGTATTGAACACCTCTACATCTCACAGTGGTCCAATCCTATCTTTGGCAATGGCCACAACCCCTTTCACACCAAGTGCGACAGGCCCTCCGTTCTCGTACGAGATGCCTAGTTTGGGTACAAGTCCTGTACTTTCCTACTCCACTTTACAGACTTCAGGTCTGGGGGCAGGGAGCTCTAGTGATCCTCTGCAAGGTCACATGGGGGGCACTCCTACTCCTTTTAATGCTTTGCCTTATGGAGGAGGTCATATACCTCCTTCGTCCCCTTCACTTGATGGCTCGCATCAACAATCCACCGGGCAACCTACACACCATCGTTTATTTGGAGCAGGGAGTCAAGGAAATCCTTCAAATAATATGCTGGTAGGTTTGACACCATGTTCTTTGATCAGAGCGTTTGGTAACAATGCCTTCTCATCAGCCACCTTCATGACTGGGGGAAATCCTAGTTTTGGACAACCTATTCCTATGCAGGGTACTATTCCTACATAGGGGGCAAGCCTAGGAACTTCTTCCACATTAGGGCCTTGGAATTCTTGGTAGGGATCTATTCCCTCGTCTGGAATGATGATATGGGGTAATTCTTTCCACAATCAATGGAACCTCAGGCAAACTACTATGCCTATCCCCATGGGACTGACATGGGGCAACCCTTCCCAATGTCCTTCAAATGTAATGCATGCCCAACCATCTATGTCCTATTTTGGAAATTAGCTGGTGATGTCTCCACATACACAAAATCCATACATTGGCCAAGGCCATGGTTTCTACCAAAATTTGGGCCAGCAGCCGAATGTTTCCTGGCAACCCGGTGCCAGTCAAACTCCATGTCCCTTTTTCCCAGGATATCACCAACAACCCAAACTACCCTTCCTGACAACTTTTCACTGGCCAGATTTGACAAGGTTGTTGAATGACCCTATCTGTCACGATCCGCGTTGGCCTCCTATGCCGATGAAGTTTCCTTCAGACATCCCAAAGTTTGAAGCCAAGCCTAACGAAGATCTAGGATATCATGTGACTACCTTCCATCTTTGGTGCTCATCTAACTCATTGAAAGACGACTCTGTACAGTTGTGATTGTTTCAACGTACTCTCATTGGGAGTGCCACGAAATGGTACATTGAGCTCGATCACTCAAGATACTCTTTGTTCGATGAACTGGCGATGGATTTCCTAAACCATTTCCAGTTACCTGTGAGATATGACATTGCCACAGAGCTTCTTGACAATTTCGAATAGACAAAAACGGACCATATCTCTGATCACATCCAAGAATGGAGACGCTGGAAGAGTTTAATTAAGGTGCCAGTCCCACCATCATTCCTACTTGAGTGGTTCCTTAAGTCTTTGGTCCCACAGTTATCTAAAGACGTCGCGATGTCGGGAGTATTCTCTGAAGAAGATGCCATCATGAGAGCTCAATAATTTGAGCTCATCTATTCTCAGTCCAGTTTATTATACAACATCTTACTAGATGTGCCATGCTCAATACTTGATAAAACTAGAGAGAGAGATGGACCACATGCCAATGGTATTGTTGGTTTAGCACAAAAAAAGCTCGCTGAGCAATTGATGAAGCAGTTGTAGTAGTTATATATACAACACACAACGGCCAACCAAACTACTACTTTGGCTGTTCCCCCTACCAAAACGTCATAGGTACACACAGTGCAATCGACTAACCCAAAGGCCACCCAACAGCCTGAAGGAAAGAAAAAACAATGAAAGAAGGGTAAGGGGGATAAAAAACCTACTGATAATGCTGGTGGGGACAACACCGAGAAACAAAAGGTGAGGTATCCATGCAACTTGTGCACGAAAGACCACCCGAACCATCTATGTCCTCGGCTTGTAGAAGCCCAAAAGTTTGTGACGTAGCAACAACCTGCTGTGTTAACCAATCCTTTTCAACATGGGAAAAATCTAGCCCAAGCCTCTGCAAGCATGGAAGGGGGTATCCAAGAACCCTCTCCGCCTGCGAATAACCCCACATCTGCGAACATCTATATGGTGAGGGGTGATGCTTTTATATTGACTAGAGGACATGACTATAGTAAACCAAGCACTTCCGAGAAGGGTAAAGAAAATGAACTCCCATCTCTTCCTCTACAGATTGAGAAGATGTTGGGCGAAACAATGAAATGCATACCAAAAGGTGCATTCAAAAAAGCTTCTCATAACCCAAATGCAAGGGTCTCCCAAAACTACTCTGTGGTGGAAGATTTATCACAAATCCCTTGTGTGATGTCCGCTTTGGAGGTCCTCCAAAGCTACCCTTTCCAGAGGAAAGCCTTGTTAACTTCTTTAGGATCTACCGAGACTTGTAATCCGGGTACAATCATGCTGGATACAGCCGACTTAAAACCTTGTCTACCTCACCATGTATCATTTCAGATAGTAGTGGCTTATCCCACGGAAACTTTTACTTGGAATATCTTCCACACAGTGGTTGATGAGGGTGCCTCGACATGCGTTATGTTGTTGGTATGTTGGAAGGCCATTGGCCAGCCCATTTTGTCTTCGTCACCTACTCTCCTCACCACTTTCGACGATCGTTCATTTCGACCACATGGTATCGTTCCTTCTTTCCCTGTGCAGTTAGGAGGGAAGACCATGTGTATCGAAGTAGAGGTAGTTGATGCTCCCCTCGACTATAACCTCTGGTTAGGAAGGAGTTGGACTTATGCCATGCAAGCTGTGGTTGCTATAGTTTTCCGGGTCTTGTTGTTTCCACATGAGGGCCAGATAGTGATCATCGATCAATTGTCCTTCTCCAAACCTGACCCTGCATTGTGGGCATCCACGGTCCCAATGATTCATAATCCTCAACTAGGTGTCATCAATGTAGGGGTTGGTTTCTTCCCATCTTTGATGGGTACCTTTGATTACCCGCCCCCTCAAGGTGATATCAAGTTTATATCCAATCACCATAAGGTTGAGATTTTTCAAGTTTCGTCATTCCACACGACTTACATCAACGATCCGTGGATACTTCCTTCCCCATCGGCCATGATGGATGGGATAGGGCACCCGAGCATGTCCATGCCCTTGTTCGCAGCTGAAGTAGCATACTCTTTAGTCCAGCAAGCTTCAGCTAGCACTGATCCAACTCTCGCACAAGAGTTTGATCCACTTCTCGAGCCTATTTGGGCTCAGGGTTCTCTCATTGGCACCGATTCGTTAGACTTAGTCTTGCCCTCTGACGAAACAGTAATTGAAGCAATGAATAGTCCATACAAACCTTGGGATGATCTTCATCACAGATCATACTTCCTCCCAGAGTTAAGTAGAATCAAGCCTTGAGAATTCACCTTGACTATGACTGGAGATAGGTCTTGTCCTATTAATACCTTAGCCACACGAGGTTTATGCTGAGGGTAATATGGAAACTATCACTGAAACGGTACCTATCAATATGTCCAGAACCCCTGGCATCATAGACAATGTTTTCTTCGGAGCATACTGCTCCCCCGAGGAGATTCCAGGCATTGACCCACAAAGAGTCGATCATGAGCTAACTTTGTTGTTTTTCAAGCTCGCTTTGAGATCCAAAAGCAACATCTGGTGAGACTGCATTTATGCTTTTCGATCTCATCTATATTAACTAAGAAAAGTAACATTCATGGGTCTTCTTTTAAGCCCTTTTTAGACCCTATAAACATGAAAAGATTGTCGAGCGATCTTGTGGCCTTTCACGCTCGCTAAACTGAAATTTGGAGTCACGTTTGTCCGATGGTAGTTTACCCCTTTTTCGGTCCGGACGGTCAACTATACGAACAAAGGTATACTCTATGGAACTTCAGTTTTCTAGAAGAGTACTCTGAGGTATAATTTTATCCCTTTTTTGGGCCTGAGGGACTAAACTTACGAAGAAGGAACCCACGGAGTCCATAGTTAAGCTCTTTTTAGAGTCCCTAAAATTGAAAAAATTGATGAGTGACCTTATTCTTTCACACTCATTAAAATGGTCCAGAAGAACGTTCCTGACAGAGTCCATAGTTAAGATTTTTCCAGACTCCTTAAAAATGAAAAAATGGCCGAGTGATCTTGTCCTTATCACACTCGTTAAAATGGTTTTGAATAGATGTCTTGTCGGTGCAAGTTTAACCTTGTTTTGAACTGACTAGACTATCTTCGAAAAAGGTACTCCAATGGAGTCTCCTTTTATGATTTTTCAGACTCTCTAAATATGAAAAACCACTGAGCTTACCTTCTCTGGGCTCGTTAAACTTACATCGAAGGACATTACCATTGTGTGTTTTGTTAACCGCATTTGCATACCTTATATGCCAGCCTTGTAGCACTTTGCTTCTGCTTCTTAACACCCTTGGCCCCCGGAGGATTTTTCCCAAGTATCATTATTTTGAACATCAGTGTTGTCCTTGTGCCTTGAGCTTGTATGTTTTTCACACTCGTTCCTCCATTGTAACATAACATTCCTTTATTCTTTTTTCCAAAATTATTGAAAAAGACAAAAAAATCAAATATACCCCAAAAAGAGGAAGGGAAAAGTTTTTTTTTTATTGGCAACATAATGAATCGCCCTTGGATAAAGCACATCTGTCTATTTGTCCATCAAGATTTGGGATGTAGTACGACCTTAGGAAGCTGTTCTCACTACATAGAATTGTGTCCTCTATTTGGTTATTCTTCCAAACATATGGAGAGTTTGCATTGCCTCCTGCTTCATAAACTTATGATTAATGCCATGTTGCCTAAGTCTCATCATTTGTCGTGCTATTGTCGAAGGGAAGTTTCTACCAAGCCTGATTCGACCCCTCTGCAATTTGTCTCTTTCCCTCATACCCGGCCATCCTGAATGTCCAATCAAGTCCTTGCTCGAAATCAATGAAGCCTTCAGTCTAATCATCAAGATTATCTAGTCCCTGACCGACGAGTCGTCGAAGACCTCTGGGTAGTAAATTCATACACTCATATTACACTCCTACCTTGAGTTTTGAATATTTTGAAGTTGTTGTTCGATCTTTGAAGATCTCATCTCCAACCATCAGGCCATATCAACTTCTAGAAGATGGATACTCTATATGTATATCTTTTTGATTTCGAGATGTAGCTCCGCTGTGTATTGTTCATGGCTACACTTTATATAGTTATTTGACATGGATCTATAGTGTATTTGATTGGTATCCATGATTCTATTTTATCCTGAGCATGGGTATGCCTGCCTTAGTGAGACATTTGTTATTTTGCAGATGGTGCCTCTCAGTTCCTGGTCTCTGGGCTCACTTGTTCAGCACATCATTAAAGATTGGTAATGTATTTAGGCCATCAGATGCTCTTTTGACCTCACAAATTAGGGGGAATCTGTTATAACCCTAATTTGCACCATACATGCTTACCTGGCATCAGGCCATATCAGACCCCTTCTTTGACAAAGGACTGCTGAACAACTCTTTAAAAAACCTCTTTTATAAGGGCCCACGTTCCCTACTGCACGTGTGTACAAGATAGCTGACCTAAAACAGCCCACGTGGATCGACAAACGCACGAAAAAAGGAAAGTTTCCGATAGAACACACAACTTTGGGTGAGTTAACTGAAACTCCCGACCATGCATGGCCGAGGGTTCATCCAAATACCTAGCTTCTTCTAGCCTATAAAAGAAGGGCTAGGGGTCCCATTTGGAGGAGGAGAAATAGAGTAAAGAAACTCTGCCCAATTGCATATTCCCATTGTCCCAACCCTTTAGCCATCCTTGTGCAAGAAGATATACAAAGCAAAGAAGTTGGAGGACATTTGAAGAGGAGCCTAGGATCAGGATTTACAAAGCAGTGGCCAGTCTTGATATTGTAAGTTGATTCATTAAAGTTAATAATAAAGAAATTCTTTTCTCGTCCCACTATATGAGTTCTTCATAGTTCAGTAAATATATGTTTGAATCTCTAACCCATTAGTCTATAGGTAAAATGCATGTGTAGTTTGTTGCTTGTTTTGTACGCAGGTCAATATTGAGAGGATAACTGCCAACAAGTGATCAAGCATAAAGGGGGATCGACATCGAACATCCAGAACAAGGTATGTTGATCTAACCATGTATTTGCTGAAAAGGAATGGGGTTTAAATCTGGGGACGAAGGTAGAAAGTAGATTTCTTTTGGTCATATCTACATGTATAAGATAACCCTATTTGCTAGTCCATAAGGGGATTTCCCTCACAACACACACTCATCAACAATCTGGTCAATGAACAGGGTGGGGAAATTATCCTTTAGAGAAGCCTTGTTCAAATCACAGAAGTCCATGCATACATGAATCGTTCCCTACTTTTTGTTGACCGAAACAGTATTTGACACCCATTGAGTCAACTGAACGGGGTAGATGAAACCGAATTTGGGGAATTTCTCTACGTAAGCATTAATAGCTACCACTTTCTGAGGATTAACCAGATGAAGCTTCTACCAGACCGACTTGACATCAGGATAAGTCATTATTTTAGGTTCAACGATTCTTGGATCTATGCCTAGAATTTCCTCATAAGACCAGAAGAAAACTTCACAAAATTCTTTAAATAAATCTGTATAGATCTGAATCTCCTCGAGGGAGAAGTCTGCTCCGACGAAGAAATTCTCCATGATGCCAGGGGTTCTGGAGATGTCAATAGGCATCATTTTAGTGATGGTTTCCATTTTACCCTTAGCATAAACTATGTGCGTAGCCATAGGATTAATAGGACAAGACCTATCTCCAGTCATAGTCAACACAAATTCTCCTACCTCTATTATTATTAACTCTGGGAGGAAATAAGATCTATGATGGAGATTTTCCCAGGGTCTGTATGGACTAGTCAATGCCTCTATAATCACCTCGTTGGAGGAAAAGAACAATTCTAAATAATCGGTAGTGGCGAGGGAACCTTGATCCCAAATAGGCTCGGGAACTGGATGTAACTCTTGTGCGAGAGTCGGATCGGGGTCGGTGGAAGCTTGCTAGACTATAGAGTACACAACTTTTATCATGGACAAGGGCATGGCCATGCCATGATGCCCTGTCCCTTCCATCATGGTTGATGGGGAAAGAATATTCCACAGATCGTTAAAGTAAGTCATCTAGAACGACGACACTTGACAAATTTTATCCTTAGGCTGGTTGGGGACAACTGATATGAACTTGACATTGCTGGAAGGAGGGAGGTAATCAAAAGTACCCATCAAAGGTGGGCACAAACCAAATACTACATTGACGACATTGGGCTATGGGTTATCAATCATTGAGAATTTGGATGCCCCTGATGAAGGGTCATTCCTGGAGAAGGACAACTGATCAATGGTCACAATTCAACCCTCGTGTGGAAACAAAAAGATCTGAAAAACTGTTGCAACCACTGCATGCATTTCATATGTCCAACTCCTTCCTAATGTGAGGTTGTAGTCGAGAGGTGTATCAACCACTTCAACTTTGATGCAGATGGTCTTCCCTCCCAACTACAGGGGGAAAGAAGGGATGATTCCATGTGGTTTGAAAGAATGACCTTCTAAAGAAGTAAGCAGAGTAGGTGACAGAGAAAAAATGGGTTGGCCAATGGCCTTCCAACACACCAACATCATGCATGTTGAGGCACCCTTATCGACCACCGTGTGGAAAATGTTTTGAGTAAAATATGTTGTGGGGTGAGCCACTACTATTTGAAACACAACGTGGTATGGGAGACGAGGCTTCAGGTCAGTCATATCAAGCATGATCGTTCCCAAATTATAGGTCTCAGCAGATCCTAAGGTAGCTAGTAGAGCCTTTCTCTGCGAAGGGAATCTATGGAGGACCTCCAAAGAAGACATCACGCAAGGGGTTTGTGACAAATCCTCCACCATAGAGTAGTTTTGGGTGGCTGTTGCATTTGGATTATGCGAAGATTTTTTGAACACCCCTTTCGGGATGCGTGTCATTGCTTCTCCCATCGTCTTCTCAATCTAGAGAGTAAATGATGGGTTTCCAGCTTCTTTACCCTTTTCAACAGTGTTTTTCCATGTGCCCTAGTTCCTATGTGAGCATCACCCTTGAACATATAAATGTTCATGGCCAAGGGGTTACTAGAAGATGGAGGGGGTCCCTAACTGCCCCCATCCATGCTCGAAGAGGCTTGATTCAAATTTTTCCCATGTGGAAATGGGTTCGTTAACACAACTGGTTGCTGCTGTGCCAATAACTTTTGGGCCTCCACAAGCTGAGGGCACAAGTGAGTCAGGTGATATTCTATGCAAATGTTACATGTATATTTCAAATTTCATTTCTCTCTGTTTCCCCCACCAACATTGTTGGTGGGTTTCTTATCCCCCTTACCTTTCTTGTTTCGTTGTTTTTTCTTTCCATCAGGCTGCTGGTTAGCCTTCGGGTTTGTCGACTGCACATTGTGTACATCTGACATTTGAGTAGGGGGAGCAGCCGAACTAGAGGTTTGGCTGTCCGCTTTCTGATGTATCGACAATTTTTTCAATTGATTCGACAACTAATCAGTGGGATTCTCTTGTGCTGAACCAACTATGCCATCGACATAGGGTCTAGACTTGTGTCTGGTCTTGTCAAGGATAGACAATGGCGCATCTAGAAAAATCTCATAAAGTAAACCAAACTGAGAGTTTATCAGTTCAATATCTTGAGCTCTCATTATCACCTCTTCCTTAGAAAATACGCCCAACGTTGCAACGTCCTTAGATAGTTGAGGTACCAAATACTTGAGGAACCACTCCAACAGGAATGCTGGTGGAACCGATACTTTTATCAAACTCTTCCGACGTCACCATTCTCGGGTGTGATCTGAGATATGATCGGACTTTGTCTGCAGGAAGTTGGCTAGCCATTTGACGACGACATCATATCTCACAGGTAGTTAGAAATGGTTGAGAAAAACCATTTCCAATTTGCTAAAACAATAGTATCTTGAGCGGTCGAGCTCGATGTACCATTTCGCGGTACTCCCAATGAGAGTGTGTTGAAATAGATGCAACCGAACAGATTGGTCTCTCAGAGAGTTCGACGAGAACCATAGGTGAAACGTGGTCACATGATTGTTTGGATCTTCATTAGGCTTACCTTTGAATTTTGGAATGTCCAAGGGAAACTTCGTCGGCATGGTAGGCCAACACAGATCAGGATAGATTGGGTCGTTTAAAAATATTGGCAAGTCTGGAAAATACAATGTTTCTAGAAACGATAGCTTGGGTTATTGAGTATGTACAGGATGAAAGGAGCCTGGAATTTGGCTGGCACTAAGTTGCCAAGAAAAGTTAGGATGATGGCCAGGGTTTTGGTACATACCATGGACTTGGCCAGCGAACAAATACAACATTTGTTGGCAAATTGTCAACTTATATAGTTGGATGTTGAGGGTTGGGCGGGGATTTCTCTCTATTTCATGTTCCAAATATTCTGGAAAGGTTTCCCCCCTACCGATCCGACGGGCATAGGTAATGAGCCTTACCCGGGGTTCCATTGACCATGGAAGGGGTTACCCCCGGTTGACATCCCTAACGAGGGAATTGCTCCCTACCATGCATTCCAGAGTCCCTCTGAGGAGAAGACTCCTATTTTTGACCCTTGTGTAGGAATAGTACCCTGCACATGATTTTGTGGTCCAAAACCAGGGTTGCCCCCAACCGAGATGACAACTGACGAGAAAGCATTGTTTCCAAACATGACAAACAAAGAGAATGACATTGAACCCATCGACGTGGTGTAGGAAGAAGGTCCTTGAATACCTTCTCTGAACAAGTTGTAGTTCATGTTTGGCCAGACAGGCTGCTGAGAATCACCGCCGAGTGAGGGGGATGAAGGAGGTATATGACCCCCACCATAAGGGAAAGAATTATAGGGGGTTGTGGTGCCACCCATGGACCCTTTCAGAGAAGCGTTTGAGCTCCTTTCCCCCAGACCCATGGTCTATAGGGTACTGGAGTAGGTGAGGACTGAGTTCGTGTCAAAGCCAGGCATCCTGTATGAAAACAGAGGACCTATCGCACTCTGTGTAAACGGTGCAGTGATCGTCGCCATAGGTGGAATCAGGCTGCTACTCGAAGTAGAGGTGGTCAATAACATCATGGTCCAGACTGACGAAGGTGGGTTAGGAGGCATAATTCTTGCAATGGTGGTAGTCGTAGAGGGAGTGTGAGGACTCCCCGATGAAGTAGCAACATTTGCTTAAATCGCTTCTTGTAGGACTATCTGACGCTCATGATGTGTTACCCTTGGAGGGGAAAGCTGTATCAAAAGTTTTGGACAGCTCAGAGGGGGGCTGAATCAATTGTTACCGTGCTTAAACAATTATGCTTCTTTTAAAATATTTACAAGGCACTCAATGATGATCACAATAATGCAGGGAAATAAACAATGGCACATTCAACATCAGTCATATATATGAGAAACAC
>JZKD02S2037909.1:331284-342329 GCA_000966675.3 Picea glauca | reverse complement strand
TTCCTTCATCTTCAGCTATTCAAAATGTATTCTGTAGGTTTGAAGCTTTGCATCCTTTACCTTCTCATTACCCTCATAACTACTAATGAGTTTGTCCCACATTTCTTTGGCAGTTCCTAGGTGCATAACTTTTAGAAATTCTACTTCTGCAAGCCCACTCAAGATAGCATTCATAGCCTTTGCGTTGAAGCTAAGTTCTAGTTTGTCATCCTTATTAGCTAGCACAACTGGCTTTACATAACCAGTATCTACCACATCCCAGACATCTACACCTAAAGCCATTATATAGGTTCTCATTCTAACTATCCAGAAGACAAAGTTTGTTCCATTGAATAGAGGGGCCTTATTAGTTGAATTTCCTTCATGGCTTGACATGTTTAAGCTCTAAGATATACCCTTATATAAAAGGGGTTGGATTTGATACCAATTGTTGGACAACTGAGAGGGGGGTGAATCAGTTGTTACCATGCTTAAACAATTATGCTTCTTTTAAAATCTTTACAAGGCACTCAATGATGATCACAATAATGCAGGGAAATAAACAATGGAACATTCAGCATCAGTCATATATATGAGAAACACAGAGACAAATATTTCCCAAGGAAACCCATACAGGGTAAAAACCTCTTCTTCTTTATATGATAAGTATTATTTACATTCTTTAAATTATCATACATATGAGCACCAACTCATTGTGAGGCTACAACCTCTGTTTTGAAAGCTGTAACTTGCTGAGAGCACCCACTCTCTGTTTTTCTCTAGCACCCACTAGAAGGAAGCACCAACTCTGGTTTCTCTAGCACCGACTAGAAGGAAGCACCAAATCCTTGGTTTCTCTAGAACCAACTAGAAGGAAGCACCAACTCCCTGTGTTCAAGCACCCACTTGAACCTTTGAGGACACCAGTCCTCCCTAGAACCTCCCAACCACCCTGGATTATGAATATGAAACGCTGAAACCTATTACAGTGATATAGTGTTCAATAACAACTTACCAGTCTCATCACTGTTCTGCAAGATTTTTCCATTCAAACTTCCTCACTGTCCTCCAACATGCATCAGCTGCCCATTCGGTTCTTCTGCCTTTTGTGCTCTGTGTGCAATTCCCATTCCATGCACCTTTTGTTTCCTCTCCTTTTCAGTTGCCGCACAACCCCTTTTCTTCCTCACACATGCATTACTTCACCTTCGCAATGACAACAACCACAACAACTCCAATAGCAACAACAACACCATCTCTTCTCTGTACCGTGTACTTATATCTTCTATGAACCTTGTGCATGCAATGTGTGCAATGCATATGCATACTCACACTGCGTCGATCTCCTCCACATCTCAAGCGATCTTCCTGATCATCGCAACTCTTCAGCTTCTTTGGTGGTTCCCACCACACATCCAACATCACTGGGTGTTTTTCTCAGATTCCTCAGCTTCTTTGGTATTTGAGACTCTTCGTCTTCTCTGTTATAGTAGAGATCTCCCTCTCTATTTCAGTTATGAGTTCAAACCCTCATCCAGCTTTCAATTTCCTCCATGAATCGTCTTCATTCCACTGGAAGATTCCTTGTAACTCTTCAGCTCCTCTAGAACTCACACATAAGTCTCTTCACATCCTCTGGTAGAAAACATCAATGGTTTCTAGCAGTTACACTATGAGGATCAACATTAGCCCTTTGATTGTGTTCAACTTCATCTACACCATTGGATGAACTTTATTAATCTTGCCTTTAAATCGGGTTTCAACATTTCGACATTCCTATGGCCAAGTGTCTCGACACTTCATGTCGCGATCTCCGAAGCTCTGATACAAATCTTTTCTATGCTAGCTCCTTCCTCTATATGACCATGGCCATGACCAAGCGTTTATGCATAAAGTAATTTTCGTGAATTCGCATTTTGTGAATCTAGAGATGAGGCATCTCGACTCACCAAGTCGCAATCCCCGAAACCCCGAAATGGAGATTATCTGAGCTAACTCCTTCCCTTCTTGTAACCACCGATGGTGACAATAGGCTGTGCCAAAAGGTGCTTCATATTTCACAAGTTTATAAACTTCATTGAGTCTAATCGATGGTTGAAATCTCCATAGATCCGATGGTCCAAATCTTATCGCGATCTCGCATCTCGCGAGTTTCCACACCATGCTCTATTGACTCCTAGTCGACGAATTGTCCTATGATTCGACGGCCCAGATCTGATCTTGATTCAATGGCTCAGATCATATCGCTATTTCGCATATCACAATTTCAATGTTCTTGTGGTTATGTTTCTTGCCTCTCCAAGTCGTGATTCGTGAAACTCCGAAATGCAGTCAGATCAATGGTCCAGATCACACCTTGATCTAACGGTTGCGATTAAATTGTGATTTCGCATATCGCGATTTCTTAGATGGAGGTGCTCGTCACTCCAATTCGCGATAGGTGAAACTCTGAGATGGAGCTGGATCAATGTTCTAGAACACACCTTGATCTGACGGCTATGATTAAATCATGATTTCACTTTATGTTGTTCCTTAGATGGAGGTGCTTGTCACTCCAAGTCGTGATAGGTGAAACTCCAAGATGGAGACGGATCAACGGTCCAGAATCTTCATGTATTTACGGTCCAGATCTCTTTGTGAATTCACATTTCACAATTCCTATGATGAAAGGTCTCATCACTCCAAGTCACAATAGCTGAGACTCCGAGATGGAGCTCAGATCAACGGTCCTCGTTCTTGGTGATCTGACGGCTAAGATAGTTTCACGATTTCGCATATCGCGAATTCGAGCCTCTTTCCTTTGAATTTCCTGACCTGCGAAACTCCAAAATGGAGTCTTTATGGTGCTATGATCTTTCACCATGCATCCTCTTGATCCAATGGTCCATGACTGTCCTATCCACCTTGCAGCTTCACCATATCTAATGGCTATTGGTCCTTCGTAGTTACCACAGATCCTACGGCCCAGATCTTCTCAAGATTTCGCATTATGGATGTGTAATTTCTCGACACCTTCAAGTCCCGATCTATGAAACTCTAAAATGGAGTTTAATATTCTCTGAATTCATATCTGATGGTCATCGGGGATTCTGAATGAGTTAACCTCATTCCTAGTGTGCACCTATGCACTGCATTTGACTCTGCACTAATTCCTCCTGAGCTTACTTTGTCCTTGTTTTTCCTTCGTTGCATACTCTGATCTTGCCATTAATGACCTACCTACAATCCTTTGCATGTTTTCTGCCATCTTTGCTGCTATAATTTCCATTAATGACAAGCATACACTGTCTGTAAAACATGCCAACAAAAAGTGGTGTCGACAAGTCAATGATCATAAGGTTATACAGATCGATAGATTCTGTTCCAAGTTCAGAAATAGTTAGTTTCTATAGATATGAGTGTTCTTTTCTTGGAGATGGCTCAGGAAGAATTTCCCGAAGCTCATTCGCCTCAAATGACCCTTGCTAGCCAAGTCTTCGTCGTAACAGTGGTGGTGGTGGCTCCAAATTATCCAGTGGCAGGCCTTGAAGCCTTCATGACTGATGGATCTCCTGATATTCCACTATGTGAGAATATCAATGAAACTATAAGGCTTTTTATAATGTTGAAGACCAAGCACACACTAGAAAAGTTCCTATGAGACAAAGCAAGCAAACCACTAACTAGTTGGAAGAACAGTTACGCAAACTAACACTAGAGAAACTTATCGGAGCATGTGCAACTCAAACATAGAAGAACCCTCCGGGTATACTCTGCAAAGAGGGGCCCAATTTCTACCCTAGGTACTATGATATACCCTTACAGTCACCTATGTAAGTCCCTAAAATAAAGGCAACTAGGTTGCCAGCTCACGAACAGTTACCAGGCGGGTATAGTCGACAGTGCGGTGGACCGTAATGAGCAGGATAACTAAGCCTGAAACCTACTGAGGATATCAGAAGCAAGTGGTATGGAAAACAACTAAGGACCTCGAATGGATTCGAGATACATGAATCTCTGTGGAAAATGAGACCAACAATATCCCATGATAAGTCCTCAATATGCGTTTCCCACTATGCTTGGTCCACGTTTGGAGAGGTTATCTTTGTTACCTTTCTGCACGTGACCTCATGTTTATCCCTTGTATTAGAGGGGCATCACATATAACTTTCATGTTTACTATACTTTTTACACTCCCTAGCACTGACTCCATTGTTTGTCTGTAAGACTTGAAGAGTTTCCTATCCAACCTAATTCAAGGATCTAGCTTAGACTAGTTGATTGATCCTACAAACATAAAGTCTAGTTGATTTTAAATTAGCATTAATTTTATATGGCTTGTTTTAAGTCAAGGAAATGAAAATTAAACTAGTGGTGTGTTTTGAGAGACGAAAAAGGAGAAGCAAATGAAACTAAAATAAAAATTACTTCCTTTTATTTTTGACAAATAAATATTTGTAACTAACTCTTTAACCAAGTTTTCATAACTACTTTTTCTAATATCTTTTAAAGGAAAGCCTAAAACGAGGTTTCGATTGACTATGAGATACTTATGTTCTAGGAAATCAATAAATAACTTAAAGAAAAGAACTATTTCTCCTAACAAGAAAAATAATCAACCTAGCTACTTAACCAAACAAAGAAATAATAACTTTTTCTATTTTTTTATGCTTCAAACAAGAAACTTGAAAATGAATTCTTTTTCTATTTCTTTAAAGAAAGAGAAAGGGGAAAAAGTAAAAAACAACTAGACAAGACTGAGAAATGACCTCTGTCCCATTGTAGATCATAGTGAGTCACTAAAGACACCTAAAAGGATGATAAAATAAAGACTCGAATACTTGCCCAAAAATCCTTCCGAACTGAACACAAGAAATGTTTAAAAAGATAACCAAACTGACGTCAAACCTAGGCTTCAACTGTAGAAACAGAGACGCTGTACTTAATCAAGAAACCTTGAGAATTTAGACTTCAATTAGGGAAGAGGTTGACTTTCCCTTCTTAAGGAAAAAAATTCTTGACACAGGAACGTTACTGGTGCTTAAGTAGGATGCGTATGTACGCGGGTTGTCTAAAGGCAGGGCGTGTATGTATGTGTGCAGACCCACTACAGGCTGCGTACACCTCTGTAACTCCTTAAAAAGAAGACAAAAGGTAAACTAACAGGGCAGGGAGACCTGGTATAGCACCAATAGGTGACCATAATCCCTTAAAGACTCAAAAGACTCATAAAGGAACTCAAAAGGTAAAAACCAATCAAACACCCATAAAACCCCCTAAAACCCTAGAGGTTTCCCCAATATGGTTGCCAGTTATACTATAGTGGGAAAACCCCCCTATTGAATACACTAGGGTTTAACATGCAGGCATATCTAACCGTCTAAAAGTTTCCTAATTTTTATAACTACCCCGAATATACCCCACATTCATGCATGAAATACAAAGTGAAAAGATCTAGTAACTCTACCTTTAACTCTGTGTCCAGTGTCGATCCTTTCATGGTCGATCTCTTTGATGACTACAAGTCTCCTCCTAAGGTTGGCCTGCATTCACAAACAAATAAACAAGGAACTACAAAAATGCATATCATATATGAATCATGGATTAGATGTCAGTATAAAATGTAAATCAAACATAGATATTTGACACATCATATTTCAGGACAAAAAAAGTATTCCTTTTATTGATATCACAATATTTACTTACAATGATATCGACGACTACTTAGTGAACCTGGCATGGGCTCCTCTTCACCAAGCTTTCTGATTCCACGTATCTTTCTCCTCTCACACTTCTTCTAGGGAAATGGCATAGGCTTATGATGGAGGAAAAGGGGCTAGAATGGGAAATTCTGATGCAAATCTCACAAGGTGGATGCGAGGGGATGTGAAATGGGAAGATTTTCATTGTTATTATGCTTATTTTTGGAATGAGACCCCAACACCTCCTTTTATATGAAAAAAGGATGGTTATTCGGTTGGGTGATGGGATATAGGTGGTGGGACAGTTGGAAAACTACCCAATAGCTCGTAATCTCAACGAATTCCTTGAAACTTTTTAATTTTTGCAACTTTTGTGGGTATACGTGGGTTGTAATGGTGCAAATAGTGTACGTATGCGAGCTGTAGTTGTGCAGAAAGCGTGTGTATGCGGGAAGTATTGGTGCAGGGCGTGTACATCTTCAAAAATAATGTTTTAAAAAAGAGTTTCTCAGTTATGGCTTGGCAAAAATATCAAGTAAGAGGGCCAAATGCCACGTATGCATGTATGGTGAAATTTAGAGTTATAACAAAAAAATATCTTTGGTGTCAAGGAAGGGAAATTACTAGGTCATATTATATCTCAAGAAAGAACTCGCATAGACCCATAATGAATTAAGGCCATAGCTCAACCTCCCTTACCCCACAACAAAAAGGCTATGCAATCCTTTGGGAAAATCAATTTTGTGAGGAAGTTCACCCCCAAATTCGCCGAAACTATCAAACCCTTACAAAAAATGATCCGCAAGGATGTTGAATTTAAGTGGGAGGATGAACGAAAAAATGATTTCAACGATATTAAGACTGCAATATCTCAAGCTCTAGTGTTGCAAAGTTCTGACTTTAGAAAATATTGTTTCCTCTATACTTTTGCCTCCAACCAATCTTTAGCTGCAGTATTAACTCAAAAGGATGATGACAACAATGAGGCCCTGATCTCATTTATGAGGACTAGTATCCAAGGGCCCGAAGTGAATTACCCTGCTATAGACAAATAACCTTATGCAATATACAAAGCAGTAAAACATTTCCGATCTTACATCCTAAAAAATTACACTGAAGCCATTGTGCCTCATCCTGCAGTACAAACCCTATTCACTCAACAATATATGGAGGAAAGAAGAGGAAATTGGATGGAAGTGGTCCAAGAATTTTATCTAGATACAAAACCTCTCAAACTGGTTAAGGGATAGAGATTGTGTAAATTGGCCATTGAAGCCTGTTATAACCATAAATTGCATTATCCCTACTCAGCTGACATCAAGCCAACTCATTTCCCTTCATTTCCAAAGCCATGCTGAATAAACTCCTCAAAAACCTCTTAAAACAAGTAGCCCGTGCCCTAACCTATCACTAGGCACGGGTGAACACTGGCAGGCCTTAAACAACACGTGTTGGAACGTGGGCTGGCCCACTACAGCAAGCGTTTACCTAACAAAGCAAAAAATCAGGAAAGTTTCCGCCGGGACGAGAAGCTTTTTGTCAGTTAACTGGAACTCCCAGCCATGCATGGCCGAGAGTTCACCTAAAACCCTAGCTCCTTCTAGCCTATAAAAGGAGGGGTAGGGGTACTATTCAAGAGGAGGAAAATCATAGCAAAGAAACTCTGCCAAATTGTCGAATCTGTTTTGTCCCAACCCTTTAGCCTTTCCTCAAGCTTTAGGAGAATTCAAGCAAAGCAGTTGGAGGACAAAGAAGAGGAGGAGCCCAGGATCAGGATCAAGGAACGGTGTTCGGTCTCTATAATCATTGTAAGTTGATTCATCTTGAGATTAATAAAAAGATGCTTTTCCCGTCCCAAATACATGAGTCTTATCTACGTTATTTGATTTGTGTTTAATCTCTAACCCTCTAGTAGAACAATAGCATGCATGCGTAGTTTTGTCTTAATTGCAAGATCACTTTTTGGAAGGAGCAGCCGTAGAAGCAAGGAGATAAAGCTCAACGAAGGATCTACACCAATCGTCGATAAAGAGGTTAGTTGGTTCTTCCCTTGTTTGCTTGTGAAAAGGGGTTTTAGGTTGGGGTAGAAGGTTAAAAGTTATTTCAGAAGGGTCATGATCTGCATGCAAGTTTAAAGCCCTAGCTTGCTAGTCCGTAGGGTAGAATAACCCCACAATAGAATTGGCGACTCCACTGGGGATATTTTACTCTGAGGGTTTTCGGATTTGGTTAAAGATCTTTTGGGTAGTTCAAAGAAGTTCAGTTTCAGTTTCTTTGTTGTTTTTGTTTTCTGTTAGGTCAAAAGCTAGCAGGGAACCTGGTTATCTATACCAGTTTTTCCTTGACTGTTGCTTGAATTTTATTCTCGGGACACATAGAGGTACCCGCGGCCTGTAGAAGCCCTGCCCACAGGTAACCCACGCCCTAACCTTCTACAGCCCACGTTTTAATGCTTGTTGTAGTGGTTTCAATAGCGTGTAGAGCCCAGGAAGCTTAAGAGGCAGTCTCCTCTTTCCCTGTCAGGAGTTTATCTTCTTAGGGGGCTTTCTGGATCCTGTCTGGGTCTTGATTGGTTTACTATCTTTCTTTCAGTCTACCTTTTTGTGTTGGTTGTTCTTTGCATTTGTTTTCTTTTTTGTAAATTTTTCTTTTCTGTTGAAGTAATAGCACCCAAGCCTTTCAGAGACCCTGGTTTTCAATACCAGAGGCCTTTTTCAGGTCTGGGCTGCCTGTGTGTTGTTTTATCTCAGTTTTTATACAGACCCGCGGCCTGATTAAGTCTAGCCCGTGGGTACCCACGCGCTGTTGTGGTTCAGCACGCGTTTGCACGCGTGCTGTCTTGGTGACAGTCGCGGGATTGATTGGCATCTTTTCAGCTTGGGTGGGGTAGCCATCCCCTCCTGTGGTGAGAAGAGATCCTCTCAGGGGTTTAGAGTCTGAGGCTGCACAGTCAGCAGGTTAGGGCATCTTATCCTTAGCCTAGGTTGTTTAGTTAATGTTTTGATAGAAAAGACAAAAGAGAAAAAATACTTGTTTTATGGTTTTTAGGCAAGTGTTGGAATTGGTGCTTTCTTGATTGCTTTTTGCATTTTGTGCTCTGATTCTTTTTGCGATCTGCGCTTTAAGCCAGAGTTTTCTTTTCATTCTCTTGTTTTGTTCTTGTCATCATTTTTCCTTGTTGCGTTATTTTGCAATAAAATAAAAAAAAAATTCCTTCTTTCATTTTCTTCTTGATTTGAAGATTGTGTTGTTGCATCAGTAGCTAGGAAAGAAGTATTTTTGCATAAGTTTTTGCAGTGCATGTCTAGTATAAGTAAATCACAGCTCTGAGTGAAATTCCTTCATATTTACTGCATGAAATCTTAGTAAACTTGAAAAGAAAAGAAGTCTTTTTTACTAAAAAAGTTGTTGGTTTTGCATTTTCGTAAAACTTTGTTTGCAAGCCTTTTTGTTCATTTTTCTTTGAGTCTTTTTACACACCATCAGTTTCACTTTCGCACCTTGAGACTTTAAAAATCCCATTAAAAGCAATGCTAATTAAAATCAAGTAGACTTTTCTGTTTGTAGGGTGCATACACTAGCTCAGGAATAGGGCCTTGGAATAGGTTGGAGAGTAAATTCTCCAAGGCCACCTAAACCAAACATTGGAGTCTGTCAAATAGGGAGTGTAAAAGCCCAGTTACAGAAAGTTATTTAGGACCCCCCTCTAACACAGGGGCTAAAAATGAGGTCGTGTAAGGAAAGGTAGCGGAGATAACCCCTCCAAAGCTAGACCGAGCATTGTGTAAAACACATATAGAGGACCTGTTAAGGGATTCCGTCGTTTGCATTTGCCACAGAGGTTCATGGGTCTCGAATCTGTTCGAGGTCCTCAGTCGTCTTCCAGACCATTTTCTCTCGATACCCTTGACAGGTTTCAGGCTTGATACCCTGCTCATTGTGGTCTACCCGACTGCCGACTCTACCTGCCTAATAACTGTTCACGTGCTGGCAAACTAGTTGCCAATATTTTCTAGGGACATACACAGGTGACTACGGGGCTATACCGTGGTACCTAGGATGGACATCGGACCAACGCTTTGCAGAGTATACCCGGAGGGTGCTTCCGTATTCGAGTTTCACTTGCACCGGTAAGTTGCTCTAGTGTTGGTTGTTGTAACTGTTCTTCCTACTAGTTTAGTGCTTGCTTGATTTATCTTCTAGGGGCTTTCTTTTAGTGCGTGTTACTATTTGTTCGTGTAGAATACCTTAGTGTGTCATGAATATTCTCACACAGTGGAGTATTCAGAGCTATGTCGGTCATGAAGGCTTCTGGGCCTGCCGCCGGTTATACTGGAGCCATCCCCGCCACCATTGAGGGGAAAGCTAGACCATCAAGGATCTTTCGAAGCAACCGGGGCTTTTGAGCCTGAACAACCCCCTGAGGCATCGAACGCCAATCTTGGATTGGTTGAAACCTCAAACACTGATACTTGGCCGGATATTATTGTGCCAATTCAATTTTACGAACGCCTGTCAGTGCCTAACCCAATTATGGAACAAAACTCTGTTACTTCCTCTGGGACTTCTTCCATTCCCATCACTGTTGCTACCACAGGAGAAGCTTCTCCTAACTTGCCTTTGTCGACAGTTCGGGCCACCATGGTCTCAGCCGCAACTACGTCGCACAGTGGACCGACCTCATCTATCACGACGACCACACAACCTTACACACCTAGTGCGACAGGCGCTCCATTTTCATACGGTATGCCTAGTTCAAGTACTAGTCCTACACTCACTTCTTCCATTTCACAGACTTTGGGTCTGGGGGCAGGGAGCTCAAATGCTTCTCTGCAAGGTCAGCTTGGGGGCAGTACTATCCCTTTCAATGTTTTTCCTTACGCTGGAGGTCATATCCCTCCTTCGTCCTCGTCACTTGGTGGATTAAATCAGCAGTCAGCTGGGCCAACTACACACACGAGTCTATTTGGAGCCGGGAGTCAAGCAATGCCTGCGCAAACTCTGCCAGTAGGTTCATCACCGTTTGTTTGGAACGGGACGTTTGGTAATAACACTTTCGCATCCACTGCTTTCCCATCAGGGGGCGCACCCATTTTTGGACAGTCTACACCGGCACAGGGTACTATTCCTGTGCTGGGGGCACACATACCAGGACCTTGGAAATCAGGCCAAGGATCCATTCCTTCATCTGGAATGCTGTTCTAGGGAAATTCTTTCCACAGTCAATGGAACCCCGGACAGACCTCCATGCCTCTCCCCTCGGGACCGGCATGGGGGAATCCTTCCCAAAGTCCATCGAACATGATGAACGCCCAACATCCTATGTCCTTCATGGGGAACCAGCAAATGATGTCTCCTCAAATGAAAAACCCTTACGCTGGTCAG
>JZKD02S2037909.1:310325-320529 GCA_000966675.3 Picea glauca | reverse complement strand
CATGAGTCTTATCTACGTTATTTGATTTGTGTTTAATCTCTAACCCTCTAGTAGAACAATAGCATGCATGCATAGTTTTGTCTTGATTGCAGGATCGCTTTTTGGAAGGAGCAGCCGCAGAAGAAAGGAGATAAAGCTCAACGGAGGATCTACACCAACCGTCGATAAAGAGGTTGGTTGGTTCTTCCCTTGTTTTCTTGTGAAAAGGGGTTTTAGGTTGGGGTAGAAGGTTAAAAGTTATTTTAGAAGGGTCATGATATGCATGCAAGTTTAAATCCCTAGCTTGCTAGTCCATAGGGTAGAATAACCCCACAACAAAGCCCAAGACCAAGTAAATGAATACTTCGGGTGGGAGAATGAATTGGCATTGTGGTGTAGTGAATATTTATATGTTCCCCCAGTGAAGGAGTCTTAGTATGGAGAAATAAACTATCTCTTACATCACGAGACTTGCCCGAAAAATCTAAACCCTAAGAAAAGGAGAGATCTTAGACTAAAATCGACACAATATCGCCTCATAAATTCAGTGCTCTTCCACTTGAATTATAAAGGGGTACTTTTGAGATGTATCGAACATGATCAAGACACAGAAAAGGTTGTGAAGGAGCTCCATTTTGGTCCTACAGGTGGAAAGTTTGCAGGGAATACCACCGCTCACAAGATACTAAGAGTTGACTGTTACTAGCCTACTCTATTTAGAGACACTCATACATATGTTAGAAACTGCAAAACTTGTCAAATAATCATAGGGAGGGAAATGAAAACAACTATCCCACTCCAACCAGTGGCCATATCCAGACCATTCGAGCAATGGGGGTTATATTTCATAGGATAAATTACACTCAGTTCTTCAAAACAAAATAGATACATACTAACTTCTATAGACTATTTCAAGAAATGGGAAGAGGCCATCCCTCTGACTCATGTAAATGAAAATGTGGTAATCCACTTCATATAACAAAAAATGATCACAAGGTTTGATATGCCTTCTATTTTTGTTTTTGATAATGCCTCTTACTTTTCTTCCACCCTACTAAAAAAAAAATTCTCTAGATAAAAGAATCATAATCAGATACTCTGCAAACTACTACGCACAGGAGAATGGAGTGGCAGAATCAACCAATAAGAACCTAGTGAGGATCTTGAAGAAAAAAGTTACAGACAATCAGAGGAATCGACACAATTTGCTTCATAATTCCTTATGTGATGATAGAGTAACACCCAAGGGCGCTATAGGGAACTTCCCATACTTTCTGGTATACGGACAAGAAGCCATTCTCCCGAATGGGTTATACCTTCCATCTCTTCACAGGGATATAAAGGAAAGCCCTCATTATTTATTCAATAAAGAATTGATACCCTCCTCATGATGGAAGAATAAAGGGAGAAATAAAAATCAAAGTCCGTCTCTCATCAACAGATAGTTAAAAGGTGGGTTGACAAGCATAAGGCCAGAGAGAATAATTTTGAAGTAGGAGACTTAGTCTTGAAATGGGACAGATAAAATGAACTGAAGGGAATACACCAGGTAGTCGATAAACTTGGGGAACACATGTATCAGTTGCAAAATCTAAGGGGGGAACTCAATGCCCTCCTGGTGAATGGCCAAGCCCTAAAACAATATTTTTGTTAAAAAAACAATGTCTGTGTTTTCATGTTATTCTATTTTTGCAGAGTCCTTTATTTCTTGTTTTTCTTTTATGTGGTATTTTGTGAAATAAAGTTGTGTTATGCAAGGCATTGGTCATCCTTAATCAATATGGTGTAGAAAAATCTGTTCTTGACTCATGCTTACATGCAACACACTAAACACTGGGGAAAATTGCATTTTTCTTAAACGCGTTCAATATCTAATCATTGCGAACAAAAAACCTTGGCAAATGATGAAGTGTCTTCCTAATGGCATGGTAAAAACCTAAAGGGAAAGATGGTAAGGTGGAAAATACCACATGTACCTCAAGATATAGTTAGGAAAACATTTCACCTTAACCATCTCATGTTGCAGATAACAAACGTCGTCCTCTCCCACTTGCTCAGGGAATCTCTTCCAAAAAAAAAATCAATTATATCAAATGAGCATGAATTAGGAGAAGGTATGCAAATAAATCCGTCGGGGCTATGGACGCTTGCTGGCAGCAGAGCGACACCACAAAAAATGAATGATGATAACTAAAATTCTTGGTGCCAGTGAATACTTTACTCGACTCTTGTCAAAAGGGGGCGTGGTTCATGATCAAAGGGAACAAAGGTGGAATAAAGGTTGAAACCCCACAAGCGGGCCTATATTCACGAACCAAGAGAATTTTAAGCATAGGGATAGAAGAGACTCGGATAAAAATGAAACCAGTTAGGTTCTTAACCAGCTTAGGCATCAGCTAAGCCCGACGAGGGAACAAAGATTCTATTTTTTCCTAGTAAATCATCATTTGTTGAGCGCTCAACACACCCTAAAAAGCCTTATGAAATTTAATCACTTTTTGGGTACCACTTGTTTTATTTTACTGTCTAATTTGAGTTCACAAGGGGGTGGGATGGTTTTTTTTTTTTTTTAATGACTCTTATAAATTAAAGTAAAGTATTTGAACTTGTTATATGAAACCTTGTGTCTAAATTAACTTGACATTCTAACTAAGAATCTGCAGCTAACATTGAACCTAACGCACTTGTGTTCGGATTCGGAAAAATTCAAGCATGTAAAGTGGCCACATAGTTACAATAGGCGTCGATTGCCAATAGATCATCGGTTTTGATAGAAGGCAGATTTGGTTTTCATAAGTTATTCACTGCAAAAATTCAGGAGATAGTCGATCCCCATCGAATAGATAAAGTGCGAGAGGAATAGACATTGACAAAATCCATAAAGAAATAATTGATAGTCGATGAATGATGCGCTTTATCGGGGTTGGGGAAATCTAGAAGGGTTAAAAAAATCATTTTTTTTTGCGATAAACATATCACCGATCGTCGATCCTCAATACACTTGTGACATCGATACGTTTTCGAGAGAGTCAATCCGGGAGCACTTGGGTAGATTTATCATCGATCGTCGATCGCTGATAATTTTTCGGCATCGAAAAGATAAGATAGGGTTTTATAACATATAGATTAAGGAAAGTATCGATTCCAATTAACACAAGTAAATGAAGACATCGGTCTCGAGTGCCACATTTATTTATCACGTAAGGGTGTCGTGTGAAACAATTTTTTATCGAGTTGTCTTAAAGTTTCCTATGTCCTAGTCACACCTCCAAGTCATCCTTTCCATGTCATTTCTGTACGAAAATATTGTTCGACATCAGAGCTTCTATAAGAAGATATCAACAAAAATTGTTCAAAGAATAACCCCGACCCCGACTCACCAACTAGACTAGCGAAATGATGGGATGTTTTCGACACAAGATACGATCAGAGTCTGTCATTCAATAAAATAGTTAATGTTTCATTCCTCATGTGTTGCTACCTCATGCATCGATTGAACAATGACAATTGAAATCGACGATAGGCCACGTTACAACCCACTCCCACACCATCAAACCACGATCGAATTTAATTTTAAACGTCTTTAAAGATATGGCGGGAGATTTAATAGAACTACACTCATAACCCAAATTGAATGGTTGATGCGACAAGGTAAGTTCATCCCTGTTTCAATCTCTAGAATGGTTTTGAACAATTTCATTATGCACACAAGTTTGAATTCTAGAGCATCTAAAGAAGCAAAGCAAGCATCTCGAGACTTTGCTAATCCTCCGATTAACAAAACCAAGTTAAACAAGATATAGAGGTATGTGTTCAAGTTTGTCAATTCGACGGTCATGATTTATATATGTATCTAATTTCTTACATGGTATTTAAATATGTTTTAGTTGTAGGTAAAATGCCACTGATAAAGCCGACCACCAGATGCTCGTCGAGAGCACCCAAGCTAATGGAAGATGAAATGGGTGAAGGTTCTTCTTCTGGTACAATGAGGTAGTTGGAATACACTCCTAGAGTGGAGTCGGTCATAAAAATCTCAACAAAGAAATCCTTTATCCATCCTCCAGTCTCCAGTGATACAGAAGAAAGCACTGAATCCAAAGTAATTCTCCCACAATGGGGGGACCTTTTCAACAAAATATTTCGGGAGGATTACCTAGAGTATATCCCGCACAATGACCTAGGTGTAAGGGTGCTCGATGACTAAGTGTTCCCAAACATCCGACGGTCATATTTTCACATGGTAGCCAACAAAACCTCAATTTTCCCTTGCATAGAGGTTCTGAAGTGGATAATCAACCATAAAAACATGCATAAATGTTTAATCAACAATGAGAATGGTGGGTGTGTCGTAGTTTTCCTCCCGACAGAAGTCTAGAAATATTACAATCTCAGAGGACCAGAGGAGTGACTAAACATGGACTTCGTGGTGAATTTCTATGAATTCCATGACATCGCCCGACTTATGGCCTCATGGTGGAAGGAGGACAAGAATTTTACCAACCAAAGTAATGGCTGGTATGGGACGGTTAACTTGAGGGAGCCACAGATCTATTTGATGGCTCTCATCTATCGACTATATAGAGAGAAGGATTTCTCCAAGTTTTTGGAAGCATGGATTCCCTTGGAATACACAGTGGCGATCTCCGAAAGAAGCTTCAACTGGGGAGCGATAATTTCCAAACAATTGAGAATATGTGTACAGTAAGCTCAGATGCTGAAATAATGGGAAACACTCTCTTTCCACATGGACTCATACCTTCTTGATCTCATCTGTACGATAAATGTTTTTCCCGACATGAATTTAAGATGGCATGTTGCGGAGCTCCTAGTCCATATTTATTTCATCATATTATGGGATAAAAAGTATAAAAAATCCTATGCACTCATTTGAGAGGAATTCATTTTATTATATCTAAAAAGGAATGCCCGAGATTATCTGCAACAACCAAGAAAATGGTAGCAAACGTAGGACACTAGTATTTAGATGAACTCTCAACCTATATTAGGGTGTTCAAGGCCACCAGAGCACCACATCTACTACACGATCACGTCCCAGACTGACTCATTATGGGAGAAATAATCTATCAGATTATCCTACAGGGCTATAATGCCACACTAGTCAAGGACAAGAAGCAAGCTTTCATACACTACGGTTTCCATGTGGGGTTTTATTTGGTAAAGGAAACTACTCAAGCCAAACATGAAGAGATGAACAAACTTGAATTCAGGTTCCTGATAAGATGATTCCACAAGCACGACCCTAAAGGCCTGGTCCTCCAACATGCTTCATAGGTATCATCCTATTGGCCATATGCGCATGATAAATTTGAGGATGAGATTTTCACAGAATGTGCTCAAGACTGGGAAGAGGTTGTACAAAGAATGGACAACCCAAATATGACCAGATTCAAGGCCATGAGCATGGATGAATAGGTGGATACAATTGAACGATCGTCTCAAGAAGCCCTCAGATCCAAGGAAGAATTTAGAGCGATAGAGACTACAGAGGCATAAAGAAGAGGATTTCTCTTGCTATAAGGGGTGCAAAGAATCATTGATCAGTTGAAGAATGAACCTGATCTGGTAGAGATGTCGAGGATTATCGTTGATGACCCAATCGAAAGCATAGGAGAGATAAGTGGTCTAGAGCCAATACAACCTCAAGAAATCACCGAGACAGAAAAATCTGAAGTTCCACCACCACAGATCAGATCACCATGGGGGATTTCACCCCGACCTCAGATAGCGAGGAAACCAAGTAGGAAAAGTGTACCAAACCCCTTGTTTGAATTAATAACCATCTATGATGATGAGGAGAGTTCGAAGGTGTCCTTGGTGACTTCTGTGTAGATTAGAGAGGAAAAAGAACCTGAGAGAGAATCTACCCCAGGTCCCGATGCTCCAATTTAGTGTCTTCCACAGAGAAAGCATGAGGTCAAAAGTGCCTTAGAAACTGAGCTAATCAAATTTTTGGGAATCCCAATGGAAAAATCAAGGGATGAGCTAGGATTGGGAGGTCAGAAAGAGGAATTTCAGTAGCAATAAATCAACACACCGACAATCGATTACCAAGTAAGTACCAAACCTTTAATAACTGAAATTTCATCCACAAGTGGTTACAAGAATCCAACATATCCAAACACCTATTAATTCATTCATGGCCCAAAAATGCATTTCCAAATGGAACAAACTATACAAATGATTATAAAATTAGCATGCACTTAGAATATAAAGGAAGCGCATGCACGTGCACCAGTCGAAATCTCAGGGAAAGTGCACATGTGCCTGATGCACGACTGTGGACGCAAAAAGCCACACACACCTCAAAAATATGAATTAATGATTCTGTTCAGACTCCCACCCACTTCTGGTTCATATCCCAAGTCAATTTGACCCCCAAATCCGAGCTAAATCTGAGTGAGGAGCTGGTCAAAGACCTAAAGTTGCCCTAAAGGGCCCCTTGTTCACACTAAAGACTGGTTGGATAATGCCTCAAAGCTTTTCTATAAAAAGAGTCCATGAGTGCATTATATTTTCAAGAATCTATTTGTATTATTATGGTGCCTCTATTCTCCTACAAGGAACCTCTTTCCTCATTGGAGCATACAAGCACCATTTCATTGGGCTATTCACATCACCTATTGAGTGAATGAGCTTTGGATTACTTCACCATTTCCTTTTAGTTTGATATTTGTAAGAAGATCTCTCTCATTGGGGGTTCAAGAGCCCTCCCTTGGAGGAAGAGGGGACCCATAAGTCTACATTTCTCTTTGGTTTTTCCCACTAATACAATCTATCCATTGGTGGCATGAATATTGGTCAATTGTTTGGTTAATTTTGGTTCTAATTACCTTATGCACTTTAGTTTAGTTTCTTTAATTGTTGTTATCTTATTTGTTTTTTTATTTCTCATTCTTGATATTTCTAACTCTTGCACTAACTTCTGTCCTGTCCATCCAACCCAACTGGACTTTCAAGTGTCCCTCTTTTTGCCATTTAGGTGACGAAAAGGATACAACAAAACCTATCTCATAATCTTCAATTTCGGTCGATGCCTCACCAGTTGATGCACAAAAAATGGAGGTCGAGCCATCAGGACATATAGAAGAAGTCCAAGAACCAATCCTGGAACATATACATACAAGCGAGAGTCTGGAAAATACTCTAACCTGGGGAGAACAACAAATATTGAACCTATTGATGAGGTCGCCAATATACAAGCAATCACCTATGACAGGAAGAGAAAGGTCATCATGAAGAGGACCAATAAAAAGAGGAGGCTCATGTGAGACAACTTGATCCTCATCACTACGGAGGAGAAGATGCTCAGCAAAGAACACACCAAGACATCTGAGCTTATCAATGTAGGGATGGATATCATAGATGCCACATTGGATAGAGAAAGAAGAGATGAAAAGTAGCTAGCCACTGTGTTACACATCAAAATTACTCATTTCAATGATGACCTATTGTCGTCATTACAAGTGTCACAAGTGTCTCATTTTATCCATAAGTGTCGCAAGTGTCACAGAAATCATACAATCATATTTCCTATGTCGTGTATCGATCGAAATAATAAGGAACACTTGAAGACACCCTCAGAGAATGGTTAAAATAAGAACATGTCATTGGACGAAGAGTACAAAGCCTTTTTCCTTGAGAAAACCACTTAAAAATCACTTTTGAAGGGAAGTTCTCCCCTACCCACTGATAGGGAGTGCTAGTGCTCCTTTCCCTCCTTTGGGGGAGCATTGCAATGCTTTGTGCCCCACTCTGGGGGAGCATTGGGCTATTTGAGGAAATCTTGGGCTTTTGAGGAAAATCAGGGAAAAATCCCCCTCATCTCTAGAGTTAGTTTGATTCGAATCTGTGGTCAAGGATGGATCTTAGGAAGGATTCACAACTGATTGAGGAAGATCCTCAACCTATCCCAAGAATCTCTAAGGTGGTTAGGACTCTCCAAACCTATATAAGGAGGCCTCCTCATGGTGAAAGACAGAGGACATTGAAGGCATCAAACTTATCATCTCATAAGGGAGATCATTTGAGAAAGGGGTTGGACAATGAGAGCTTGGTGAGGCTGCTACATCTGCATCAAAGGTCTGCAAGTATCTCTATTGAGTTCTCATTAATACATGTGCTTGGCCTGTTTCCTTCAATATTTTGTATGCCTACATGAAATTGTATTTAATGGATAGATCTAGTTTCAAACTAATCGTGGTAGAATAGGAAGCATGCTTTGTCTTTGATTGGATTGCAGGACCTATTGAAGATATTGTGGATCAGAGCTCAACTTGGACCTGGACGAGGAAAAACATCATAAAAGGGTACATCTTCTTCCTCTTCTCTATAAATTAGTTTATCTAGGTTTAAAGGGATGTCAGTGACCAAAGTTAGCACCTTTCTGTCTTGGTTATAGGGGTCTATATCCAAGAGGAAGTTCACCTATCCACATGGGGATTTTCCTATAAAACAGTGCACTTAAAGAGTTGGATCATCTGCGCCATTTGGAAAAATACTATCAGGACTCCGCACAGGCCACAATGTTTTTGAGAAGTGAGTTTCAAGATGCCTATGACAAATTCACGAATGAAAAACACCTTTTCACTATAGGTATAGTTGATTTCCAAGAAGACACCCTTATGGAACTAGTGACCTGCAAGGACATGCAAAGGTGGTATGAGAAGGCTCACCAAGAAGTAGAGATGATCGATTACATCAACACAGTTCAAAATGGCTGAGACATCGAAGAGCACAACATTTAGGTGTTGAGGGAAATCAATATAGATCGGATCGAGAAATCAAATGAATATAGGGTGAAAATGGCCCAGGAACCTCATCAGGAGATTCAGGAGAAATGGACTGATTGTGAAAATAGTTGGGAAAGGATTAATCAGGAGATGAAAGACATCATCCTCCCTAAATTCGGCTCACCTGAGGACTTTGTTGACCTACATGACATAGTCAAGAAACATGCAGAATGAGAATCAACATGGACAAAAAAGATAGCAAAGGTGGTGAGCATGGTGCCATTTCAAGTGCAGTCGCTCATGGAGCATCTGATCAAGGCTCGAGTAGTTTTGTAGTGGCTAAGTGCTAAAATACTCAAGTACAAAGAACACGTAGTAGAAGTGAAAGAAATAATTTCAGCCCCAATGGACCACCACAGGTTCTCATATGCCAACAAATGCGAGGAACTCTTTGTCAAGTGGTCGGAGTATGAGAAGAGTCATCCACTTCAATAAAACTATTTGATGATTCTTAGAGAATAGAGATATGAAAGCGCCATGTGGATATATTTTGTTTTACTTAGATTGCACTTGTAATAGTTATTTTTAGTTAATGATTCATTATAAATAAGAGAATTGACCTTTTAGCAAGGGTCGATGATTTTTGAAAAAGACCCTCATTTCAAAATTGTAAGGAACTATTTCTGAAGTACCTTAATTGAGAAGTCATGTTTAGGACCGGAGACAAACTTTTGTTTTTCATCAAAGGCGTTGTGTGGTTGGATTTGAGGAGGAATTACTTCCAACTTTATTTCATGAATGGATACTATAATGAGTAAGAGTTTCTGAATCTATTGATAATTTAGCGGTTTCAATATTTTTTGTAATTCTTGTCTCTAATGACAAAAGAAAATCATTGTGTTAATGTGCGATTAATGCTAGAGCTAAGGAAACTATTTTTCTTTCCCTAATTTTATTGCATGCATGTTTTCTTACGATAATTGTATCTCAGTCAATAATTGAAATACCAACAAGTTAATGTATTAGTACTAGGATTGCCACAGGTGCGAATATCTTTGTCTTCATGCTTGAGCACGAGGGTCATCCCAAGCTCAAGCTTCTTCAGTAGTTAATAACCCCCCCTTTTACTAGTTGATTTATCCCAACACACATCTTTTAATCAGACCTATCTAATAAAAGAAAAGACAAAAAAAAAGAACGTTTAAAATGAAGGAGGAACTTTCATAAGAAGATATCCTGTCAATCACTATGTAAATCCCATCGATATTGGCCAGACGAAATATCTGGAGAACCATTCCACCATCAAATGCTGCAGATTATAATTGGACCTTTGTGGTGGGTTTGGTTCCTGTTGTTGAGTTAAAGGTATTTAGGAACCCTCAATAGAACCATGGGAATCATGCGCATTAAACGAGACAGGTTGCCTTGAACAGTTTGAAGCACTCTCTCTACATATCCTCTCGCTGTCTTCC
>JZKD02S2037909.1:295273-310192 GCA_000966675.3 Picea glauca | reverse complement strand
TTGAAAAACACAAAAAATGAAATATATTTGAAAATTGTTTCATACCTATATCACCATAGGTGGATCCTGGTGGCAATGTCATGTATGTACCTCCTCTATATTTGATCCCTATAGAAGGGTAGTCATCCAGGGATATCACCTACCAACGCCACCAGAAGAAAAACTTGTCATTGTAGGGGGTTGGAACCCTACCACCTCCCAACCACCTCATCACCTTGGTCCACCGTGACATGGCTGGATCACATGGTCTATGTGGCACGATCTTGAATCTAGGGATCAGTCCTGGAACCCACTCAAATAAAAAACCACACAAGATAGATGCGAACCTGAAGTTCCTCTTCCTACCTTGTTTGCATTTTGTCAACTGACTCTTCATGGTAGCCAATAGTGAGGTGCACCAATCATACACAATGGGTCGTAAGAAATACATAGAGTAGAAAATTAGTGGCCTTGATTCCTGATGCAATGAGACCAACCCCATGATCTGTGTCATCATGAGGATGACGATATTTAAAATCAGGTTGTTGATCACCCAAAGAGGGTGTTGGCTCCCTACCTTTTATGTTCCTGCAACACAGTGAGTGTCGATGTATTCCTCTATGTTCATGTCACTCTTATCTCCCCTAGCTTTGAGGTTCACAACCTCACCCCAATTTGACAATCATGCCATAAAGTGGATATCCTTGACTTCAATTCTTAATGGTTTCCCATTGAGGTTGAAGGCCTCTGTATCCGGATCCCAAAAGTTCACGACCATTTAGAGCATCTTCACTTGATCCCTCATCCCTTTGAGAGACCAAAACTTATAAATCCCGCATATTTTTAATGCTAATTGGGAACCTAGATCTCTTTCCACTACAACATCAACTTCCCCATGCTCTCTTTCTCTCCATTCAAGTACTATCCTGCAAGACAATTCCAATTTTTTAGTCAAATTCCTTTAAAAAAAACAAGTTGCGGACTTGTACGTGAGTTGCAATATACATAATCGTGTATAGGGATGCATATATGTGGTCTATTTTGATAACAGTCGCATACAAGACTCCGTATATGTGATGCAAGAGCATCGTGAGAATCCAGCCAAGCGATCAACGTAAAAGCGGGAGACAGCTGGACGAGCAGATGGAAACGCGCAAATGGGAAAAAGGAGCATGTTTTTATGAAGAACGTTTTAAATTTTGAATCTGAAGCATTAATGTAATAAGCTAGGAGATGCGTACTTGCATTTATGTCTTGGAGATATGAATAGATCTGGAGAGATTACTCTCATTTGCTAGATGTATTAAGGCATTTAATTCTATTAATGTAAAGTAGGTAGATATGAATGTTAGATTAGACAGTTTTAGAAGATAGGAGGGAAAACAAATATAGACACCCTCACCCTTGTATTATTCTAACTTTTGATGATCATTTAGAATTCATAAGCTGGAGAGCTATAACAGAGAGCTGTAGAGAAGAACCCATGTACATGATCACTTGACTTAATATATGAAGCTTTGACTCAAATTTCATGGTGTTATGATGCTTACTGTTTACATTTGTTGAATGGTATGTTTAGAGTTGCTTTGTTTCTCTGTTATGCATTTGTTTCAATGTTGTGTTGGGTGTATGATTTCATGTTGAATGTATGAAGTTTGAGAGAGGAGAAGAATGAGTTTCAATTGTTTCTCTTCCTGAAAATTCTTGCAAGGAGTGTAGAGGACTTCTGCAAGGTGTGCGTTGACAAAGATCTGAGTTTTATCTTAGAAAGCTTAGGAGGGATACCATTGTTCTCATAACAACTGAAGTGCAGGTGAAGCACAGAGCTGTGCAAGGTGTGCGCAAGCTGGTTGAAGCCTTAAAACTTGTCAACTAAGGGAGAGATTGAAGGACCACTATTGCAAGGAGTGTACAGGGTCGTAGACTCAAATAAACAGAGGTTATTTGAAGGTTTTCCGCAAGGAGTGTGAGCAGAGATCCATTTGGGGAAGTTTGAGTTTACAGGTGAAGCTCAGGAGGGATAATACCTTTGAAGTGTTCAAGGGGGGACATAAATCAAAGTCGCCTCATAGAATTTAAGTTTAGGAGGGAGAGCATTGAGTTGTTTGGAAAGAAGTCCTCGAGGAGTGCATCTGGAGGTCATAATTCTCCATGGATAATTCATGAAGTCGCGAGGGCCGTCGGATCTAGAGGCATTGTGAGGTGGTTAGGAGTTAGATGAATCCACCACCTTGACATCAAGAATCAACGTGGAACATTGATCATGGTTTGTCTGAGTCGTCAGATTATTTTGGGAATTCAGAACCTGTAAGTTCCGAGTGCAGACTAAAATCCTTGGTCACTCTAAAACTCGAATCGTGAAAAGGATACGCTCCAGGTGAAATTTTAGTATTTCAACTTTTCGGAGTTCGGGAAGTAGAGAAGGTAGTGGTTTTGGAATCGAGAGTTTCAAACTCCCGGTTCGTGAAATCCAAAAGAGGGAAAGGAGGAATTCCCAAAAGGTTGAAAGAACTAATAGTTGTGGGACATCGATCAGGTTTCTGGGTTTTGGGACTCCAGAGGTAGAGTTGCATAGTCAACGCAACTCCCAAAATCAAGAAGAACAAAACACCGAAAGGTGGGCCCTAAGTCTCAGTCAAGGGGTATGCACGATGGAAGTTAAAGGAGGGATCAAGTTTCAACAAAATTCCCGAAAGGCCATTGATCTCACATTTCATGGGACGTTGAGCCCATTTTGGCATTCCAGAATTTCAGAATTCGGGGAATCATAAGGCATGAGGAACGATCGTTAGGTCATTCACTCAAGTCCCAAAAAGATGAATTTAGTGGCAGCAAGAGGTGTGCGCTGAAGCGGTCAACCCTCATTGACAATTCACATTTTGGCATTTTTCAAGAGCTGTGGGGATATATTGGGACTCTCCAACTCACGAAAATCGAAGTCCTTTGTAGCTCAAACACAGGGTTTGATTAACCCTTGGAATGGTTTTAGTAAATATCCTATGGAGATCTCGGCCTGAGGGTAGGGGGTCTGCGTCAGTGTGGTATCAGAGCTCAGAAAAAATTCTTTTCTTTCTGTAGCAGAGATAAAAGAGGAAAATTTCTCAGCCATGCCACCGAGAAGAAGAGATAGGCCAATGCCTGATCTAGCAGTGGAAAGAGAAATGCGTGAGTTATGTGCCAGACTTGATGCTATGGAGACAACACAGAGGCGCACAGTTGACACTAGGGATATTAGCGAAGTTGAAAGTGAAAATGAAGCTGGAAACGAAGGAGAAGAAGTTGTAGTCGAAGATGTTGTGGATGAATGCCTATTCAGGGCTATTGCAAGGATAGGTGCTAGGGAAAAAATGGACATTCTAGTGTATGAAGGAAACTTGGATGTCAAAGAACTTCTAGACTGGATTAGAGCTCTAGACAAATACTTTGACTATGAGGATGTCGAGGAAGATAAGAAAGTAAAACATGCCATTACTAGACTTAAAGGGCATGCATCACTATGGTGGGATGAACTGCAGGCTGATAGACGCTGCAAGGGCAAGTAGAAAATCAAAAGCTGGGATAGGATGGTTGTAAAGATGGAATCCAAATTTATACCCAAGGATTATCAAATCATTATGTTTTGGAGGATGCAAAATTTGAGACAGAAGTTGATGTCAGTGAAGGAATACACTGAAGAATTCTACAGGATAAACATCAGAGCAGGTCATCGGGAAAGTGATGATAAAAAGGTTTCCAGGTACATGAATGTTCTACAATATGACATTCAATATGAGATGAGTATGATGACCATTCAAAATGTGGAAGATTCTTATCAGATGGCTATGAAAGCTGAAGAGAAGCTGAGCCAAAAGAAAGGTCAAAGAGGCCGAAGTAGAAGTCAAGCCAGAGGCAAAGCAATTGCCCAAGATAGGACTCAGAAACCTAAAGAAGAGGGGAAGAAACCTCAAACTCAACCTGAGAGGGGAGGAAGCTCACAAGGAAGGTAGTGTGCTGATAGAAATACTTTTCCTCGAGCCAGAGGAAGAGGAAGAGGCAGAGGAGGTGAAGTGAAATGCTTCATTTGTGGAAAAATCGAACATAAATCCTATGAGTGTCCAGATAGGAAGAAATATGGTGGTGAAACTCATATTTCCAAAGCTCAAGGAAGGAATGTTGAGGTAGAAGATGCTGAGGGTGGAAGATCTTTGATGATGAGAAAAGTTCTCTTGAACCCAGAGAAGGAAGCAAAGAACCCAGACCAAAGAAATAGTCTGTTTCGGACTACTTGCAATACCAAAGACAGAGTATGCAAGGTCATAGTGGAGAGCAGTAGCATAAACAATCTCATATCTATGGAGATGATAGAATAGATGGAGCTGGAGACTATTGTACATCCAAGCCCATACATATTTTCGTGGCTACAAAAAGGACATCAGGTAAATGTCACTAAACAGTGTTTAGTTGAATTTAAAATAGGGGGATATAAAGATGAAATATTATGTGATGTCATTCCCTTGGATGTTTGTCATCTATTGCTGGGTAGACCATGGCAATATGACAAAAATATAGTTCATGATGGGAGAAAGAACATGTACAACCTGGAGAAAAATGGTAGGACTCACATGTTGCTGTCGATTAAGGATAAAGAGGTGAAAAAAGAGACAAGAAATATTGTACTTCTCATGAGTGGGAAGGAACTTCTAGACGAGGTTAAGAAGAAAGAAGAAACATAATTTATTGTGGTCAGGAAGCCCAGAATTGTTTTGACCAGTACGAGGATAGATGATTTACCAGAAGAAATCTAGGAGTTGCTGGGAGAGTTTGTTGATATAGTAGTGGACGAACTACCTTGTTCATTGCCACCAATCAAGAATATAAGCCATCATATTGATCTTATACCTGGAGCCAGTTTTCTGAACAAAGCATCATATCGGTTGATGCCGCAGAAAAATGAAGAAGTTAAGAGACAGGTCCAGAACTTAATGGACAAAGGATTAATTCGAGAAAGCTTGAGTCCATGTGCTTTTTCGACAGTGCTCAACCCAAAGAAATATGGAGGCTAGAGAATGTGTACAGGCTCAAGGGTGATCAATAAGATTACCATCAGATACAAATTTCCATTACCAAGGATGGACGACTTGATGGATTGCTTGAGTGGAGTGAAGTTTTTTTCAAAGATTGATTTGAAAAGAGGGTATCATCAAATTCGAATGAGAGAAGGTGATGAATGGAAGACAACATTCAAGAAAAATGAGGGGCTATATGAATGGCTTGTCATGCCATTTGGCTTAACGAATGCGCCCAGTACTTTCATGAGGTTGATGAGCGACGTCCTGAAGGATTTCATTGGAAAATTCGTCATTGTATATCTTGACGATATATTAATTTTCAGCAAGACAGAAGCATAACACTTAAATCATTTAGCTGCAGTAATGAGGAGATTATAACAGGAGAAATTGATGATTAATATGAGGAAATAATCATTTATGAGGACAAAACTCATTTATTTGGGTTTTGTTATCTAAAAAAATGAACTAAAAATGGATCCGGAAAAGATAAAGGCGATTAAGAATTGGCCATCGCCGAAGAGCAAGTTTGAAGTTCGAAGCTTCCATGATTTGGATAGCTTCTACAGGAAATTCATCTGAAACTTTAGTGGAATTAGTGAACCAATGATGGATACGGTGAAGAAAAGACATAAATCTTTTCATTGGATGGAGGAAGCAGAGAAGAGTTTCAATCTGTTGAAGAAGAAGATCACTTAGCAACCAATTCTGGTTTTGCCAGAATTCAACAGGACATTCCATGTCAGGTGTGATGTGAGTGGATTTGCAATTGGAGCAGTCTTGAGCCAAGATAATAGGACGATCGCATATTTCAGTGAAAAAATGAATGAAGCGAAGATTAAGTACTCCATGTATGACAAGGAATTTTATGCAGTCATACAAGCACTGAAGAAATGGAGACACTATTTGGTTCCCAATGAGTTTGTTTTGTATAGCGATAATCATGCTTTACAATTCATGACTTGACAGGAAAATTTGAACCAAAAACATGCTAAATGGGTTGAATTCATGTAAAATTTTACTTTTGTGATTAAGCATATTTCTGGAACTACTAACAAAGTTGTTGATGCTTTGAGCAGGAAATGTTTTCTTATGCAAGAATTCAGAGTCAAGAATTTGGGTTTTGATAACCTTAAAGAAATGTACAGGGATGACCCAGATCTCAAAGAGGCATATGAGGCATCTGAGAATCCAATTCTCAGGGACAGAAGCCAATGGACTGAATACATGATCTAGGATGGATTATTGTTTAGGGGAATTCAACTATGTATTATGAAATGCTCCATGAGGGAGAATTTGCTAAAGGAAAAACATAGTGGAGGATTGGCCAGACATTTTGGTCATGACAAGACATTCTCAAACTTGAATGGCTCATATTTTTCACCAGGGATGAGGATAAGTGTCAAGAAATTCATGGATAGGTGCAGAATTTGTCAGCACATGAAGGGAAAAAGGAAGAACACAGGGTTATATCAGCCATTACCCATACCTGAAAGTCCATGGGACACGGTGAGTATGGATTTCATATTGGGACTGCCAAGGAAACAGAGAGGATATGATTCAATCTTTGTGGTAGTCGATAGATTTTCAAAAATGGCACATTTCATACCATGCCAGAAAACTAGTGACGCAACTCATATTGCGAACCTATTTTTCAAGGAAGTTGTCAAACTTCACAGCTTGCCAAAGAGTATCATTTCATATCGGGATACCAAGTTCATAGGGCATTTCTAGAGGACCTTATGGAGGAACTTGGGGAAAAGTTTGTCTTTTAGTTTAGCATATCATCCTCAGACTGATGGACAGACAAAGGTCGTAAACAGGAGCTTGGGAGATTTGTTAAGAAGCTTAGTGACTGAACATCATAGTTAGTGGGATTACATTCTGCCACAGGCAGAATTTGCTTACAATGATTCACATAATAGAAGAACAGGGCAGAGTCCATTCTAGATTGCATATGGAATGCAGCCAAGAGGAGTTTCTAAATTGAAATATTCAGAACAAAATGAATTCAGGAGTGCTAGTGTAGAGGACTTTGTAGAAGGAATGAAGGAGCTTCACAGCCGAGTTAAGGAGCGATTGCAGAGTTCAAGTCAAGAATACAAGCGGAGAGCATATCAACACAGGCAAGAAATTCAATTTGAAGTTGGTGATCTGGTTCTTGCACATTTGAGGAAGGAAAGGTTCCCAAGGGGAACGTATAATAAGCTGAAGATGAAAAAAAATGGGCCATGCAAGGTCATAAGGAAATTTGGGACAAACACATATGAAATTGAATTACCCGATGGGGTCAAAATCTCACTGATATTCAATGTTGCGTATATGTACCCTTACAGAGCTGAAGAAGCAGGAATAGAGGAGGAACAGAAAGAAATTCAATGGAAAAAACAAATTCCTGTAGCTGTGCGTTGATGAAGATCTGACTTTTATCTCAGAAAGCTCAGGAGGGATACCGTTGTTCTCATAACAACTGAAGTGCAGGTGAAGCACATAGTTGTGCAAGGTGTGCATAGGCTAGTTGAAGCCTTAGAACTTGTCAACTAAGGGGGATATTGAAGGACCATTATTGCAAGGAGTGCACAGGGTCATAGACTCAAATAACCAGAGGTTATTTGAAGGTTTTCCGCAAGGAGTGTGAGAAGAGATCCATTTGGGGAAGCTTGAGTTTACAGATGAAGCTCATGAGGGATAATACCTTTGAAGTGTTCAAGGGGGGATAGAAATCAAAGTCGCCTCATAGAAGTTAAGTTCAGGAGGGAGAGCGCTGAGTTGTTTGGACATAAGTCCTTGAGGAGTGCATCTGGTGGTCAAAATTCTCCGTGGATCATTGATCGTGGTCTTTCTGAGCCATTAGATTATTTCAGGAATTCGGAACCCGTAAGTCCAGAGTCTAGACTAAAATCCTTGGTTACTCTAAAACCCAAATCGTGAAAAGGATACGCTCCGTGTGAAATTTTGGTATTTCAGCTTTTCGAAGTTCGGGAAGTAGAGAAGGCAGTGGTTTTGGAATCGAGAGTTTCAAACTCCTGGTTCACGAAATCCCGAAGAGGGAAAGGAGGAATTCCCGAAAAGTTGAAAGAACTAATAGCCATGGGAAACCTATCGGGTTTCGGGGTTTCGGGACTCCACAGGTAGAGTTTCATAGTCAATGCAACTCCTGAAATCACGAAGAATGAAATGCCAAAAGGTGGGCCCCAAGTCTCAGTCAGGGGGTACACGCGGTGGAAGTTAAAGGAGGGATCAAGTTTCGACGAAATTTTCGAAAGGCCATTGATCTCGCATTTCATGGGACGATGAGTCCATTTCGGCATTCCAGAATTTCAGAATTCGGGGAATCATAAGGTGAGAGGAACGATCATTGGGTCGTTCACTCAAGTCTCGAAAATCCAAATTTAGTGGCAGAAGGAGGTGTGCGTTGAAGCGGTCAACCCTCGTTGACAATTCACATTTCGACATTTGTCAAGAGCTGTGGGGATATATCGAGACTCTCCAACTCTCAAAAACCGAAGTCCTTTGTAGCTCAAACATAGGGTTTGATTAACCCTTGGCATGGTTTTAGTAAAGATCCTGTGCAGATCTTGGCTCGAGGGCAAGGGGTCTGCATCAATATGTGACTCGATGATCTATTTCCCGCGTACACCCTAATCCTTAATTTGTGCATTAAAAAAAATAAAAAATGAGACCTAATTTAAAATTTTAATCCACTAGAAATGAAGACGAGGGAAAGAGTACTTACTTGGTCTAGATGGTTGTCAATTCCGTCACTCATAGCTCCCGCAATCAACACTTCAATGTCATGGGAAATTTGGTCCAAAATGGATTATTTGGGTGAAAATGTGAAATGGTATGGTAAAATTTTTGTTTTCACTATTTATAGAAATTTTTTACCCACTTGACATAGTTTTTGCTAATATTTTTTCCTAGTGGACTAATAGTGTAGCAGAATGAGTTGGTTTTAATGTTTTTGTCTAGGGATTTTTGTTGTTTCTAGCGTTATTTCGCCTATTTGTGACTTTCACGGGTATATTTCTTTGACCAAAATATAGGATAGGTCATCACTCCATATTTCATTTTCATTATCGTATGAATGTGATCCATGTGCATTATGTATGGACCCATTTATTAGAGACACTGAACCTCCTTATTGCTACTAGAATTGTCATTATTGAATGGTAGAGACTTACCAAACATGGGTGCCCTAGTTAGAACCTCTGTAGCATTTGGTTCCCATGAAGGTATTATTCCACAAAGACCGGGAGTCCCTTATAGTTCCAATATGAATTTGCATTCGATCCTCATATCCTTACTCATAAGCATGCTAACCTATACTTATGGGACTCCCACCAAGTCTTGTTTAAGCTCTTTTCAGACTCTCTAAAAAAGAAAAAATATTGTTGAGTGAACTTGTCTCTTTCACACTCGTAAATTGGATCTAAAAGGACATCTATTTGGTGTAATTTTAACCCTTTTTCAGACCAAGTAGACTAATTTCAAAAAGGGAATACTCTAGTCACTAGTGGCTAGAAGAGTTCTCTTGGGTATTTTTTTATACTTTTTCGGGCCTAGGGGACTAAATTTACAAAAAAGGACATTCTTTGGAGTTAAGTTGTAATTGCATCTCATTCTCTTGCTTGCCGTATTGAGCCTATTTACGGTTCTCTCTTTTGCATTATAATCCTATCACCTTAGTAGTTTGCATCATCAGCCAAGAAAATCCTTGTTTATATCCTTTGCAGCTTGACACCCTGTACCCCAAGAGGAAACATTCTCCCAAGTGTCCATGTCCTACGTGCACCCCATTTCATTGAGCATAGGTATGTTACACTATTGGAACTAGTTGTTTACTTGCGGCACTCATTTCATTGTCTCTATCATAACATTCATTTGACTATGGAAAACAAAAAAAAGATGGGCGGGAAAACAATATTATCTCATGTTGGCAGCAGTCATGTCACCTTTGAACAAAGCACAAAATTTTGAGTTGACTTATCATCAAAATTTTGGGTTTAGCAGGACCTTAGGAAGCTGATATTTTTACTTAGATTTTACTTCTCTGACTTCTTACTCTTACGGTCCCTATGGAGAGTTTGATTGATGCCTCCTGCATCAACAAGTTTCATCATTTATTCTGTGTTGTCGAAGTCATCCATATGTCTCATGTTCTTGTTCAAAGGATTTCTATAAGCCTATGTCGGCCATTTATCAGAAATATTGACTTTGCATGTTGGCCATACCCTTAGTGCGTCTCATAGTTACATGAAGTTGTAGTCCTACCATGCACTCTGGTCCTACTTTCCTTATGGGCAGGTAACCTTGAACCCAGCAGTCGACATCTCCTCATTGGTCACTGACTAGGGGGTTTACCTTGTGTTCAACGAAAAGAAATCTATTCACAAATTGGGATTCGTGAAGTGTCTTGGATGCTATTAGAGTTATTGGTGGTTTCCTCGCCTTTGTCAGAATTTTTCATTATTGGATGCTATTTAGAGGGTCTTTCTCTTGCACTTCTTGCATCTGGTGCATGTGAAAAACACACAAGGTCATTGGTTTGTGAACATGTTATTCGTCCAAGTTCCTCCAAATCATCAAGCTATTTCTTTGTACCTTGTTCTAACTGATGATATATGCTTTAATGCTCTCCTTTCAATGGGTATCCTTCCATCGACTTCAGCTCATATATTCTGGAAACGAGGCCTATATTCCTATGAGTACCTAGAGGCTTGCAGTCATCAATGGCAAGTTCTCTCTCCATCGATAGTTGGGAATACATAAATGTCTCCTGATCAATGGATTCTTCAAGTGTTCAACCTCAACACCTTTATTCACACTTGTAAGAATGTACTCAGTTCCTTGATACCTACTTTCATTATCAGTAGGTTGTCTCACATTTTTTAATGATACACCTCAATGACTGGTAATCAAACGAAGTCTCATTGTGTTTGACCTCAACTCCTTTATTCACACGATGTAGACTTACACCTTTGGCGGATCGTCTGGAAGACTTGAAGACATCAATTCATATTTGCAACTTTCCTGAGTTGTTTCTATCATTCATTATACTCGTACCTATATGAATTCAGTGATCATGGCAGATCATATTGTACTCCATTGTATACTGATTGATTTTGAGATTGGTTTTCACTGGGCCTTGTTCATGACTATGATATCCTATGGCATGTATCTACTTTTGTATTTCCTATTCATGGTTGTGAACAATTGTTTGGTATATTTCCACATGGATATACAATGTAATTCAAATTGGTATCCATGTGTACAAAGTCATAATGGATTGTAATATTCTTATGAAAAAATATTTTGTTTAGCTGGGTATCCATTACTCCACTTTTGGGAATTATAATGCATTTTGGCCATCACAGATACTCCTTTGGCCTCACACATTAGGCGGCATATGTTATAGAAATATTTTCCTCACCGCATGCAACTTGATCAGAAGGCATTTTCCATTTCCCTATGTAGAATTGAAGTCACCTTTTGCAATTCCCAGAGAAAAAATAATATTTTTTGACATATACGTGCCCTAAAAACTATACAACATGCGTATACACAGGTTCCACCATTTACAACCCGCATACATTAGGTTTTGTGTCCAAAATTAAAAAATGGTGTCGGGTTTCCATGTCACGTCATGAGATCCATGATCATTGACCTTCCATATACTAGAAACGTTCTAACCCAACCCTTCAGTTCCATTTGACGGATATAAATGGGCCATATCCAAGCAGTGGAAAAGGGGAAATAATTCAACTTGTGAGAGTAAAGATACTCTGAAGAAATTATTCACTTCATATTGAGGTTGCATCCCTTTGTCCTTTTAAGTCTAAACACATTGTTCATCCACCAAGATCTTCCCTCTTTTATGTAAAACCTCATAAAAGCGGGAAGATCTTGGTGGAGGATTGAAGTGGTGGAGGCCCAACTAGAAGGGACTTAGTTTCTCGGTTCAGAGATGCGCCAACACAAAAGTTTGTTATTCATACACTTTTGTTGATCATATTTTAATATAAATACTCTTTTCCTGTCCAATTAATGTCTTGAAAATATTTGAATTGTTATTCCATGGGAATATTTGTTATGAGTATTGATGGATTATGCTATTTTACGGGTTAAATTTATATATTATCACCATATTATTGCGTATCTTGGTTATTGAGGACAAGTTGTAGGTATATAGCTTTGATTCGAGTGATCAATGGTGGTATTTTTCGAACGTTCAGATGAGGTAGGTTATTTATATTGTCTTGTTAGCATCTTTATTTAAATAGTGTACTTGAGATTAGAGTTTATTTATGCAGTCATTTCCATCTGTTGTGGTTTACCCCATGCCATAGAGCAATTTTCCCCGTAACAGATCCAACTAGTTTCAACTAGATCTAACAATATCTTAAGACTTATAACCAAACTATTTATTTAGAGACAAACTCCACCTTAGAATGACCAATACAATAACAACCATAATCTTCGAATTCATAGGTTCCATTACAAGCTGCTTGTAAGTGTTGAAGAGTGAAAAAACTTGTTAAGAATTTCTTAAACCATATTAAGTGTTGCTTAAATAGCTCTTAAGATGGTTTTCCAATATTTAACAATAACAACCACAACCTTCTCATATGATCAAGTATTTAATATTTTTTCCAAGAAAAAAAATGCAATTTTGTATTCCAATTTTGAATGAAAATCACATTCTCTAGGCGCTCAAAGCACATTACAAAAATAAAACTGATACAATCAAAGATTGCACTAATAAGAAGAAATAAATTATTAATGTTCATGTCATTTATTTCCATGTAAAAAATAATATTCAATCCTTCCCTTTTTCCCTTTCTTCTTTTTTACCTCATGCCACCCCCATGAAAAAGGTTCTGCATTCTCTACCTGTAACATAGAAATTGTGAGATCATGAAGGGAAGAGGGGACTAGTTTCTTATTATATTAAAAGGTGTTATTTTCTTGAAACTACTCCATTCCCTTAAGAGATACAACATGTACAACTTCCACTCTCAAGGAGGAAATCCCAATAACCTTGGCTTTTGCTTTATCCTCGAAGACAAGACATGGTTCCTTAAGTGGTGCTTATGGACAAGTAAAATTAACCTTCTTGAAATCTTGTGTGTGTTGATTTTCTTCATCCTTTTTCTCTTCTTTTTCTGGTGGAAATGTCCATCTTTTTTATTTATATCTATCCCATTTTTTCATGAAGAATGAGCTCAAACATGAGGACAAGTATTCTATAAATACCTTGTAATATGAAAAATCCAACGACAGAATGTTCTATTCTCATAATCTAAAACCTGAGTCCACATCAACAATTATCCATTTGAGAATCATTTTTCTTGAGAAACCCTTACTAAGACCAATTTTATCACAAAATTAAGCATATCTGTATTTTATACCTATAAGTCTCTCAAAATATGATTTGATGTAACTTCCCAAAGTATTTCCAATATCCTCCACAACTAAGATATGCAAAAATTGTAAGAGAAAATTGGGAAAACAAACCCACTCTGAAAATTGAGTAATGAACATATATTTTTAGATGAAAATAAAGGTACCAAAGTGTTATAGACAATCCAATGCTTCCCCAAAAATGAGTCCCTCCTATAAAATTTTCTTAGTTAGCATGATAACAAAAGTTAACTATTAAAAAACCCATGGAAAATAGAGTTATCTCACAATTCTTTGTCAAAGTCAAGTGAATCCACAGGTACAAATTCGATGAAGGAGGCCGATAACTATTAAATATATAAAAAATTCATGCATAGTTTTAATGAACATGAGTAATCTTTGGTGTTTTTATCTCCGCCAATGACTCATTGTGCACTTCATCTACACTATAAGAACTAAGCAAAGGAATCAAAGTAGTTGAAATGGAAGGATTTTTATTTTCAATGACATCCTTGAAGGACATTTCATTTGAAGTTGAAGAAACCCTGAGGCCCACCACTCCTCCCTATAATCACAAGAAAATTGGATAGTTGTGTCTTTGCATAAGCTATAGTCAGACAATAAAGATTGAGCTGGAAAGTTTTTACCCTCAAAATTGAGACATTGATGGGCCATAGGAATTCCCATTAAATACTCCAATTTCTATTGTATTTCTTCCACTTATTAGTTGAATTCACCCACAAAAGTACAATACTCCCTTTGAGATACCCAACCTTTAATTAAAAAATATCCTTGAGAAGAGTAGTTTCAATAAATACTTGGCATGCCAACAATTCATCAAACACTAGACAATCATGTATTTTTTCAAACACATGGCATGAAGCAATTTCATAAAATATTTGACATGTAGATCCTAGGTGGTGCTAAAGGTCATATACTCAATTATGGGAATTTTCAATGATAGCTATGGAATTTTTGATATCGGTAGCCATGTCCTAGAAGAACGTTGGAAACCTCACTACATTTTCTCCAAGTCTCATCTACACACTCTATGTCTCACCAACAGATATGTCCCCAAATAATGATGACCCCTCATAGACATAGAATTCCATTCTCCCATTTTATTGTGGTACTACAAGTTTTACCTTACTCCCTATAATCTTTAGGATAAGCTGCAAAGCATAACATATATCTAGAACAAAAATCCCCTTCTCTCGTATAGAATCAAAGACACCATCAAGCAGAAGGAGGGTGTCCTCCTCTTGAATGTTGTCGGAGCCACTTAAGAGGATGATGACCAAGAGATCATAGGATGCCACTGAAAAATACAAAGGGTCACCATTGAGACCAAATCATCCAATGATGGGGTTCATCTTCTGTTAAGAACCAAACATCAATATAGCATAGAAAAAACTCAGGAAAAGTACTCAACACCTTGAAAAAGAGATAATTTCAGATAATAAGCCTCTTCGAGGGGGAAACCTCCTTTTAC
>JZKD02S2037909.1:257724-268963 GCA_000966675.3 Picea glauca | reverse complement strand
TCCCACTCCTACTCAAATCTCCTCCAGGACTCCTGGAAGTTCCACTCCTTCTGGGCACCATCCTCCTGGTTTCATTCTGACACTTCCTCCCCCCCCTTTCAGATGACCTTTTCCACCCTCTATCAGAGGCAATGATCCTAGTGGCACCATTCCATCATTCACCCCCATTCACTATATTCCTGTTGGTGGACAATTTCACCAAGGAGGCCCAACTCAACCCCCCCTTGCAGTACAAATCCCAATTGGAACACACCCCCTGATTGGAGGGAAACCCCCACCGACCCCACCCTATGGACAAAACATACCTCCATCCTTGGCCCAGTATTGGAATCATCTTATACAACAAAATCCTCACCTGACTGGGGGGAAACAACCTCCGTCTAGCTCCATCATACCCCTTAGTACAAGCCAACCCTATCCAAGTACGTCTAACCCTATTTGGGGCTCGATTGCTCAACCCCACACCCCCGTTCAAGGGTACAACCCTATGAGTTACTTGCCTCCATAACAACCACTGAATCTGCTCGGATCCTCGCATTATATGCATACTGCTTATGGTCCCACTAGTTTTTCGATGAGACTCCCTCCCCAAAGTCACCAGTACCCGCATGTGAATATACAGTTATCGTTCTTAGCCACTCTGGACCTCCCAGATCTGTTGAGGATTTTAAATGATCTGATCTGTCACTCTCCCCAATGACCCACCATACCGTCCAAACTACCATCTAACATCCCTAAATTCGATGGAAAACCGGGAGAGGACCCGAACAATCATGTAATGACTTTTCACCTTTGGTGCTCATCCAACTCCTTGATGGATGACTCTATTCATTTACACCTTTTTCAGCGAACCCTCACAAGTTCTGTCATGAAGTGGTATATAGAATTACCATGAGGTTTCTTCACTGACTTCAACACCCTCACTATGGCTTTCCTCACCCACTACCAGTTATCGATCCGCTATGAAACAGAGACCAAGATTTTGAGTTCTTTCAAACAAACCAAAGCCACTCATATCTCTGATCACATTCATGAGTGGCGACGGAGACGACGTCTCATCAAACTCGAACTTCCCAATCAGTTGTTGGCAGAGTGGTTCACAAAATCATTCATGAATGGCATCGGTCATGACATCGCCATGGGTGGAGTTGTCACAGAAGAATAGGCCATTAGTCGTGCTCAATACCTTGACCTTGTTTACTCACAAACAGGTACTCTTTACGACTTACTCCCTGATGTGCATCGTCCTTCTACTTCCTCCACTTCAACTACTCTTACTGCCTCTCATGCAGCCGATGGTGTGATTGGCACTTTCCATGCCCAAGCTCACTTCGTCCAAACTTCTAGCAAAAACCCCAAACCCATTTCTTCTAATGTTCAAAATTCTCCGTCTCCTACCCCTCCCACCAGAAAAACTTCTGAGGTGAATGTTGTTCAATCTACCCCCGTCGGTAAAACAAAATCCAGAAAGGGAAAGGGTAAGAATAAGGAGAAACAAAATAATTCGCAAGCAGAAAGAACCAAAACACTGTTTGTTGACGATAGGGGTAAGCGCAAACCTCAATACCCTTGTCTTATCTGTGGTGATGATCACTACACTAAGGACTATCCACGACGAGCCAAGGTTACTAAGTTCCTTCAAGGGACCATGAAACCACCCACTCCAGCCGTATTGTCACAAACTTTCCCTTCTCAACAACAGGACCAATTGGTCATTCATGACCAACCTTCCCCCTCCAATACATCCTATGTCTTAATGTGTACAAGAGATTCAAAGAAAAAAGACATCACACTTACCACTCGAGCCAAAGATTATCCTTCCTCCAAAGAGACAGTTGATGCAATACCTCCTTCGTTGGTCCAACCATCTCCCACGACTCCACCTACCAATGGTCCTATTCATCTCAAACGACTGAGCCTCGACACAGTTCTTCACCCTCCTCCAAAGGGAATCGTTCGAAAATCGGATTTCAATCCTCATGCCTGTGCTGCCTAGAACTACAGTATTTTTGAATATCTGGCCCAAGCACCATCTGCGATGTCATCCCTCGAAGTCCTTCAAAGTTTTCCTATACAACGGAAGGCACTATTAAAATCTATTGGTGGAATCGACCCTATGGATATGAATTTAATAATTTTTGACTTGGAAGATCACATTCCAAGGTTACCCCCTCAACTCGCATTCCAAATACAAGTTGTTGTCTTCGACAAAAACATTTGTAGAACTATTATCGATGAGGGTGCCTCAATGTGTTTCATGTCCATTACCTACTGGAAATCCATTGACTCTCCTCCTTTGACTGAATCCCACAACACACTCAAAGCCTTTAACATATTTGGTTTTAATCCTTACGGTGTCCTCCCTTCATTGTCGATTACGTTGGAAGGAAAAACAGTCCAAGTTGAAGTGGAAGTCTTTGACGCTCCTCTCGATTACAACCTTCTACTTGGCCATAGATGGATTGATTCCAGGCACGCAGTTGTGTCGACTCTTTTCCATGTTGTGCGTTTCCCACATCAAGGAAAGTTAATTACCGTCAATGAAATAGCCTTTTTTAACTCGGATGCATGTACCGACAACATACCATTCATTGCTAAACCCCCCCCAGATATGAAAACGTCGTTGTGCGTCGTCTTAAAGACTCTTCATTAGTGGGTACCTTCCTCATCCCACCACTTTATGTTCCACATCCGTCTGTCGCTTCGATCAACATGATCTCCACCTCTATTCATGGAACCCCTACATCTCATGACCCATGGTTGGTACCCAACCCCGACGATCATCTTCGTTATGGTGACGAAATGTCTTTGAGTCCGGTCGAATCTGCCTATCAAGCCATTCAATCGACAACCCCTTCTACCCCCTCTCTTGGTGATTTATCTCCATATCCTTTCCGCGTCATTTTTCCCATGGATGAGATGATTATGTATGTTATGGAAGACACCCCCTGGGACAATGGACATCATCATTCCAGCCTCTTCCTGGAACAACACACCATCGAGAGCTACCAATGGATCTCGACCCTGTCGACCGTTGTTGTCATTTCTACCGTTCCCGAGTCTACACACAATGTGTTTTTTGAAGGGAACTTAACTAATATCTCACCCACCATCCCCCTCGACATATCTATAAAACCTGGAATTGTCGAAAATTTGCATATCGAAGCTTCGTGTTCCCTTGACGAAGTTGTCACCTACAAGTTGATTTTCAAAGAATTTCATGACGTCTTCGCCTGGAGCAATGAATAAATGTCGGGTATTGACCCCGACATTCTGATACATGATATCAAGACATACCTAGATGTTAAACCCATCCAGCAATGCCTTCGCCCGGTCCATCCACGTAAAGCGGCCACTATCAAGCTGGAAGTTGAGAAACTTCTCAAAGCCGACTTTATTAACAAAGCATGTCCTAAAGACAACTTTCCTACCCCCTTCATCGAACAGATCATCGACGATTGTGCTAGAAGCGAAATCCTCTCTCTGATGGATAGTTTCTCTGGATATAATCAAATCAATATCGTTCCCATGGACCAACACAAAACCACTTTTATTTTCCCTTGGGGAACTTTTTCCTATCAGAAACTTCCTTTCGGTCTAAAAAATGCTCGCGCAACTTTTCAACATGCTATGTCTTACACCTTCCATGATATCAAACACATAGTGTAGCCATATCTCAATGACTTACCCACTCATTCCATGCACCGTGTCAATCATCCAATACACCTCCGAGCCATTTTCCTTTGATGTCGGTTTTACCATATACGCTTGAATCCTCACAAATGAATTTTCTGCGTAGAATCTGGCCGACTTCTAGGATTTATTGTTTCACATCAAGGGATCAGGGTAGATCCTTTGAAGGTCAAGGATATTCTCAATCTCCCTCCTCCTTCTTCGCTTCAACAGTTACAAAGTTTGCAAGGGAAAGCAAACTTCCTTCATCGTTTCATCTCGAACTATGCCGAGCTAACTCTTGGATTTACACAACTACTCAAAAAGGGGTCTGAGTTCATATGGGATACCATCGCTAACAAAGATTTTGAAGATTTGAAACTGTCCCTGACACATACTCCACTTCTCTTCCCACCTGATTACAGCAACGATTATTTCCTCTACCTCGCAGCCTTAGATTACACCATCGCTATGGTTCTCATCCAGGAGGATGATTCTCATGATGAACATGTCATCTATTACTTGATTCAAATTATTACACCTACCGGGACCAAGTATTTACATGTTGAAAAACCGGCCTTGGCAGCAGTCTAAGTAGTTCAACGTTTTCGGCATTATATCCACTCTCGCAAGACTACAGTAATTTCTTACTGCAACCCTATGCAACACATTCTCACACGTCAACTGCTCAGGGGAAAATACTCTAAATGGATTGTGATACTCTAGGAGTTTGACTTAGAATTTGAACATGCTAAGCCCAAGAAATCCTTAGTGTTTTCCAAGTTGATATGCGACTTTCCCTACTCTGAGACGGAAAATGTAGCAGCCGATTCATTACCAGATGAATCCCTTTTCCTGATTAGTTCCGATGATCTTTGGTACGGAGATATCATCATATATCTCCAAACCCAGACTTTCCAGCCTAATTTGTCTAGTACTGACCACCGTTGAATATGCTACCAAGCCCATCATTATATTATCCTCGGTGATACTCTTTATCGTCGTGGGATTGACTCAGTTTTTCAACGCTACCTCACATTTAATGAAGCCAAGAAAGCCCTCAATGACTACCATTCTGGAGTGTGGTGGTCACATGTATGGGTATGCTACTGCCCAAAATAACTTGCGAGCAGGGTATTTTTGGCCTTCTTTATTTAATGATTGTATAAATGTTGTCCAAAAATGCCACACTTGCCAGACCTACAACGATAAAATACGGTCACATCCTGCTCCTCTTCACCATGTGGTCTCCATTGATCCTTTTGCGAAAGGGGGTATCGATTTCATGACATGTCACCCTCACTCAATCGGGGGGCATGGTTACATTATTGTAGTCGTAGATTACTTTACAAAATGGGCTGAAGCGATGCCGACATTCGACAATACCGGAAGGAACACAACATTATTCATTTTCAATCACATCATAGCTCATTTTGGTGTTCCTCAGGCTATCGTTACCGATCAGGGTAGCCACTTTAGAAACTTCATGATGTCTGAACTCACTGAAAAGTTGGGTCTTTTCCATGAAAACTTGACACCCTATTACCCACAAGCCAACAACCAAGTTGAAGCAATAAACAAGGTCCTCATTACCATGCTTCGACGAATGATAGGGATTCACAAGATGAGTTGGCACACGATGTTGTTTTCAACATTGTGGTATTACTAGACATCCGTTAAATTTGCTACTGGATTTACACCATTCCAGTTAGTTTATGGCCTAGAAGCCATCCTACCGATTGAATGTGAAATACCCTCCTTAAAACTAGCCGTCAACTCCTCCCAAATACTTCTGCTGAAGAAGAACATCTGTTGTATCTCATGCGATTAGACGAAACCCGTCCTGACGCTACCCTAGTCATAAAAGCCCAGAAGAAATGTGTCAAGGCCCAATACGACAAAAATGTCAAGCCTCGTATTTTCTCTGAAGGTGATCTGGTTCTCCTTTACGAACAAGATCAGGATATGCTAGGAGTTGGAAAACTCGAAGCTATGTGGCGAGGTCCTTATATCGTTAGACGAGTTTTAGAGAAAGGAGCTTACAAGTTAGTGGATTATGATGGTATCCCTTTAAGTGAACCCATAAATGGGTTGTACCTAAAGAAGTACTATGCCTAAAGATCACCTATGCATGAATACTTGTATTTTATTGTATCATACTTCTTGTGTGTTACTGTAGTATGTTTTTTTCGTTATCTGGTCTCTGCCCTTAGCTGCTTATGTTATGTTGTGTTTGGTTTCTAGATGTCGGAGTCTTCACTACCCCACATTGGCTTTGCTGATGGTGCTAGATGTACTACTCAGAACCTTGCTTCTGCTGCTTGAGCAATTTACGCCCCTACAAATGAACTTATCACTCTACGAGGTGTGTGTCTCGGCCGTGCGACCAACAATATTGCAGAGTATAGCGCCATCATCAAATTGTTGATTGATGCTATTTCCTTCGATATCCACCAGTTGGTTGTATGACTCAATTCACAACTAGTAGTACTACAGTTAAGTAATGTCTACGCTATTCGAAGTCCTACTTTATTACGGGTATATTTATGAATTCACCTCTTGGAATGTTATTTTGATTATATTGAGTATCAACACATTCCTAGATGTCTAAACACATTGATCGATGCATTAGCTAACTATGTATTAGACAGACATTTGGGCCATTTATAAAACAATCACATCACATATATCACACAACACAAGATAAGCCGGTAGAAGCCGTATATATGTATATAACGATCAAAAGTTTTTACAAAAAGTTTTTGTCCAAAGACCAAAATCTCAAAATGTGAAGCTCATAGCTTCTACAAAATAATGTCATGGGTGATGCTCATGATAACACACGACTGCTCAGGCCACCCTACGAAGCATTCTACTAATAGACTCTGACATGCCTACAGTGTGGCACTGATAACGTCAAGGGATCTCCCCGATAGCCATATCTGGAATGTCAGTAGTCAACCCCTCCAAGTTTTGCTCCACTGCTTCATAGTCTTTGGCATCCCATCATACCACTAGATCCTCCTCTCCTCGCCACTGAATAGGAGATGTTCCTGGTGGTCGATATGGCCCCACATCAGTGTCATCAAAAAGAGATTTTTTGATAAGTTATTGGACAAACATAAAAACATTTTATATGATAAAAATTACAAAAACATTTAAAAGAACAAAATGTGCACTTCTTACCTAGGTCACCCCACTGAGCATCCTCAGGTAGGGCTAAATTCAGATCCCCTCGGAAGTCCAAACCGACATATGCGTAGTCATCAACCATCAACATTTGTGGCCACAACCAGTCAAAGAATGAGTCATTGTATTTGATGATAGGTCCAACTACATGTCGGGCCATGAGGTTGCACTACCTCATCATCCTCAGATCTTGTGGGGCTGGTAAACCCCACTCAACCTGTAATATCAGCAATGGGACCCTCTCGAGAAAGAAGGACACCAAAAGTGATCCGTACCCGAATTGCTTCAAGTTGCCCTTCCTACATTTCATCATTTGCCTCTTCATACTGTAGATAATTGCATCCGACCAGTTGAAGACTCATGGCTCTGTGCACTCTATGGCATATTGGAAGTAGCTTTGGAGAGCCATGTGTGGAGCTTCGCTCCCGGCCATGTGTGCTATAGTGAAAAGAATGGTTCGCAGGGTCAAATCTCGGACCCCCCAAATAGCAACCTTGCCCTTGCTTCTTTCTGCCTCTGGAACATAGTACTAGCGACAATACTCACTCATAGGGATTCCGCCGCCTCGGCTACCGATGAAGCTAGCGTGGTACCCACGCCATGAAAACCCTGTTAGAAAGTAGATATCCTCGATATCTAGGGTCAATGTGTGGACTCCCATGTGAAACAATTGCTGGTCCACATCCCACATATGAACCAAGTACTCCAACAACCTGATTTGGGCCCTCATGTCCAGAATCCGGAAGAATTTCAAGAGCCCACAGTCTTGGAGGGATGAAATGGTACCCAGGTCATTCCCAACAATGGCATCCTCCTCCTCATGTTCTCTTTCTCACCACTCTAGCATCATGATGGTCAAATGCCTGCATAAGAACCATAAGAGAAGGGTCAACAACTTATTTCAAACCTTGGCATAATTTTTATTGAGCAAAAATCAAGTTGATTTTTCATTTTTCAGCCCCCACAGGTGCCCCTTTATCACAGTGCAATATTCTTGTAGATTCCCTTAAGGCCGCCTGTGAGAATCATGCATTCTCGCAGGTCCCATATGGATAGCCTGCGAGAATGCTCGGGCACAAGTTTTGGCCCTAAAACGAACCCAAAACCTTGAAAATTGCCAATGAAAACGAAAACTAAACCATGGAAAATATAGAAGATCAAGAGCTTACCTCGTTGATGGAAGCGATTCACCAAATGGTCGCTTGTGCCTCCCATGATCGAGCAACAAAATTTGGGGGAAAAAGAGGTTTTTTGGGCAAAGTTCTTGGCAAAATAACAATGAATATGGTAAAATCCCTTTTTACCCACATTTATTTACTTTTTACCATTTTTGTTGATTTTTATATTGTTTTGTCCATAAAACCTAATGCCTAATAGTCCTATGAGTGTGACTTTTTGCAGATATAATGACTTTGAATTCCACATGAAGGAGTATGGATGTTTTTTTTTTTTTTTTTGTCGCATGCACAACTGTTTTTTATGGTTTTTTAGACAAAACCTCGAGCTTAGTCTTTGTTCGTTCTCACGCTCAAAAATACATGAGAATGTAATCGAGTACACTTTTATCACTTTTTCAGGTTCATAAAGGTTATATGAAAAAGGAACCCCCTGGAGTTCTCTTTAAGCTCTTTTCAGACTCTCTAAACATGAAAAGATTGTTGAGCGATCTTGTTCTTTTCATGCTCGTTAAAGTATTTGAAGAAAAATTATGTTGAGTGATAGTTTATCTCTTTTTCGGTCTTATCATACTACTTTATGAAAAAAGAACTGAGAGAGTTCTCTTTTAAGTGTTTTTCCAGACTCTATAATCATGAAAAACCTCTAATTTTCTATCTTTGGACTTGTTAAACAAATATCGAAAGACCCGTAATGAGACCGAGCCACTCCTTCCTAGGGTTCGTTAAACATACTCCAATGGACTCGATTGAAGGATGAGCTTACATCAACAAGCATATGTTATCCTTCTCAAGCTTGCGTAAAACTAAAGAGGTACTTGCCAGAAATGGTGGGGGAAATTTTGGGAAAGGGATGTGTTTTCGTATTTATATTAATGGTAGTAAGTGTTTCTCTTGAACATGACACCCCCTATTCATTATTTGAAGCCCGTTTGGAAAATCCATTTGTCTCTCATTCGACTTGCTACAAGGTCATATACTGGGTCGTCTATAAGTCAGTGCTTCCAAGTACTTGGTCGTGTCATTCATATGTTCAAGAGAAGTTCATTTAAACCCTCTATTGAGTCAGCCATCTGCAGTTGTCCATTCTTACCAAGTTAGCCTTCCCTGTGTCCATTTCGATCTATATTCATACTCTGTTTCACCTTCAAAATATGTTACTTATTTCTTGTCATTGATGGGGGATACATCAAGGACCTCCTATGATGAGTCTTGTTCCGTCAACTCCAACTCATCATCCAGAAACAGGACTTAGAAATCGATTGGTATCTTGGAAATTGCATGCCTCAATGGCAGGTTTCCTCACTTTCGACAGTGGGTTTTCATTATTGACCCCTGATCGGGATATTCCACTGAGTTTTCAACCTCAACTCATTTATTTCACATTTGGTGGATTGTACTAGTGTACCTTGGGAGTCATTGACATCAATGGTGATTTCCCTCGCACTTGTTAACGATTTCATCAATGACCAGTAATCAAGTGGTGTCTACCATGTGCAACTTCAACACATGTAATCCCGTGGCTACATTCATACTTTCATGTGATGGGATTGAAGACCCTGGGTCTCATCTTTTTGATCCAGGCTGCGATGGAGTATGTATGATTTGCATCGACACATAGATCCACTTTGTATGTCACGTGACTCATTCGTCTTAATTCGAGTATTCTCGCATAGATCCAAAATGTATTCCTGGTGGCTATGTAGTATTTTTGATTTCATGGATCCACGGTGTATGATTGGTGGCCATGACCTATGTTTATGATGTCATCCATCTGTGATCTGAGTATGGGAATGCCTACCTCGGAACTAGTATTATATTATGTAGATGCTTGGTTATTTGCAGGTTTCCGATTAGGCGCGCTCCTAGTTTCTGACTCACACACGCAGTTTACAAAGTATTTTACTGTCACAGATTCCAGCCTCATACTTTGGGGGGCATTGTGTTACACATGATTTTGGTCACTTTGGTGATGTATTAACAGTGGTGTATTCAGGCTCTCAACAAGGACTTTTTGATTGAGAAAAGTGGCTCTTGTCTCCTTCCAAAAACATATTTTTAAGATGAGTTCGCAGACTACCTATGGCCTAGGGTGTGAGAATCCCTCAGTCTCATAGGCCACCACACTTAGGGTGAAAACTTCTCGCAATATGCTCTATACACAGGGTACGAACCTGTTTTTAAGCTTGGAAAGAGAAGAGGTCTCGAGGGTTCTAGAAGGGAATCTTCTAGAAAATGAGTTGGTATTCGTATGGTTGTCATATTGCTGACTTCTCAGATTTGATGGGATCATCCTCATCTATGTAACCATATCTCCTTCTCTTATATATTGAAAGGTTTATCATGGAAAAGGTTAAGCAAGATTGAATGAAGAATTGTGTGAAGAACCCTGCTTGGACAAAAGCTTGAAGACTCTATTTGGTCTATCATGAGGAATTGGATCTTCTTCATGCAAGTACAGAGAAATTGTGTGTGTTGGAACCAAGGTTCATTGAAAGGAAGCTTGCAACATCAAGGCGATCAGGTTGTATCTTCTACTTTCAATTAATATGATATAGCAGCATGTCCCTTTCCCATAAAGTCACTCTTACTTTATTGTGTAATTTCTTGATAATATGCATAAGTTGACATTGAATATATATTGTTATCTTCACTTTGGTTGGTTTGTGTTGTCTTGGAATCGACCTCACGAGAGCGCCAGAGCGAAGCGGGAACAACAAAGACCTAAGGAAGCGATATAAAGGTATGTCACTTATTCCTTCCTATTGGTATATTCAATGATTACAACTTAGGGAAAGAGTCGTGTCTTGTCCTATTTTGTTCTAGATCTAGGTGGATCTAGGGAGATCTGTTAGTGTTCGCACCTACCGATTAGTCTGATAACACCTACTTTTGTAGATTTGTTTTTTCCTTGAAATTCATCTGATCAACATTCACTGATTGAATTTCACTTTTTTCAGTCTCTAGAACAACCAAATTCAACAATCACTTTTGATATGGCTTCTCTTCCAAACCATAGACTCTTTTCATAGTAAATTGCTCAAAAAGGAATCAGTCTCCCACTTTGGTGGTCTTTTCCAATTATAGAGACCCTTTGACTAAAGGAATAATTATAACGAATACTTCATTTTGGATAATAAAGTCTAATTTATAGAAATAAAAGAGTCTTAGATGGGAACTAATTATTATACTCATTTATTACT
>JZKD02S2037909.1:214158-229579 GCA_000966675.3 Picea glauca | reverse complement strand
TACTTTTCTTCTATGTATTAATTTAAATGTTTCATTTTATGTTCACTGTGTACTGTAAAAAATATGATTCTATTATCAAAAAGTGACAAAGTTAACTAGTAATGAACTAATGTTGTGTATACATTCTCCTTTTTACAATGCATTAAATTAAGCATCAAACTCTTAAATATTTTTATTAATTCAAATGTTTTATTTTATGTTCACTGTGGACTATCAAAACTATGATTTTATTGACATATCATCAAATAATTTTGGTAGAATAATTTTAGCAGATTCTAGTTACTAATGAAAAAAAAAAAAATCTATTTTTTTTAGCAGATTAACAAATTTTAGCAGATTCTATTTTTTTTCTCTAGTTACTAATTATTTTGTTGGTTACATATATGCACTTAACCAATAAAAAAAATTAAAATAAAAGCTATTTAGGAAAGAAATTCACATGAGATCTGCTAAATAAATTGGTTTACATAGATGCATTTAATGGATAAAGAAAACTAAAGAAAAAACTAAAGGAAAGATAGACATATGAGATCATAGATGCAAACTCATAGAATGTGTTGTTGTTTAAATATATTTAAGAATATGCAAATTCAATAGATGGACAAGAAAAATGTGAACTGTCAAACATACATGATTGTACCATTGCATATCTATTTAAGAATATATGATAGTAGACAACATGTTAAACCATGCAAAACTTATTTGAGAATATATTATGGTAGTAGAAAACACTTTAAACCATGAAAATCCTATGTTGGTATGAACTGCAATAAAATGAAGAAATTTTCATGATCTACCAATTTACTTTTAGAAAATTTGTGTTTGATTTTGGAAGAAGGTAACCAATGTGAAATTCAAGGGAGGAGGTATGCATTCAAGCATTGTGTTTTATACATGCCAATGAACAACACATAACCCTTGTACAACTCAGATAACATGTATGAAAGAGAATTACATTAGGAAAATGATTTTCCGGCTATGGTTTCGTACTATTTACATAAACCCACATTTTTGTAAGGGTCTTCACTTGACTTTAGGCAAGGTTGTATTAATTTCCGTAACTTTGTTAGATTAAAGATCTATTAATTACAATTTAATTCACTTGACTTTAAAAAAAGTTGTATTAATTTCCTTAACTTTTTTAGAGAAGAGATCTATTAATTACAATTTAATTCTAATGATTAACACTTCTAAATAAGTTTACGTGAAAATAAACTTAATTATTAAAATGAAGATTCTAAATAATTTCATATTTTAAATGTATTTATCAACTTAATAATTAGAATGGAGATATTAGTATATATATGATATTATTAGTAAAGTGTTATTACAATGAGTGGAAGAGATGTTTAAATTGTTTTTTGGTTTTTGTTCATATTAATTTAAAAAATGAAAAAAAAAATTACCACATAAAGAAGTCAATGCTCTCAAATCAAGGATAAAAGAGATGTTGAACTCTTCTTTGTTTGGTGCAATAGTAATGAAAATAAAACTCTCAATATAGAAGAGACATCCATATTAATTATAGGTAATGTTTATACAATAAAATCTTGAGATAGAAGAGATGTTCAACTCTTTTTTGGTTTGTGTGTTAACGATAAAATAAAATGCTCAAAATGATGTGACAATAAAATAAAACCTTAAAATGGAAGAGATGATCAACTCTTCTTTAATTTTATCATGTAATCATTAAAAAAATGCTAAAGCTATAATAGATATTCACCTAAAGGTTCATATACCCTTAATAAAATAAAATCTCAAAATGAAAGATGTTTTGAACTTTTCTTTAATTTTTCCCTTAATAAAATAAAATCTCAAAATGAAAGAGATGTTTTAAACTTTTCTTTAATTTTGAGAACAATAATTAAAAAAAATATTCAAAATAAAAAAAGATGTTCAATTCAACTTTAATTTATATAATGCTCATAATTTTATTTTTTTTTATCAGAATGAGTTAAAATTTGAAACAAGATATTATTACAATATAAAATATAAAATATGTTTAACTTTTTTTAAAATTAATGCTATATTATTAAAATAAAATGGAAACAAATACTATTGAAAAAAAGTAAGTGTTCAATGGAAATTGTGTTTAACAATTTTTTAGTTTAAAATAAAATGCTTATACAAGAGGTATACAACTCAATTTTGATTGGTGTAATGGTTGAAAAACACAGATAAAATATGGTTGAACCATATGTTATTTGTGTTTTTTAAGAATGATGTGGAGTTTTTTATACATACCTTTTTTATAAATATCCTATTTGGAAATATGGATGAAGATAGTCAAAACAAGTCATCAAAATCTGGAATGTACTTTCAATGAAAAATAAAAAAATATGGAATGTACATGTGCCACTTGTTTAAAAACACCGTAATGATATTCCATCTTCAATTATTCGTTCATGATCGACTTTGGACATTTTCCATTTTCTAACCTTTTTATTTATTTATTGAACTTTTATTAACTTTATGCACATTGCACATACAAAATGACTATATTGACAACTTGTGACATCTGACTGGTTGTCTTGAAAGTGAACATGAGTATTGGTTTGATGGTTTCTTGAAAAAAATATCATTTCAATACAATAGATACTCTTTCATATATAAAACCGTTATCATCAAAGTCTTCTAATAGCCTCATTTTTTGTTCTGTGCATCGCATCAAATAATATTTCATGTTTTCAGTGTTGTCTACAAGTGCAACCATGGAAAAAACATCTTCTACAAATAATTGGATATATTGGACAACAAATAATTCGTGTTAGATTATGATACAAGTACATCTACAAGTTATTTGAAAAAATTTAAACATAAAAATTACCTTCTCTAACAAGATCAGAAATTCTATCCCCATCAACTGACACTATAGTTTCATTTGATTCCATCTCCTCTGAGCTTGCAAGTGGCATTTTCCCTTTTACATTAATTTCAGTATGTCTCCAATCTTTAACATATCCTGCATTTTTGTTCTCACAAATATCTATGGATTATGTGTCCTCTATGCAAACTGAACAAAAACAAAATTCATTTCTTCTATCAAATGAAAACCCATTTTGAAAACATTTTGTTTTAACTGAATGTATTTTTTGTGTCCCAGGTATTGTACTGGCGTCATATGGGATTGATCGATTTACATCTTTGATTCCAACATACCAAAAAAACCTGTACAAGACAAGAAATTGTTAACTTGAAATCTCTCAAGAAAATGATTGGATATTGAATATAAATTTGAACACGTTCAAATTTATATATCCTGTGTACATACATGTAACATTTATATATAGACACACCGATGCACATCCCTTGATGGATTATATTTATGGATTAGCACCATTTTGCACCATTCAACAATTTATTCAGTGGATACAAATCGATCGGCATGAGGGTTCAACTGATACCTTCAAAGTGCTAATTTTATACATGCCCCTGCACCGTCGTGCTCTCTTTTTCCATGACCGGTCTCAAAAAAATTCCACCAATGTGTAATTTTTAATTTTTTATGAAGACATAATAACCAATAGAATGATCGTGAAGATTTGAACTGACCCGCACACCCATCTGACCATATCCAATGTCGATTGAATCTGATTTCACATTCTTTCAATGAATCATAAAATTTATCAAAACAATGTTGTACATAATGTGTGTCGCATGATCGATCATCACTTATACAAAAGTGATATTCTTTAATAACATGTAGATTGTCGTTGGTTCTTTCTATGTTATCAAGACTCCATTGAGAATGTCTATATAGAATGTGGACAAATATCGTGACTTTATCAGAATGATAGTATTCGCTCTGTATTTCTTTTTGTGTAGCAAATGTGTAATTCTCTGCAAAATCAACTACAGACAAAATTGTCCATGGTGGAACGAGATTGTTTGAATTGTAGATCTTTCCATTGAGCTCTATGTGAATGCTTGGTGTATTTATAGATTTCTTCCTCAAAATTCTTCAAAACATCTATCACATAGATTTTATCTAGCTTCAAATCAATCCTTTTGGAAATAACATTTGACGAATGTGGAGCTGTGTTGTTCATATATTAATTTCTCTTCCAACTAACTCTTATATTAGAAAATGATTGATCATTCATATCAATATGATACTTTGAATGAAACAAACTTATATTTCCACAACGATCACATTTCTTTCCACCAACAGATTTTTTTTTTGTAAATAAATCATCATCTTCTCTTTCACATAGAATTTCAGATATAAAAACACGGAATGTGGAAGGAGGAGGTGAACCTGGCCATAAAGTTTTACCAAAATCCAAAAACGTTTTGTATTAGAACTCAAATTCCATACGATAATGACAACAACAAGTGTCATGAACAATGATGAATCTAACAAACTATGGTTTTTGTTGCACAAATGTATTGATGGAAATTTTAACTTCTTTGTGCTCTTCTTTGAACTTATTCAACAACTCTATTTGTGTCATTGGAAATATATGTTTTGGATTTTCTTCATATTGTTTTTGTGCTATTCTTCGTCACAACACATCCCTTGTATGTGGTGAAACATGAGATTCTTCCAACCAACAATTATGAGCCAATTCTTTAACATTTTTTGCAAGTATATCTTTGTAGGGTTATCTAGAAATCACTGTCCAACAAGCCAATTCATCATTTACATCTATTTGCAATCAAAATTTTCTATGTTTGTGCAATTTTTTTCTTGACGTTTCCATCATTTTTTCAATGTGTCATGTCAAACGATCTTTTATATTGCTAGATGAAACAACTACTATTTGTATCGCTCTACGTGCAACACGAACATCTGCTTTTCGAGATTTTCGAAAAGATTTTAATACACTAGTTATATTGTTAAAGACATTTTGTTTCACCTTTGTATCCTTTGCCGACTTTTGAATACCCAATAATGATGTAGCTTCTTTTAACTTTCTTGACTTCATTAGACAAAGTAAAGGTTGAGCTTGTACTGTTACTGATTCATCTTTGAAAAAAGTATTTACATATTCTTAGTTCGATATCTTATATAATGCTTAGATTTTTTCTTCCCAAATTTGTCAGTATCAACATTTTCTAATATTTCATCATCAATGTTGATATATTCCCCTACATATTTCATTTAAAGTTTATATTAAAAAACATAACCCGAACACAAATTCACTAAATTATATATACTTGAGTGTTCATCTTGTATTATCTAAATTTATGTACATACCTATAGGTGATTCGTCTCCTGCTTCAATTTCGGTTTCAACGTCTTCTACTTCAATTTTGGTTTCAAATCCTTTTGCTTCAATTTCGGTTTCAACGTCTTCTTCAACATTATGAGACAAATATATTTATGTTTTTTGAAAAATGATGCAGGAGCATCGTCAACGTCAAGCGAGCGTGGGGTAAGCGCAACACATTTTGAGCACATGATAAATTGTTTAAATTTTTTTGAAGATTGGATGCGCCAAACTTAAATGTGATAGTTAAGAAGAGGTGTACTTATATATTGTAAAGGACCTTGAGCGATCCGCTCTCGTCCATAGTAGGTAGAAAGAATTTATGTAAGTAGGTAGAATTGAATATTAGATTAGACAGTTTTAGAAGGAGTGGAGGGAAAACATATATAGACACCCTCACTTGTATCATTGTAACAGATAGATAAAGAGAATAGAGGAGAAGCAAAGAGATGTGTAGCAGACTCCATGTACAGAAGTTCTGAATTAATACAAGAAAGTTGTGATTCAGACTCATGGTGTTCATGTATTCTCTGTGCATGCATTTTTGAATGTTATGCTCATGAATGTTTTACTCTTTCTGTCATGCAATTTCTTTTATGCTATGTATGAATGATTTCTTGTTGAATGTTTGAAATCTGAGAGGAAAGGGTAATGAAATGAGCTTCAATTTTTTCTCTATCTGAGTAAGAGTTCCTGTAAGGAGTGCAGTTGAATTGTCTGCAAGGAGTGCGTTGACAAAAGGTTCAGAGGTTCGTCTCTGAAAGCTCAGGAGAGATAGCGTTTGTTCTCATATTTACACAAGAGGCGCATTCAGGCACATAAGTCATGCAAGGTGTGCACAGACCAAGATTAAATCTAGAGTTTGAAACCTGAGAAGTTATTGAAGGAATGTCACTACAGGAAGTGCGCGGAGTCGAAGGTGTTCAACCCTTCAAGAGTTTGGAGGTTTCCGCAAGGAGTGCGTGCAAGGGTCTTATTTAAGACTCGAAGTTGTGAGAAATCTCAGGAAGAGTAAATCCTTTAAAACTATTGAAGGCAGTACAAGAAGTTGGTGCATTTGAGTGATTAAAGGGAATCAGAATTTTGTGTCGCAGGTGGATAAGTCTGGGGAAGAATCCTTGGTTCACTTCGCAGAAATCATCAGGGGGAAGAAACAAACAGTTAGAATTCTCTGTAGAGGATTAGCGAAATCCCACTAGCCATCTGATCTGACAAAGAAGAGAGGAGGTTACGACCGGGTTTCCAAGGTGCAAGCTCAGGAGATTGTGGACCGTCGGATCTTCACATAGATACCCATCAGTCGTCTGATCTGACAGGAGTTGCACGGGGCTTAAACCCTCTCCAATTGAGTGGAGGTCCTGAAAGGTATTAGGATATTGAGGTGTCGGAGTTCAGAATATTGGAATTTCCATGGACAAGAGATCGGGTAAATCCATAGAGAAAAATCCGAAACAAGTCAGAACTATCCATCTGTTGGGACAGGTGGAAGGAATCAAGAGCCATCGGCATCTTGGAAGTCTAGATACCAAGAGTCCGAGACCTTTTGAGTCTCGAAAATGAAATCATATCGGGATATCAGAAATCGAGAAATCGGGAAAGAAAAGGTTTGTGACATCGAGATTTCAAAACCCCGAAACCCGAAATTCCATTTTTTTGTCGAAGAAGAGAACAATGATCGGGCCTAGAGGTTGCAAGGAGCAAAAAAGACCTATGGGTCAATTTTAATAGAGATTCCAGTGGATAATCGAAGGAGCCACTCCGACTCGAGGGTGAAATTTTAACGATCCTTAAGACCGGGAGGTCAGCACAGAAACCTTTGTCGAGGCAGAGGGTGCGTCTGCGTTAAGGTTTGGTATCAGAGCCCAAAAAGGTTCTTTTCTTTCTATAGAAGAGAAAAAGAGAATTCACCATGCCGCCAAGGAGAAGGGATAGAAAAACACCCAATCTACCAGAGGATAGGGAAATGCCAAGGAGAAGGGGTAGGCAAATGACTGATCCAGCTATGGAGAGAGAGATGTGTGATCTACAAGACAGACTCGAAGACATGGAGACAACACAGAGATGCATAGTTAGTGCTGGGGATCTTAGTGATTCCGAAAGTGAAATTGAGTTTGAACATGAAGAAGAAATTGTAGCCGAAGATGCAACAAATGAACGTTTGATTAGAGCTATTGCAAGAATGGGTGCAAGAGCGAAAATGGACATTCCAGTTTATGAGGGAAACCTGGATGCAGAGGAGCTTCTAGACTGGATTAGAGCCCTAGACACATACTTTGACTATGAAGATGTCGAGGAAGACAAGAAGGTCAAGTATGTTGTCACAAGATTGAAAGGACATGCAGCATTGTGGTGGGATGAACTATAAGCTGATAGACACTGCAGAGGTAAGTAGAAAATCAAAAGATGGGATAGAATGATTGCGAAGATGAAGGAAAAATTCATCCCCATAGATTTCCAAATTACTCTGCTCAGGAGAATGCAGAACCTGAGACAAAAGCCGATGACAGTGAAAGAATACACTGAATAATTCTATAGGCTGAACACCGGGGCAGGTCATTGGGAGAGCAATGATGAAAAAGTTGCCAGATACCTGAATGGTCTGAGATATGACATTCAGGATGAGATGAGCATGGTAACCATCTGAACGGTGGAAGATGTTTATCAGATGGCTCTAAAGGTTGAAGAGAAGTTGAGCCGAAAGCAAGGTCAGAGAGGCCGAGGTAGAAGTCAGCCCAAAGGCAAATCAGTTGCCCAGGATAACTATCAGAAGCCCAAGGAGGACTGGAAGAAACCTCAGACTCAAACTGAGAGAGGTGGAAGCTCACAGCAAGGGAAATATGCTGAACAGAGAGGACAACATACTGAGCAAAGAGGATATTATGCTGATAAGAGTACTTTTCCTCGTACTAGAGGTAGAGGAAGAGGAAGAGGTGGAGTGATAAAATTCTTCACATGTGGAAAGAATGGACACAAATCTTATGAATGTCCAGACAAAAAGGAGAGTGGAGAAGCTCACATCACCGAATCATAGAGGCAGGATGTTGAGGCAGAAGACATTGAAGGCGGAAGATCATTGATGATGTGAAAGGTTCTTTTGACACCAGAGAAGGAAGTGGAGAGCTCAGCCCAGAGAAGCAGAATTTTTTGAACTACTTGCAAAACCAAGGACAGGGTATGAAAGGTCATTGTGGACAGTGGTAGCACAAATAATCTCATTTCAACAGAGATGGTAGAAAATATGGAGCTGGAGATGATTGAACATCCAAGTCCATATAGAGTTTCATGGCTACAAAAAGGACATCAGGTAAATGTCACTAAACAATGTTTAGTTGAATTTAAGATAGGAGGATATAATGATAAGATACTCTATGATGTTATTCCCATGGATGTTTGTCATATATTTCTGGGTAGACCATGGAAATATGACAGAAATGTGATTCACGATGGGAGGATGAACACATACACCCTAGAAAAGAATGGGAGAACTCATATGTTGCTTCCAATCAAAGATAAGGAAGTGAAACCTGAAGTAAGTAACACTGTACTTCTCATCAGTGGGAAGAAACTCCTTAATGAGGTCAAGAAAAAGGAGGAACCACAATTCATTATGGTCAGGAAGCCAAAGATTATTTTAACCAGCACAAGGATAGATGATTTACCAGAAGAGATTCAAGAACCGTTGGAAGGGTTCGCTGACATAGTAGTGGACGAACTACCTCGTTTGTTGCCACCGATCAGAAGTGTGAGTCATCATATTGATCTCATACCAGGAGCCAGTTTTCCAAACAAAGCAGCGTACAGATTAACGCCGCAGGAGAATGAAGAGGTCAAAAGACAAGTCCACGATTTGTTGGACAAAGGGTTGGTTAGAGAAAGCTTGAGTCCGTGTGTTGTTCCAACAATACTCAGTCCAAAGAAAGACGGAGGCTAGAGGATGTGTACTGATTCAAGAGAAATTAACAAGATAACCATCAGGTATAGATTTCCATTTCCAAGGATGGATGATTTGATGTATTGCTTAAGTGGAGAAAAATATTTTTCGAAGATTGATTTGAAAAGTGGTTATCACCAGATTCGTATGAGGGAAGGTGATGAATGGAAAAAAGCCTTCAAGACTAACGAAGGGTTGTATGAATGGCTTGTTATGCCATTTGGATTAACAAATGCGCCAAGTACCTTTATGAGGTTGATGAACAAAGTCCTGAAAGAATTCATCGGGAAATTTGTCATTGTGTATCTGGATGACATACTGATTTTCAGTAAAACAAAGACTGGACACTTGAAACACTTAGCTACAGTGATGAAGAGACTACAGCAGGAGAAGTTGTTGATAAATATGAAGAAATCCTCATTCATGAAGATAGAGGTCATTTACTTGGGATTTGTTATTTCTGCAGATGAGTTGAGGATGGATCCAAGTAAGGTAGAGGTAATCAAGAATTGGCCATCACCGAAGAATACTTTTGAGGTGAGAAGTTTTCACGGATTAGCTAGTTTCTACCAAAAATTCATCAGAAATTTCAGTGGAATTAGTGCACTGATGATGGACACAGTGAAGAAAAGACACTAGTCTTTTCACTAGACAGAAGAGGCTGAGAAGAGTTTTAATCTGTTGAAGAAGAAAATCACAGAACAACCAATTTTGGTGTTGCTGGATTTCCGAAAGACATTTCAAGTGAAATGCGATGCAAGTGGATTTGCAATAGGGGCAGTCTTCAGTCAAGAAGACAGGCCGATAGTGTATTTCAGCAAGAAGCTGAATGAAGCAAAGGTGAAGTACTCCACATATGACAAGGAATTTTATGCTATCATTCAGGCATTGAAGAAGTGGAGACACTATTTGATTCCCAAAGAGTTTGTCCTATGCAGTGACAATCATGAACTGCAGTTTGTGACCCAACAAGAGAAGCTAAATCAAAGACATGTAAAATGGGTTGAATATATGCAGAATTTCACTTTTGTGATTAAACATATTTCTGGTACTGCTAAAAAAGTTGTTGATGCTTTGAGCAGGAAGTGTTTGCTGTTGCAGGAGTTCAAGGTCAAAACATTGGGTTTTGATGATCTTAGGGACATGTACGCATGTGATCCAAATTTTAAGGAGGCGTATGAAGCAACTGAGAATCCATTTCTCAGAGATAAAAGCAAATGGGCAGAATACATGATCCAGGAAGGATTGTTGTTTAAGGGCAATCAACTTTGTATTCCAAAATGCTCCATGAGGGAGAACTTGTTGAAGGAGAAACACATTGGAGGATTGGACGGACACTTTAGTCATGAAAAGACATTCGCAAAACTGAATGAGTCATACTTTTGGCCGGGAATGCGAGCAGAAGTTAAAATATTTGTGGACAAATGCAGAATTTGTCAACATTTGAAAGGAAGGAGGCAAAATGATGGGTTTTATCAACCATTTCCCATACCTAAGAGGCCGTGGGATGCAGTCAGCATGGATTTTATATTGGGGTTGCCAAGAACACAAAGAGGATTTGACTCAATCTTTGTGGTGGTGGATAGATTTTCCAAAATGGCACACTTTATCCCATGTCAGAAAACCAGTGACGCAACTCACATTGTGAATCTGTTTTTTAAAGAAGTCATTCGATTTAACGGCTTACCAAGGAGCATAGTTTCGGATCGAGACGCTAAGTTCATGGGACACTTCTAGAGAACCTTATGGAAGAAGCTGGGAACAAATTTATCGTTCAGTTCAGCTCATCATCCTCAGACAGATGGATAGACAGAAGTGGTGAACAAAAGTCTGGGAGACTTGCTGAGAAGCTTGGTGATAGAACACCACAGCCAGTGGGACAACATATTACCATAGGCGGAGTTTTCTTATAATGATTCAATCAACAGAAGTACAGGACAGAGTCCATTTCAGATTGTTTATAGCATATAGCCGAGAAGGATTTCTGAGTTGAGGGATTCAGAACTGAATGGAACTAGGAGCGCTAGGGTAGAAGATTTCACAGAGGCGATGAAGGAACTTCACAACCAGGTGAAGGAGCGATTGCAGAATTCAAGCCAGGAGTATAAACGCAGGGCAAATCAGCAGAGAAGACAACTTCAATTCGAAGCTAGTGATTTGATTCTAGCACATTTGAGAAAGGAAAGGTTCCCGAGGGGAACATACAATAAGCTGAAGTTGAAGAAAATCAGACCATGCAAGGTCTTAAAGAAATTTGGGACAAATGCTTACGAGATTGAATTACCCGATGGGATCAAAATTTCTCTGATATTCAATATCTTAGATTTGTACCCATATAAAGTTGAGGAACTAGGGATAGGAAATGAGTAGCCAGTGATCCAATGGACAAAGCAGATGCTAGTTGCAGATAAGCCTCAGATGGAGTGCATACTGGATAGAAGAGTGAGCAAGAAGACCAGGCGAAAGCAATACTTTGAATACTTGGTCAAGTGGAAGGGAGATCCAGTTGAAGATGCCAGTTCGGAGAATGAAGCAGAGATTCAGAAGCATGGACAGACCGTGCAAGAGCTCATGGACTGGAGCCCATGAAAATTTTCAAGCGAGGGAGTATGATACAAAAGCATCATCAACGTCAAGCGAGCGTGGGGCAAGAGCAACACATTTTGAGCACATGATAAATTGTTTACAAATTTTTGAAGATTGGATGCGCCAAACTTAAATGTGATAGTTAAGGAGAGGCGTACTTATATATTGTAAAGGACCTTGAGTGATCCGCTCTCGTCCATAGTAGGTAGAAAGAATTTATGTAAGTAGGTAGAATTGAATATTAGATTAGACAGTTTTAGAAGGAATGGAGGGAAAACGGATATAGACACCCTCACTTGTATCATTGTAAAAGACAGATCAAGATCATAGAGGAGAAGCAGAGAGCTGTGTAGTAGACTCCATGTACAAAAGTTCTGAATTAATAAAAGAAAGCTATGATTCAGACTCATGGTGTTCATGTATTCTCTGTGTATGCATTTTTGAATGTTATGCTCATGAATGTTTTACTCTTTCTGTCATGTGAAATTGATTTTATGCTATGTATGAATGATTTCTTGTTGAATGTTTGAAATATGAGAGAAAAGGGTAATGAAATGAGTTTCAATTGTTTCTCTATCTAAGCAAGAGTTCCTGTAAGGAGTGCAGTTGAATTGTCCGCAAGGAGTGCGTTGACAAAAGGTTCAGAAGTTCATCTCTGAAAGCTCATGAGAGATAGCGTTTGTTCTCATATTTACACAAGAGGTGCAGTCAGGCACAGAAGTCGTGCAAGGTGTGCACAAACCAAGCTTAAATCCAGAGTTTGAAACCTGAGAAGTTATTGAAGGACTGTTGCTGCAGGAAGTGCGCAGAGTCGAAGGTGTTCAACCCTTCAAGAGTTTGGAGGTTGCTGCAAGGAGTGCGTGCAAGGGTCTTCTTTAAGAGTCGAAGTTGTGAGAAAGCTCAGGAAGAGTAAAGCCTTTAAAACTATTGAAGGCACTACAAGAAGTTGGTGCATTTGAGTGATTAAAGGGCATCATAAGTTTGTGTTGCAGGTGGATAAGTCTGGGGAAGAATCCTTGGTTCACTTTGCAGAAATCGTCAGGGGGAAGAAACAGATGGTCATAATTCTCTGTAGAGGATTAGTAAAATCCTACCAGCCATCCGATCTTACAAAGAAGTGAGGAGGTTATGACCGGGTTTCCAAGGTGAAAGCTCAGGAGATTTTGGACCATCAGATCTTCACATAGATACCCGTCAACCGTCTGATCTGACAGGAGTTGCATGGGGCTTAAACCTTCTCAAATCGAGTGGAGGTCCCGAAAGGTATCGGGATATTGAGGTTTCGAAGTTCGGAATATCGAAATTTCCATGGACAAGATATCAGGTAAATCCACAGCGAAAACCCTGAAACAAATCTGAACCGTCCATCTGTTGGGACAGGTGGCAGGAATCGAGAGCCATCGGCATCTCAGAAGTCTAGATCCCAAGAGTCTGATACCTTTTGAGTCCTAAAAAGGAAAGAATATTAGGATATCGGAAATCAGGAAATCAGGAAAGCAAAGGTTTGTGACATCGGGATTTCGAAACCCCGAAACCCAAAATTCCATTTTTCTATCGAAGAAGAGAACAGTGATCAGGCCTAGAGGCTGCAAGGAGAAGAAAAGACCCGTGGGTCAATTTTAATAGATATTCCAGTGGAGAATCGAAAGAGCCACTCCGTCTTGAGGGTAAAATTTGAACGATCCTTAAGACCGGGAGGTCAGCGCAGAGACCTTTGTCGATGCAGAGGGTGCGTCTGCGTCAAAAAACATCAAATTGTAATTACAATCAATTATATTATTTACAATATTTTAAATTTGAATTCTATACTTTGAATTCTATACTTTCTGAATACAGTCCCAATGTGTGTCATGTGCTTGATCATCATATGTGCATGCATACCTGGTTGAACTTTTTCTTTTCAAAAATCTCTATTGACATTATCATCATTTCTTTCTTCAATATTTGCACGTTCTTTTTTCTTTCTCCAATAAAGCTCTTTCTTTTGTTCGATTTGGTTAGTATCATCTCGAGTGCGATCAAATTTTCTCTTATGAAAACTTTTGTTTCCCATGAATTTTATAGTTATCTGTAAAATATATGTTCAACAAAGAATTCACCTTGAAAAAATGCTCAACATTGATCTTTCAACATATAAATTGTTATTCCAATAAAAACTTGAACAAACATCAATTACCTTATTCAACAAAAAACAAAAAGATGATTCAAAACTTTGCTTAGCTGCCCTAGAAAACCATCATGTATTGATATCGATCCTCCGATTAAGCCTATGGAATAGAGGGAAAAATAAAGAAAGAAAATAATACATTTGCAATCAGTAATAGAAATGATTTTATATCCCTATCCCCGAGCTCATATATGTCTGTCCATCCGATGAATTGTGTTAAATGTGTTCAGCCAAAATCCTCTTTATACAATTTGGCGCGAAATGAAATGATATGACATGTCTTTTAATTTTTTCCGACCGATGGAATTCACTCAACAGCCTTTCAACCGAAAGAAGGTTTTTTCGACCGAAAACCTTGGAAACCATTCCGTTTTGACTGTTTCAGTTAGATTTTAGTCTTTCAGCCGAAATAATATTTTTTTGGCCGAAATATTATTTCGGCCGAAAACATGAAATTGGGATTGAAAACAAAAACCAGAGAATTTCCCCAAGCTTACCTGAACTTTGGAGGTTGCGGACTCCTACAAATACTGAGAATTTGGTTTCAAAAATGACACCAACATTTCCAAAATTGAATCTACATTCAATTCCTATAATTTGTTTTCATTTTCTTTATTTTTATCTAATTTTATTTAATTAAAAAACAAAAACACTACATAGTATTTTCAGCAGACATTATGATTCGGTGAAATGAAATATCGGTATCTCTAAAAATATACAGTGAAAAATTTAGAAAAAAATATATTCATAATCCTTAAATTGTTCTTTTCAAAAGAATATATTTAGATTTTAGTTTTAAGTAAAAATTAAGATAGATACAAGGTGTATAAAAACATGTGTTTAAAATCTGCAATGTTTTCAGCTTGGTCAACCTCAAAAAATTCTAGAAATTATAATATTCATCCATTAGATTCAAAATTATAGTCATAATAAAATAGAGACTATGTAGATTGTTGCAGTATATTTCATTTTTTAAAAACATAAGTTTAATAATTGATACATTGTTGTAGGAAAAAGTAACTCATTATCATTCCTTTCATGTTTAAGGAATATACTGTTAAACAATTGTCAAATTGACATATCAAATCGTGATTAAAAAAAATTGAAAAATAGTCATTGGAAAGATAACACAATTCTTCACAAGTTTTGTTTTTACTGTAAAGTGAAATTCTAAATAAAAAAAATTCTTTTGTATGTCGTAAGTTGAAGAACTTGTGAAAATACATTTTTTTTTCTCATAAAACAAGCAAAAGTGTAACCCATCTTCATGATTTCACCCCCCAATCATTTAAATGTTGATCATAGTCTCCACTTTGACCTAAATTTTGATTATTTTCATTACAATTAAACTGCTGACTAGATTTATCACCATCATATTCCTCCTCTTCATCGTCGATTCCTTCAAATTCTTCTTATTTAGGACTTTCATGAGGAACATGTTGAATAAAAATTCTTGCACCATGATCAAAATTATGACTCGCTGAAAAATACAACGCCTCATTTGCATTACAAACATTCCTATGA
>JZKD02S2037909.1:198848-214108 GCA_000966675.3 Picea glauca | reverse complement strand
ATATATTCCCAAAAATTTCACCCCAAAATATTCCCTCCAAAATTTACCCCTCAAATATTTCCCTCCAAACTTTGCCCCCAATTTGTTTCGCTTATTTTCCCTTAAAAATTAAAAACATTTTTTACTCTTTTATTTTGTTCTTTACATGTTAAATACAATAGTTATCATGTTTATTTATTTATCCCACATTTATTAAACATATTGATGATCCATATAATTTTAGGTATATATGTAGACAATATACCTAATTTTTATTTATCCCACATTCGTTAAACTAACAGTAATTTATATCATATGTGTTATATATACACAGTCTTGTTTTATCTTTTTATATTGTGTTATATCTTGGGAAGTATTGGTTTTAGGATTTGGAGCAAGTTAAAACATCAAGAATACATCTGAGGAGAATCTAGCAAGTAGAAACATCAAGCTCGACATCCGAGGAGAATCTGGCATTTTAGAGGCTATTTTTGTTTTAATCCTGCAATTTATGAAAACAAACTATGTATAAGATTATCTTTGAATAATATAATATTTTTTCATGCGAAAATTAAAAAAAAATAATTTTGTTAAGATGTTTTCTACTTTTTTCTAAAAACTACCCAACTTTTAAAAAAATTTGAGACTTTTTTCAAAAAATCTTAACAAAATCCTTAAGACTTTTTGAAAAAAAATGGGAAAAAAAGTCAAATTTACGTATAATTTAAAAAACAAAAATATATATTTTTTATTTTTTTTTACATAAGTTTTATTATTTTTTGGCCCATGGTGGTCACTGGGCAATGTTTGTGCCTTAGCCACAAGGGGCTGGGGTGATGTTGGACATCGCCCCAACCCCCACGACCAAGCCCTGGGGACTGTGACTTGGTCGTGGGGGGGCAACCCTATGGCCAAGCCGTGGGCGTGCCCATGACTTATCCATAGGGTTTCCCCCCCATGACCAAGTCATGGTCTCGGTCCTAACATAAGCCCAATAAGTCTATGGGTCGAATTGGTTTTTACATAGGGGTACACTTTTTTTTTTTTTTAAATTAGTTTTATATTCAGTGTTGTGTTTTTTAGTTTATTATAATGTGAAAGGCCTATTTTTTTTTTTTTTTTTAATCTTAATATAGGAAAATGGAAGGTAAGAGATTATCTATGAATATATTTGGATCACAACCTTCAATAATGGCATCCAAAAATGAAATTGGAATCTCCATGAATGTTAGGCAACAAAACGATAGCTTAAGACTTGAGCTATCAAAGGCAATGAAGAATGTTAGAGAGTGAAAATTTGTGGAAGGTGAAAACAAACAAGAATATTATTGGTTTTTTAAAGACAAGCAAGGAAATAATGGAGATCATATATATTTGTATTGTGCCGAATTAGAACATATGCAAGGAAATAATCAGGCACTTGGCTTGTTACGAGATATATGTTTGGTGCTAGCCACATATTGTTTATTCACTTGTCAAACAAGGGAGAACTTATATCAATTTTAGATATTGTTTCAAATTGAGCAATTATAACAAAAATGAATGCTTTTCAAAATTATGGGTATCCATCATTGATGACATTGAGAAAGAAAATGTAAATTTTGTATTTCTATTCTTGTGTCATTTATTATTTTTAGTATCATGGTAATGTTTTAATATTATTTAACTTGAAAATGTTATATTTTATTTTTACAGGATTTTGTTGAACACTTTCACATATTTTAGTGGGGATTTACTCTACAGAGAATGATATCATGGATGTCATCAATGATTTTCATATTGAAAAGACACAAGAAGGAAGGAAAAAGAAATAGAAAGTAATGGAGGTCGAACCTACAAGAGTAGACAGAGAAGAACATGAAAGAAGAAAGAAAAATCCTCATTCTAGAAATCCTAAAAGAGTTACATTTGAAAATGAGGAAAATCCAAATAAATATTTTGTTGAGATTGGTCCCAATGAGGCTATCACTCCTTCTCGCAAAAAGAAAAAACAAGATAAACACATTAGAGCAATGGTTGATGATGAGTCTATTCCTATTGATTATGAAGAAATCATTGATTTAGAGGAAACACATTTAAATCATAAGAGGAAGAAAACAAATGTTGATAATGTTCAAGATGCCATCGTTAGCTCAGAGTATTATAGTGAAATTTCTAAAGGTAGAATAGAAATAATAACACCAGGTGTTGATCTAGAGGATGGTATTGTGAAAAAAACACAAAATGCCATTCAAAATAGAATGAGGATGACAAACTCAGTTGATGATGGCCACAAATTTTAGTTGAATGTGAAACAACTTTATAAACTCATAGAAAGGTAGGAAAAATATCAAATTAGAAAACTACATCACTTGCATATTCACAATTTGAATGCATTGATTAGATACAATCCATATGCACATGTGGTTGACTACCTAGTTGTTGTTGACCCAATGGAAGTTCATATGAGGGAATAATTTGATAGATCAAAATGTTTTGACTACAAATATTATGTTATTGGAGGAAATCATTATGCAGGGGCTAGAAGAGAATTGATGCAAGAATATATCAATAATCCTCTTTTTGAGACAGTCAAATGCATAATTTATGTCGGTTTAACATATTCAAAAGAAAATTTACTGGCATGGGATCATAACACAGACAATGAGTACACAATTTCTATGACCTTCATTCAAAGGATGAGATTTATCCATAATGAAATTTCTAAAATATGTCACGGGGAGAGATCAAATGTTGACGTTAAGTTTCAGAAGCAATGTTGTATGGAAATAAGATTCCCACTTGATGATGAAAATACAAAAGAAAAATATCGCAAAGGAAGTGATATATTTAGACCCGTTGATAACTATTTTCAATTGGGATTTAGAACTGGACATGTATGTGATTTGATAGATGAGATCTTCACCCTATTGGAAAATATTAGTATAAAAATTCAAAGAGTTAAGAAGGCTAAACCATTGATATGTGGCACAAGTAATACAGGTCCTGACATAAGAAATATTCTTGATGATATGAATATAACACCTTGGATATCAATACAAGGAGTGAAGTCCTGATGATAAACTTATCATAACTATATTATCACGTGTTAAGTTAGGAGAATTGTCAATGGAAGAAATGTGTGGTGAATTTAAAAGGTAAGTCTGTTGAGTTATTTTTATTTATGTTAGGACAAGAAAATTGATTTTTTCAGTTTAATATATAAATTTAACATTATTTTTGTTTTATTTAGTCACAAGGTGTATATGAAAATACAAGAGGAGATGGTCAAGATGTTGAATGAAGAAAGTTGGAATGATGTTAAACTCAACTATCCAAATTCAAGCTCTTCAGCAGTACTGAAACAATTTTTTGTTGCATTCAAAAATATATTTTGATTTATTACATTCATATTATTTGTTTGTAAGTTAATTTATTTATATTTTAATAGTTATAGATATATAACGATATGTTTGTTTGTTTAATTAAAGATTCCAAAGAAGAATGCAGATGGAGTACTTGAATCTTTCAAAAGTTTTATTCAAAAAGCCAAGTTTGAAAGAGAAAGAAGTAGACAAGTTCAAAATGTTCAACTTGATGACACCCCTGATCACTACATTTGGAATGGGCTCGACACTGTTCAATATAAAGTGATATTAGGTGATTGTGAAAAAATTGCAAGTATTGTTCCTAAAAAAGAATACTCCCTAGTTATTGTAGATACCCCTCGTGGTTATAATATCTAAAACATTGGATATGATATTGAGCCTTATACTTACCAAGCTTTAAGTAAAGTGGTTATGGGATTTACAGAAGTCACAACATCACCATTTTGGATATTTCTAGTATTTCATTCATACACATAACAATGATTAGTACAATCAAGCTTCAAGGGGAAAGAAAAGACAGGGATGTAGTTTATTTGGTAATATATTGAAAGTGTATAATTAGCAATTAAGATTAGAAAACAATTTTATTAATTCACAAGTTAATTGAATTTTCACTTATTTATGTTATAGGAACAAGCCTAATATTCAAAGCTCCAAGAAAGAATCATTTAAACGTGATTTAGAGAGTATACATCTTGTAACCTGGACAAAAGATGATTCTTATAGTTCTATTCTTGCCAATGCAAATGATGAAGAGACTCCTAGTAGTATATTGGTATACAATGTTGTGGTTAGAAAGCTAACATATGAGGAAAAATATTTGAAGGGAGAGATGGTTAACATTTATCAAAAACCACAAGCATTAATTAATTATCTTATAGATAAATTTTCAAATGAAGGATATTGTGTTTTGGATTTGTTCTCGGGCTCAGGTAAGAATTATGATGTAATATTTATGAAATCATACTTCAATCTTATATTATTTTTAATTTATGTCTTTTTATAGTATCTAACTTCATTATTATTTTTTTATTTGGTGATTAGGTACAACATTAGTGTGTTGTATATAGAAAGGAAGGAATTGCATAGCCATTGAAAGTGACCCAATGTAGTACAATTTTATTGAACAAAGAATTAATGTCATTCCAGCTCTTCTAGATGAAATGCAAGAAGTTGGCTTGAGGAAAGGATATTTTAGTGAATCAAATGTGGAAAATGGTCAAAGGAACCTCAAGTACCATTAGGAGGAATGATTGAAAATGATCAATTTGGAGAACTTGCAGATATCAAAGAACCAATGGAAGAAAACAATGACACAATGGAAGCACAAAATGACATTGAAGAAGATGATAATGTCTCTGTTGAGAATGATGAATTTGGGATATATGATATTATTAATTGGTTTAAAGATGTCTTTGAAGACGATGCTCAATTTTGCAAATTTTTGATGAGTTATAACTGTAATGATTTGACTTTCATATTTGAAAATAAGAATAAAGATGTATCTATTTTTGTTTTGTGATGAATATTTATTTATTTTTTATTTTTTTTCATTTTATTTGTATGTGAATCACTATACATTGAAAAATTGTATGAAATGTTGTCATTTTTTTACTTCAAATGTATAAAAATATGAAAGAAAATTATAGTTTTTTATAAAATTTAGACTTTTTTTGTTCAATTATGTCCATAAAATGCTTTATTTGACATGTTATTTTAAGGAATATGTACCAAAATACATAGGTTTTTTATTATATATGGCTATAAAATGTGTTTTTTTCGCTAAATATTAAAAAATAGTGTTATTTAACTACAATTTTTATTTATTTATTGAAGTAAAGGTAAACAATGTGTTAAAAATGATGTTTTTCACTGTATTTAAAAAGTATGGAACAATAAATTAATTGAGAAAAAATTATATGAAAAATCGTAACTTCAAAAAGTAAAGGTAAAAAATATTTTTAAGATTGAAAGAAGCATGAAAAAAAGACTAAAATGTAACATCCCGCTCTGGCGCACTGAGAAAACTTATTCTTTGAGGACACTTGCTCGCAAGTGATCCATACTATTATGATATTAAAACATTTGACTTTGATTATGATGCGTTATGATAGATGACATGATGTTTTATTGTATTGACATTGACAGGTACTATTGACTCGGTTTTACTGAGTGTGCAGGGTTTTGGACCTTGAGGATGCAGAGACATCGACGGAACCCTTGGACTCCAGATCGATTCAGGGAGTGTGCTATTGGGGTTTGATTGTTTTACTGTGATTTTAGAATGTTTGATTAGATGATATGATGTGAACATGTTCTGACATGATTGTTGATGATGTAGGCTGGCGATAGCTTGCCGACCAGACTCACATATGAAGTAAAGGGGCCACAAACACGACTACTAGAGAGGTTGAGGGAGAGGTGTGGATAGCAACCCTTCCACAACCTACTAGCACTCCCACCGTGGCTCAAACTATAGGTTAACGATTACCTAGTTTGAGAGGACCCACGATGCCATGAGGGAAGACTATGACAGTCGCTCACGATGATTCTAAGGGGCGCACAATAAGGCGGGGGCCTTATTCCTTAGAATCCCTTAGTCTCCCACAAGTTCACCTGGCAGAGTGTTGACTCCAGGGGTTATTGATGTCTACCAATTAGTCAAGAGGCGAGTGGAACCCTTGGAGCACGTGGTGCATCCTGAAGGGCAGGTTGCGCAAAAGAGACAAAAGAAGTGAGTGGCACCCTTGGAGCACATGGTGCTTCCTGAAGGGAACATCACGCGAAAGAAACACAAGAGGTGAGTGGCACCCTTGGATCATGTAGTGCGTCCTGAAGGGCATGTCATGTTGATGATGATAAAGGAACGAACCTAGAGGGCCCTAAGACAAATTTCTCATTACAAAATTTTAAAACAACTTCCCTAATTAAAATGTCGCCCAGTTTAGAATCTAAGTCCTAAGTCTAAAACTTTGTTAGGGGTAAAATTTTGTCTACCTGTAAGAAATTATCTCTCTAAAAATAAAATAATAAAGTTTAAAATAAAAACCACTTAAGTAATAATTGTGGACTTCATAAATTTTTGGGTAAAATGAAGAGAGTAAGAACTTAAATAAAATATGTGGAAAAAAAAGGGGGGGGTAAAGAAGAATTTAATTATTTAACTTGTAAAAGATATTAAATTATTAATAAAAAGGAAAAGAGGTTAATTTGCGCAACTGTCATTTTTGGCTCTAATAAAAAGGGGAAAGAAGGGGATAGTAAAAAATTAGGAAACTAGGAAATGGAGGTGACATAAAAAGGGAAAGAGGGAACTTATGGTAAAAAGCAAGAGGTCAACTTAGTAAAGAATCTGCATTCAAGAACCTTCTAATTTTGAACTGACTTAGCATTTTCATTTTAGGGAAAGTATTTAAAACCTGTGAGGGAATCTAGGGACACCTAGGAGTAAATGTAGGAGTAACTCTAGGTGGGTGAGGGAATTGAGACAATTATTAATTTAAAGAAAATAATTATTGGAGGAAAGTGGGGGATGGACGACACTTGTACGATGGAGAATTAATAGAAGATTTTTAATTAAAACTTAAATTAAATGAGATTTAAGGAAAGTTTGGAAGTTCTAAAACTCTATAAAACAGAGGAAGGAGGATGAAGTAGGGGATCGTCTGTGAGAATAACGTTATGCTATCGGATTAGTGACTTAACTAATTTACTTGTGGGGAGTTGGGATTTCCCAGCTCGGATAGGAGTGGTAGCTCAGCCTTGCGAGGCGAGCTGGGAGCTAGACGTACCATCTGGATAGTGTGTGGCCCCTTTGTAGCTCGTGGGGCTAGGGGGGAAGCAGAGTACCCATAGCATTGGCTGGGAGGCACCGGTGAGATCTCAACGGTCAGTGAGCGGGAGCGGCATGGAGCGTGCAGACGTCATTCGAGGTAGGCGATAAGGCAAATATACTCTCGTTATTTTGTGGAGTAGAATGCACTAGGAATTTATGCTTGGATCTGTATGAGGATTATAAATGAAGTCGACATGCTTACACATAGTATTATCTCATTTTTCTTTCATGTTTATATCTCGCTGGACTTTTCTGCGTATTCCTTATTGTCTGTGTTTTACTACCTTGAAATTTAATTGATGGCAAAGATCTTATCTCTGCGTTCCTTATTTTGATGATTGAACCAACACGGTGTTGTATCACCTCACCCGCAACTAAACCCTGTGACTATTGATGGCCCTTTTTCTCTCTACAAATTTTTTCTCTGCACAGTAGCAATGGATGAATTCTTCCTTGAGATTTGCCCATTCGATTCATTGACTAAACTTATGATGGTCAGCGTTCTGGTTGGGTTTTTACTAATCCTTGGTTTGGATCCTTTCTTCTTTGTGACTCTTCGTGGCTGTATTTTTCTGGACATTTTATATCTGCATTTAAATCATTGATGTGTAGTTTACAGCCATTGACATTCACTGTGACGGATAATGCATTGTTGTGTGTTCATGGAGGCGTTTTAATAGTGAAATAGTTTTGTAACAGATGTTTTTATTACCTCTGTTATTAAATCTATAAAGAGAATTTCAACTGTGTTAGATAATGGAGGCAATGGCAAATTCGTAGATCGTGGATGTGGCATATTGGTATTTAATTAATGTTGGTGCAGTTTTAAAATCTGTTGGCAATCATTGGTAATTAGAATTCATCGTCGTATGTGCATGGAAGCAATTATAATCTTAGTGAAATTTTTGTTACTGTATGTTATTGTGTAATGGATATGAATTCCATTGACGAAAACAATTTTTAAAGAAACTCCGTGATAGCCATGGCATTTCTAATAGAAACTCATGCCATGATTTTTGACAAATACATAATGGCCAATCGATTGTGAGATCACTTCTTAATTTTCATCCTGGTGGTGTCACCGGGTTGTTTTATTCCTTGTGTAATTTTGGCCAGCGAATCCGCCATTTTCAACTTGCTAATACTGGTGCCTTACCTCACTCTTCACTCCAACTTTATTACTGCGATTTTTTTACCTCAAGGGGCACCTGGAACTGTAGTGAGTTTCCTGTAGTTAAACAAACCTGCATGCTTACCATCTGCAGGGATTGTAGCTCATTTTAAAAATATGATCCGTCCCTTTAACTCTTGACTTTCGCCCCTGAAAACTGTAATGAAGACACACCATTTCACCTCTTCAACCTCTAAACTCGTGCCTCTATCATGGCTGGATGCACCCCCCCTCTGCGACTGTAATAACCCTCCTCTTTTGTGAAAACCACATTGACAGCACTCCGGCACCTCACCATCTTGGGATTCTGGTTTTCTGATACTTGTTGAGCGAGTTAGTAGCCTAATGGTTAGCTGCCCAATCGATTCCATGATTTCTAGCATGTGTTCTCTGCCCTTCGATTATGGCATGCTCTCACCACCGTTAGCTTGTTGCTTATTTTCTTTTTATTATTCCTTTAAAGGGGCAAAGTGATGGGCCGCTAATTTTAAATGCTTTATCGTTTATGGAATGTTAATGTCATGAATGATAATATTAATGCTAGTAAGTATGGTAACTCTAATTTTAAATGCTTTATCATTTATGGAATGTTAATATCAATGCTAGTAATCATGGTAACTCTAATTTTAAATGCGTTATCGTTTATGGAATGTTAATGTCATGAATGTTAATATTAATGCGAGTAATCATGGTAACTCTAATTTTAAATGTTTATCGTTTATGGAATGTTAATGTCATGAATATTAATATTAATGCTAGTAATCATGGTAACTCTAATTTTAAATGCTTATTGTTTATGGAATGTTAATGTCATGAATGTTAATATTAATGCTAGTAATTATGGTAACTCTAATTTAAATGCTTTATCGTTTATGGAATGTTAAAGTAGTGTAATGTTTTATGTTAATGCTAATATTCATGGTAATGTTAATGTTAATGTGGTCATCATTTTATGGTATTGATAATGTAATTGTTATGGATAACATATAGGGGTAGGTGATTGTCATTTTATTTAGTTTTCATAATATAAAATGTAATGCGGTTATTATTTTATGGTAATGATGTTGAAAGTTTATTATCCTTGATAACAGATAAAATGTAATGTCTTGAACAAGTACAATAAGTCATTATGATTTAGTAAATGAGGATGTGCGATTAAATGATTTACCTTATCTTAAGGTTGGACTTGGTAACTCGTCGACTAATGGAAATCATATGGAGTGATTGATCCTTCCTTTAATGCCATTTTGAGTCGTAGTAATTGTCGAGTCTTAAAATAGTGGTTGATTGTTGTCAGAGTCCCTTCTGACTTGCGCCTTCTGTAGACGACATGGTCGTTCATTAATTTTTGTTGTACTTGGTTGTGAACATTTTATGGCTTGGTCTGCTTGTGTCAGGTGGGTTGTAGACACCTCCATGTTCCTCAAAACAGTCTCCAGCCCTGAGACCTTAAATGGTTAAAATCAATGGGAACCTGGGCTTGAGCATTGCTTATGTGTTTTGGAGGTCCTAACCATTGCAGGGTAGGACGGATGGGTAGTCTGTCTTTTGATTATCACTTGATTGTTGTTCTTTACTGGCAAATGTTGATGTGCGTATTAGATCATTATGTTGATATCGCAGTTGCATGCGTCATGATTGTCGTCAGGTGGTGGCGTAGAGTATAATGTCTTGTTACCATTGTAAATGCGCACACACACAAAAAAAAATAAAAAATTGCACTTGTTATAGGAGGTTGTCGGCGTAACGAGGAGGTTCATTACATATGGTATCAGAGCAGGTTCAACCCGCGACTTGGGCTTCGCTACGGCTTTCATTAACATGATTTGATTATATTGCTGCTAATGAAGTTGATTGTGTGCATGCAGGTAATCATGGTTAGAGGACGCCATGGAGGCAGATGACGGGGTGATAGGGGAGGAGGCACGACACCTCTAGTAGCATCCAGACCTGAGGGGTCTAACCCCCAGGGAGACGAGCAGGTTCTTGGATAGGAGAAGATAGCAGTTGGTGATGTTGTCGGGATGTTGAGATCTTTTTAGGGCATGTCTGAGGCATTGATCAGTCGCTTGGACAGAGATGAGGCCAGGGCACCGGCACCCGTTGAGGTTCCCCCGCATGCTCCAGTCGGTACTGGTAGCATTCATCATGAACTCGAGAAGGTCAAATTTCTCAAGTTCTTTGGTGCCCTGGACGACACAGCCACCGAGGCATGGTTGGAGAACATGGCGATGTGCTTCACACTTCACGATTATACCTCCAACATGAAGGTCCACATGGCAGTCTTTCAACTGAAGGGGAGTGCTCTTCTATGGTGGAATACGCTCCTACCGCAGCTGAACATGGCCATTGAAGACGTGTCATGGGAATTGTTTGAGGAACGATTCCGAGAGAGGTACCTTTCAAAGGAATTCATTGAGCATCAGCTCAATGAGTTCAACGCTTTACAACAGGGAGGTCGTATGGTGCCCAAGTATGAGGCATGTTTTATGGAGTTGCTTCGGTATGCTCTGCACCTTAACACTGAGAAACTTAAGGTCAAACGGTTTGTATTCGGCCTTAATGGTAGCCTGCATGCAAAGGTTAGGATTTTGATGCCTCAAATCTTACACGATGCCGTCTAGAAGGCTCTCATAGTAGAGGAGGAGCTTATTAGTGGGGGTCATACCAGGACTCCAGCTAGACCAGCAGGGCAGGGTTCATCTGGAACACAGCACCATCAGACACCAGCGAGACTTGCACTTAGATATCGTGGCTTCCATAGGGGATCCACTTTCACTACACCCCGATGATCGCCACCTCAGCAGCGGACACCTTATCAGGGACCACAACATCAGTAACAACGTCACCCGCAGTAGCAACAGTTTAGGCCTGTTCAGTAGAACAGACCAAGGATTCAGGCCGGTGGGCCATCATCTTCTACTTTGGGTACCAGGACTACTGGGCCAAAGAAGGGGTGTTGGACGTGTGAGGAGCCACACTACCAGCGCGACTATCCTGTGGAGAGGGCCAAACCATTCGGATCAGCAGGACCCACTACAGTGGGAGATATGGGCAAGGCCCATTAGATTCATGCAGTGGTAAATAACTGCCAGGCAGAGCACCAGTCGAATATGCTCGAAATGATAGGTATCATCACCGACCAGACCCTTAGTGTTTTGATAGATCCCGGTGCTACTGAGAGTTTCATTTCTGGTGCAGTGCTAAAAAGGAATAAGGTAAAGGTAGTCAAACAGGATGAGTTTAGCTTCATGGAGATGGCTTCTGGAGCCAAACAGAAGGTTGGAGGAAAGGTTACAGGATGTGCACTTAAACTGGGAGAGTTTGTCACAAGGGCCAAATTGTACGTCACGATATTAGGATCCTATGATGTCGTGATTGGTATGGATTAGTTGGATTCGCATGAGGAAATACTCAACTGTAAGACAAAATGGTTGAGCTTGGTCGATGACGAGGGACAGAGACGTGTGATTGTAGGATGGAACCAGGGAGTTTCCCTGAGGTTCATCTCTTCCTTACAGTTATGGAAGAGTATGCGCAAGGGGTGCAAGATTTATATGATCCTTGCTCTAAATGAGAAGGGAGTAGCGGAAGGTCTTGAGCACCTTCCGGTGGTGAGAGAGTTTACAGACATGTTTCCAAAGGAGTTACCTAGGATGTTGCCAGAGAGGGAATTGGAGTTTACCATAGACCTAAAACTGAGGACTGAACTGATAGCAAGGACGCCTTATCAAATGTCGACCCCAGAGATACAAGAGTTGAAAATGAAACTGAAGGAGTTGTTGGACCTGGGACTGATACGTCCTAGTGTGTCACCGTGGGGTGCATCGGTTATTTTCATATGAAATAAGGACATATTGTGGAGGCTTTGCATTGACTACCGTCAATTGAACAAGGCCACGATAAAAAATCAGTATCCCTTGCTGAGAATTGATGATCTGTTCGATCAAATGAAGGGTGGGACGGTGTTCTCCAAGATCGATTTGCGATTAGGGTATCACTAGTTGTGGATCAAGGAGGATGACATCCCTAAGACCATCTTTAAGACAAGGTTTGGACCTTACAAGTTTATTGTTTTACCATTTGGACTGACAAATTCCCCAGGGATATTTATGATTTTGATGAATGGGGTGTTCCGCGAGTACTTGGATAAGTTCATCCAAGTGTTCATTGAAGATATTTTGATTTAATATCGTACAATGTAGGATCATGAAGAGCACTTGCGCTTGGTACTACAGTGTCTACGAGAGCACAAATTGTATGGGAAATTGTCCAAATGCTCTTTTTATCAATCGAGGATTCACTACTTAGGGCATGTCATCACCGGCGAAGGTATCGTCGTGGATCCAGCCAAGGTCAAGGCTATTATGGAATGTCCTTCACCAATGAATGTCACGGAAGTGCGTAGTTTTATGGGTTTAGCAGGATACTTGTCGAGGGATTTTCGAAGATAGCAAATACAATCACGAAATTGCAAAAGAAAAACAAGAAGTTTGTTTGGGCCGAGAAATGCGCGGAATCATTTCGGAGGCTTAAAGAGTTGCTGACGACAACGACGATACTAAAGGTCCCTGACATGGATGCGGACTTCTTGGTATGCACAGATGCATCCAAGGAAGGATTAGGCGGAGTCTTGATGCAAGACGGATGAGTAATCACGCGAGGAAACTGAGAAGGCATAAGGAGAACTACGCGATGCATGATTTGGAGTTATTAGCCATCGTATATTCCTTGAAGCTTTGGAGACACTACCTTGTTGGATGGAAATTTGAACTAAAGACTGATCATTTTGGACTACAACACATTTTTACGCAAAGCAAGTTGAACACACGACAACGGCGTTGGTCAGAATTTCTTAGCGAGTACGACTTTGAGATTACTTACATAAAGGGAACAATGAACCAAGTGGTAGATGCTTTGAGTTGGAGGCCATGCATCTTTTATGTGTTGCCTCTTTAGACGAATTTACATGAAAAGATTCTAACTGTATAGCATGACGACGACTGGTATAAAGAGGTCGAGGGTTTTATCGGACAAAACACCATGATGGTACCACGATATGAGGGATTTTCATTTGATAGCGATGGTTTATTGAGGTTTAAAAGTCATATTTACGTACTACCAAATGATGGTTTGAGGATGTTGATCCTCAGCGAGGCTCATAGAGCAATTTGCATGGCTCACCCGGGAGTCACAAAGATGAGGGCAAACCTTAAGCCCTTATTCTTCTAGAAGGGAATGAAGGCTGACATAGTCAACTATGTGGCCAGATGTCTTGAGTGTTAGCAGGTAAAGGCTAAACATAGACACCCAGTAGGATTACTTCAACCACATGCCATTCCAAAATCGAAATGGGAGGTTATTTCGATGGATTTTATTGTTGGATTTCCATTGACAGCTAGGAGACATGACTCGATTTTTGTAGTAGTATACACTTTGACGAAGAGTGCTCAATTGATTCATGTGTGTATGACGTATCATGCACCTGACATAGCTAGAGTTTTCATCAGTGAGATTGTGAAGCTGCATGGCGTGCCTAAGAATATTATATCCGATCGAGGATCAGTGTTTACTGGATGATTTTGGATGATTTTCCAATAGGCCTTGGGAATGCAACTTAACTTTAGTACTACGTATCACCCAGAGATTGAAGGACAGACCGAATGAATGAACCAAACCTTGGAAGACACATTGTGCATGTACATAATGGACCAACAAAAGTGTTGGGAGGAATTCTTTCCTCTAGTAGAGTTCGCTTACAACTACAGTTACTAGAGCACCATTAAGATGGCGCCTTTCGAGTTTCTTTACGGGCGACCATGTCGGATGCCCTTGAGTTGGGATCGGCTTGAGGATAGGGTCCTAGTGGGACCAGAAGCGATCCAATAAATGGAAGAGAAAATGCAAACCATAAGACAAAGGATTAAAGAAGCGTAGGATCAACAGAAGAGTTATGCCGATGTGCACCAAGTCGACCGTAGTTACGAGGTCAACGATCGAGTATTTTTATGGGTTAAACTTCATAAGAGTTCGATCAAGTTTGGGAAGGGAGCTAAAATCTCTCCTAGGTTTGTGGGACACTTCAAGATTGTGGAGAGAAAGGGGGCCCGTGGCCTATCAACTAGCCTTGCCTGATTCTTTGAGGCATATGCACGATGTTTTTCATGTATCTGTTTTGAGACATTATATCAGTGATCCCACACATGTTATTGACATGAGTTCCTTGCAGGTATCAAATGAGGGAGCGCTCATGGCTAAGACAGTCCACATCTTAGATCACTTAGTTCGAGAGGACCCACGATGCCATGAGGGCAGACTGTGACAGTCGCTCATGATGATTCTAAGGGGTGCACAATAAGGCTGGGGCCTTATTCCTTAGAATCCCTTAGTCTCCCACAAGTTCACCTGGTGAAGTGTTGACTCCAGGGGTTATTGATCTCTACCAATCAGTCAAGAGGCAAGTGGCACCCTTGGATCACGTTGTGCATCCTAAAGGGAACGTCGTGCAAAAGAGACAAAAGGAGCGAGTGGCACCCTTGGAGAACATGGTGCGTCCTAAAGGGCACATTGTGTGAAAGAAACATAAGAGGCGAGTGGCACCCTTGGAGCACGTAGTGCATTCTGAAGGGCACGTCACGTTGATGATGATAAAGGAACGAACCTAGAGGGCCCTAAGAAAAATATCTCATTATGAAATTTTAAAACAACTTCCCTAATTAAAATGTCGCCCAGTTTAGAATCTAAGTCCTAAGTCTAAAACTTTGTTAGGGGTAAAATTTTGTCTACCCGTAAGAAATTATCTCTCTAAAAATAAAATAATAAAGTTTAAAATAAAAACCGCTTAAGTAATAATTGTGGACTTCATAAATTTTTGGGTAAAATGAAGAGAGTAAGAACTTAAATAAAA
>JZKD02S2037909.1:153691-168613 GCA_000966675.3 Picea glauca | reverse complement strand
TCCTTTCAGTAATAACCTATCTTTTAGAAATCTAAAGGCATAGATTACCTTGAAATTATAACCTCTCACTTGTGTATCATTAATTCAAGGTCGTCAGAAATATAATCATTACACTTGTTCACATTATTAAGTTGGTGCCTTGTTGATCTACAACCAGAAAAACTATTATAAAGTAAATACATCCACCATTACAAACGATATTGCCAACAACCCAATCCAGTAACAAATTACCCAATCACATTTCCAGAACAATCACAGTACACCTTTACAACACGAAAGTGCCAGAGGGGGATTCTTCAGTAACAGATTTACAAGGCATATTGCTAGAACGAATTTTCAGATCTAAATTTACAAAAACAAAAATGCCCATACAACTATTGCCAGAACGAATTCTCAGATCTAAATTTACAAAAATGAAAATGCCTAAAACGAATTCTCAGATCTAATTTTACAAAAATGAAAATGCCCATACAACTATTGCTAGAATGAATTCTCAGATCTAAATTTACAAAAACGAAAATGTCCATACAACTCTAAACAATTTTCCTTTTATTCTTAAACTAACAAACGCACTTGCATACCTATGACCGACGGTGAATAACCTGAAGACGCTATCCCGCACTTGAGCTCTGTGCCGCTCCCGCTCGCTGACTATCAAGACCTCACTGGTACCTCCTAGCCAATGCTAGGGGTACTCTACTTCCCCCATAGCCCCCCAAGACGCAAAGGGGCCACACACTATCCCGATGGTATGCCTATCTCCCAGCTCGCCTCGCAAGGCCGAGCTACCACTCCTATCCGAGTTGAGAAATCCCAACTCCCCACAAGTAATCAGTCAAGTCACAAATCCGGTAGTGTAATGTTATGCTAACAGCCGATCCCTTTCTTCCTTCTCTACCCTTTCTTTTATAGAGTTTTTAGAACTTCCATCTTTCCCTAAATCTCATTTAAATTAAGTTTTAATAAAAATATTCTAAATATTCTCCTTCGCACAAGTGTCATCCATCCCCCACGTTTCTCCATTAACTATTTTCTTTAATTTATTAAATTGTCTTATTTCCCTCACCCACCTAGAGTTGCTCCTAAATTTACTCCTAGGTGTTCCTAGATTCCCTTATAGGTTTTAAATACTTTCACTAAAATGAAGTTGCTAATTTAGTTCAAATTAGAAGGTTCTTAATTGCAGATTCTTCATTATGTTGACCTCGCTTTTTACCATAAGTTTCGCTCTTTCCCTTATTATGTTTCCTCCATTCCTTAGTTTCCTAATTTTTATTATTCCCTTCTTTCCCCTTTTTATTAGAGCCAAAATGGTAGTTGCGCTATTTACTCTTTTCCTTTTATTATTAATTTAAAATCTTTTTACACTTTCAGAAGTTAAATAATTTACTTCTTCTTTACCTTTGATATCCACAGATTTTAATTAAATTCTTACTCTCTTCATTTTACCCAAAAATTTATGAAGTCCACAACTATTGCTTAAGTGGTTTTTAGTTTAAAAATTTATTATTTTATTTTTTTATAAGGTAATTTTCTTGAGGGTAGACAAAATTTTACCCCTAGTGATGTTTTAGACTTAGGACTTAGATTCTAAACTAGGCAACATTTTAATTAGGGAAGTTGTTTTTAAAATTTCTTAATGAGATATTAGTCTTAGGCCATCTAGGTCCGTTCCTTTATCATCATCATTGCGACATGCCCTTCAGGACGCACTACGTGCTCCAAGGGTGCCACTTGCCTCTTTTGTTTCTTTTGCACGACGTGCCCTTCAGGACGCACCACGTGCTCCAAGGGTGCCACTCACTTCTTGTGCTTCTTTTGCGTGACATGCCCTTTAGGATGCACCACATGATCCAAGGGTGCCACTCTCCTTTTGACTGATTGGTAGACATCAATAACCCCTGGAGTCAACACTCCTCCAGGTGAACTTGTGGGAGACTAAGGGATTCTAAGGAATAAGGCCCCTGCCTTATTGCACGCCCCTTAGAATTATCGTGAGTGACTGCTGTAGTCTGCCCTCACGACATCGTGGGTCCTCTCGAAATAGGTAATCGTTAACATACAGTTTGAGCCACGACGGAAGTGCTAGTAGGATGTGGCAGGGATGTTGTCCACACCTCTCCCTCAACCTCTCTGGAAATCTTGTGTGGCCCCTTTACTCCATATGTGAGTCTAGTCGGCAAGCTATCGTCAGCTTGCATCATCAACAATCGTGTCAGAACATGTCCACATCATATCATCAAATCAATGTAATATCACAGTAAATAAATCAACCCAAATAGCACACTCCCTAACTCAATCCAGAGTCCAAGGGGTTCCATCGATGCCTCTGCATCCTCAAGGTCCAAAACCCTACACACTCAGTAAAACCAAGTCAATAGCACCTGTCTATGTCAGAGCAGTAAAACATCATGTCATCTACCATAACGCATCATAATCAAGGACCAAAGTTTTAATATCATAATAGTCTGGATCACTTGCGAGCAAGTGTCCTCAAGAATAAGTTTTCTCAGTGCGCTAGAGTGGGATGTTACAAAAATGACGTGGCTAAAAATCCCAGTTTAAGTCCAAATGAAAGTGGGTTTGATGATTTTAATATAGGCATTGACAAAGAACCTAAAATTGTCAAATTTCCTAAGTACTTGTCCTCTGAAAAAAAAAAATATCTCGAATTAATGAAACAGTTTTCTGATGTGTTTTCTTGGAGTTATGAAGACCTAAAGGTTTATAATAAAGGCATCATTCAATATAAAATACCAATTAAATAAGATAAAAAACCTTTCAGAAACAATTGAGAAGAATAAATCCACTATTGTTGCCACTCATTGAGAAAGAAATAAGTTATTTGATTCCAATATAATTTTTTCTTTGAGATTCTCCAAATGGCTAGCTAGCCTTGTACCTGTCAAAAATAAAAATGGAGAAATAAGGCTTTGTATAGATTTTAGAAATTTGAATAGAGTTCCTCTTAAAGACAATTATCCCTCGCCAAAAATGGATCATATCTTACAAAAGATTGCAGGCTCTTAGAGAATGTCAATGTCGGATGGGTTTTCTGGATACAAATAGATCATGGTACACTAGAATGAGCAAGATAAGACAACATTTATAATCCCATGGGGCACTTTCATGTATGCTAAGATGCCTTTCAGACTCATGAATGCAGGAGAAACTTTCTAGAGGGCTATGGAAATAAAATTTGTTGAGGAGAAAGATAAATTCATTCTGATTTACTTGGATGATATAACTGTGCATTCAGATTCTGATAGTGAACATTTGCAGCATTTGAAACATGTTTTTGATAAATGCATAAAATTTTGGATCTCTCTCAACCAAAAAATGTCAAATTTTGTTGTGCAAGAAGGTAAATTGTTGGGACATATAATTTCAAAAGATGGGATCAAAATTTACCCTAAAAGAGTAGTTGCAATACAAAAAAAAAGTATTCCAAGGAGAAAAAAAGAGGTACAATCCTTTTTAGGTTGGATAATTTTTTTAAGAAGGTTTATCCCTAACCTTGTTGAAATAATAAAGCATATCACAAATATGTTGAGGAAAGAAAATGAAATAAAATGGACAGAAGATGCAAAACATTATTTTGAAGAGGTGAAAGAAGATTTAACCAAAGCTCCTGTGTTGATCAACCCAAATTTTTCAAAGGATTTTATTATTTTCTCCTTTTCCTCAAAACACACTATAGCAGGAATATTAATGCAGAAAAATGACCAGAACCAGGAGAAGACTATTGCCTTTTTCAGTAGGTCTTTAAGAGATTCAACTCTTAAGTAAAATATTATGGAGAAACATGCCTATGCCTTAGTTAAGGCTTTGAAAGAATTTAGGATGTATGTTTTACACTCTCATGTCCTTTCATATGTTCCCAATAGTGTTGTGAAATATATCTTGAATCAACTTGATCCTGAAGCAAATAGAGGTAAGTGGATTGCAGCCTTGTTGGAATAGGATGTGGAAATTAATCCTACTTAATTAATCAAAGGACAAGGTCTTTCTTAGATGATGACTCAATCAAATTTTGAGTCATTGGGACTAAATTTTATTGATGATCTCTCACAAGATGTAGAAGAAGAAGCCCCTCCTCAGGTAATCCTAAAATTTTTGGATTCATCTTGGTACATAGAAATCATATTTGTTTTACAAAATTTGCAAGTCCCTCCTGAATTGTAAAAAATAAAGACATATTTTTGAAGAAAAAAGAAATAATTTTTGTTATCCTTAATGATTCCCTCTATTGGAAAGACAAAGGTGGAGTATTATTGAAATGTATTATAGAAGTTGAAGCTCAACAGGTCATAAAAGAGTTCCATGAAGGTGAATTTGGAGTTCATCATTACTATAAGACAAAAGTTAATAAATTTTGAGATCAGGTTTCTATTGGCCTACCATATTTGCTAATGTATATAAGAAATTTTCCACTTTCCATGAATGCCAGATATTTTGAAGGAAAGAAATCTTATGTCTTTGCCTCTAAAACTGGTTTCTATAGAAGCCCCTTTCCAAAAATGGGGTTTAGATTTCATAGGGGAAGTATATCGTTCATCCTCAATTCAAGACAGATGGATTTTAACAGCCACATATTATTTCACAAAATGGATAGAATTTGTACCTACCCATCAAGCCACTGATTCATTCATCATACAATTTCCATAAATAAATATACTCTAAAGGTTTGCTTGTCCAAGAAGAATTATTACAGATAACACTGTTGCTTTCAAGTCTAAGAAACTAGTTGAATTATGCACTAATTATGGTATCACACTCAGTCACTCAACAACTTATTACCCACAAGTTAATGGTTTGTCTGAATCATCTAATAAGAGTTTGATCAGGATCATCAAAAAATTACTACAGGAGAACAAGAAATCTTGGCACGAGAAACTGATTTTTGCACTTTGGGTAGACAAAGCGAGTACAAAGAAATCTATTGGCACATCTCCATTCCAGCTTGTTTATGGTACATAGGTAGTTTTTACTACTTCTATTGGACTTCCAGTAATGAACTTGTTGCAAGAAGTAGATGTTGAACCAAACCATGTTCAAAGGAGAATAAGTCAGTTAGTTCATATTAATCAAATGAGAGAAGTGTTTTTTAAGAATGTTCAACTATATCAAGACAAAATGAAGAAAGTTTTTGACATGAGAACTAAGGCTGATGATTTTCAGATCAATGATTTGGCTTTAAAAGGGGATGCAAGAAATGAAGACAAGGGTAAACATTCTAAATTTGAAAATATTTGGAAAGGTCCATACAAAGTTGCAGCATATCATGGGAATAATGCATTCCTGTTACAATAGCTCAATGGAGAATACATCATTGGAGGACCTATTAATGACCGGTTTCTCAAGCATTATTTTACTTAAATAATTTCATTTTTTTCACTTCATTGCAAATATCCATTTTCTTTAGTATTTTTCATTTTGGGTAATACTCAACAAATTTGAAGCTCGAAGAGAAGGCCCTGAGGTCTGATGAGTAATTCCCAGTGTGTTTGTACATAAAATATCAAGTCAGTTGAGTCATTTTAGAAGAAAATAAGGAGCCCAATGGATAAGGCTACTAGTCTATATGTAATTCGGCACCTCGTAGGGAGGATTGTTATCGTATTAATCAATAATGCGGACATAAACAGATCTCCCTAGATTCCACAAGAAACTAGAACGAAACATAACAGAATGCACACTTTTCCTTAAACTTCATCATCATATGAACTAGTTTAATGGGTTACAAGTGACATACCTTTTAAATGACGCTTGTCCCTGTTATCATCCTCTTTGTCGCTCCTTCCTTGAGTTTGAAGAATAGTAAGCATGCCTAAGAATCACAAACCAACCAATAAGAGGAAAAAATATCTATATATTCTAATGAACTTTATGTATATGATCAAGGAATTATACAATAGAAGACAAGATGCTTATATAAGGAAGAAATGCATTGTTGTATTCAATGAATAGAAAGTGGAGAATACAATCCATGCCTTGATGTTGCAAGGTACCCTTTCGATGGTTCTTTGCTTCAAAAAACACACCTTTTCTCCAAATGCCTTGAATGAAGAATATCCACAAGCTAACTTGAAGAACTAAAGCAAAGCTCTCAAGCATAATCTGAAGTAGAACTCTCCATACAAATCTTAGCCTAATCAAACTTAGCCTTTTCCATGAGAGATCCCTCCTTATATAGTGTAAAAGAGAAATGGATGAGGATATTAGGATGATCCCGGAAAATCAGAGAAGCGAGTAAGATCCAAACCTATCGGAGGCCACCTCATCTTCTAGAAGATCCCTTTCTAGAACATTTGTGAAATTTGAATTTTCCCATGATTTCAGAATCATCACAACATATGCACAAGAAACATGTGACGAAGACACAGTCCAGGTATAGTGCAGAGTGCTACGATCAGGAATCATCGCACCCCATCCATATAACAGAGTCTGACGACCTTTCTTCATATGGTTTTTGGCAAAGGAAAGAAAATCACTTTTCCCATGGACAAAGTCTCTTTTACTATTTTTAGGGAACATTAACACACGTTGTCAGGTGATCACCGAGGTGACCAAAAAAATGTGTAACAGAATTCCCCCCAAAGTATGAAGCTGGAACTCATGACAACTGAAATACTTTGTAGAATGTGTTTGTCGAAAAAAATGAGTACATCGATCAGGAATCTTCAAACAAACAAGCAACTACATACTATTATACCAATTCTGAGGTAGGCATTCCCATTCTCATACTACAAGTGATTTTAATCATAACTGTCAAGTGATTCATGGCCACTAAACATACACTATGGATCCATTTCATCATGATTCAACATAGCCACTAGGAATACACTGTGGATCTATGCTCTAAAAGAACTCAAATTCAGACATAGCCATGACACATACAAAGTGGATCTATGTGTCAATACAAATCATGAATACTTCGTCGCAACCTGGATCAAAGTGACAAGATATAGTGTCTTCAATTCCATTGTCTCTAAGTACCAATCTAGCCATGTGATTACAGATGTTGAAGTCGAACATGGTAGAAACCACTTGATTACCGGTCATTAATGAAATTGTTAACAAGTGTGAGGGAAATTACCATTGATTTCAATGAATCCCAAGGTACCCCAATACAATCCAATGAATGTAAATAATTGAGTTGAATTCGAACACTTGATAGAATATTCTAATCAAGGTTCAATTATGTGAACCCACTATTGAAAGCGAATAGACCTGCCATTGAGGCATGTAGGCTCTAAGGTACTGAATGACTTCTAAGTCTTGTTCCTGGATAATGTGTTGAAGTCGACAGGAAACAAATCGTCATGGGAGGGCCTTGATGTATCCCTCATCAATGACACGAAATATGTAACATATTTGAGGTAGATCAGAGTATGAAGTGATTCAGAACTGATTGAGGGAAGGCCGACGTGGTATAAAATTTATAACTGGAGATGGACAACTCGATACAAGGCTCATTTAGGTTGGAATTCTCTTGAACATATGAACGACACGACAATGGTATTGGAAGCATTAAATCAAGGAGGACCCAACATATGGAATTGTGGATGATCAAATGAGAGACAAATGGATTCCCAACCCGGATGCAATGATGAAGGGGGGTGTCATGTTCAAGAGTGACTATTACTGCCACTAACACAAATACAGAGATACCTTTCTTTCCCAATTTTTCACCACCATTTATGGCGAGTACCTCTTTATTTTTACGCAAGATTGAGGAGGATAACATATGCTTGTTGATGTAATATGATCCTTTGGACGAGTCCCTCAGAGTATGTTTATTGAACCCTAAGAAGGAGTGGTTCGATCCCATATGGGTCTTTCGATGTTTGTTTAATAAGTCCAAAGAGAGAAAACTCAAGGGTTTTTCAATTTTAGTGAGTTTGAAAAACACTTAAAGAGAAATTCATAAGTTCCTTTTTCATAAGTTAATATGAGAGACTGGAAATTTCATAACCTACCTCTCATCAGATGTTTTCTTCAAATAATTTTATGAGCGTGAAAAGAACAAGGTTGCTCAACAATATTTTCATGTTTAGGGAGAGTGAAAAGAGCTTAAAGGATACTCCATATGTTTCATTTTTCATGTCACCATTACTAGTTCAAAAAAATGACAAAAGACTACTCAATTACATTCTCATGGTTTCATGAGTGTGAGAAAGAACTAAGACTCTACTTAGAGTTTTTCCTGCAAAAACCTAAAAGGATCTGTACATGCAACAAATATATATAAAAAAAAACAAAAAAGTGGACCCTTGTTCCAACATCTCACCTCTAGAGTTTTCAATCTGCAAAAATCAATCACTTGTAAAGTTGTTAATACCTTAGGGTTTGGATAAAGCATAAAAATAATATAATATGCAAATGAAAAGTGATCAAAGTCAATAAAATAGGTGACAAACCACATTTTACCATTTCATTTGTAACATTGCCCAAATATTGCTCCAAATTCCTTTTTCACATCAATTTTCAACTGTTGATTGCAGAGTGCACGACGGATCATTTTACGAATTGTCTCCACAGAAGAGGTAATCTCCATCTCCTTCATCTTTTCATGGTTTCAAAATTGATTTTCATTGGTAAAATTTATGTTTTGGGTTGATTTTTAGGGGTTACCCATGTGTTGAGGTCGTCGCAGTTTCCCTATATCAGGAATTGCGACGATCTAGGATCGTTGCATGTGACCCTATAGGTAGGTTGCAATGACTTCGCACTGTGCGAATGCACATGCATACGACAATCACAACCCAAAAAATAAAAAGATGAACCCAACAAGGGAAAACCCCCAGGGAAGCATTTTATGTTTCTAATTTCATCTTATGGTTCCTTGGTAGATATTCCTTGGTCAATATATTGAAATGGCGTGAACGAGAGCATGAAGAAGAATATCACTTCATCGGGAATGACCCAAGAACATTTATGGCCCTCTGACAGTGTGGGTTATTAAAATTATTCAAGATTCATGGCATGAGAGCCCAGTTGAGACTATTGGAGTACTTGTCCACATGTGAGATGTGAATGAGAAAGCATTTCATGTGGGCGCCCACACACTCACCATAGATATCGAGGATATCTTTTTCCTAATAGGAATATCTCATTTTGGTTCACGGGTGACACTTACAGGTAGCAGGGGTAGAGGTGAGCCTATGAACTACTACATCTACCATCATTGTGTGATGGGTACCAAGAAACATAGCGATAAGGTAGCTATCAAGGATGTTCAAGATTTACCTTTGCAGACTATCCTCTATACTATTACTCGCATGGCAGGGAGTGAAACTCCCCACATGGATCTACAGAGTAATTTTCAGTATGCATTAGAATGTATGGAGCCCAGAGTCTTCAACTAGTGCGAAGGGGTCCTAAAAAGCATGAAGAAACAACTTACCAAGTGCATAAGTGGTGGTTTAAAACAATTTGGATATGGGTCTATTTTGGTATCCTTCTTCTTAGAGAGGATCTATATCCTATGCTTGCATGTGGAGTGGGGTATACCCACTCCACAGGATCCAAGGATGAAGAGGTGGTTAGATCTAATGGCCCAAAATGGAGGCAGTCACATTGTTAAGTATAACGATGTCTTCTTCCAATGGTTGAGGACTTAGATTTTCATGGTTAAAGATTATGTGTATGCTAAAGTATACTTTTGTGGAGATCCAGACCTTGTTCTTCCTGAAGGTTCCCAGTGGGGGGACATAGCTAAGAAGGAAATTTTGTATATATAATGTTTTTGTTATTTTTAATGATATAAAATGTTTTTTGTGTTATTTATCCGATGAATTAATCAAATGCTCTCATTAATGCATATGCGGGACATTATCATCCTCCAGGTTCATCTCCGATCCAGAGGTAGAGAGAGAGAGGTGTTGTAGCAAGGGTAGCTACTGCAGAACTAGAGACCATAGAACAGAACTTGGAGAGGTTGACCATGCACGTTCCTCAGGCTACTATGGATGAGCTCCCGAGGCATTACCAGTGCCACACAGTGGGTGTATCTGTCTCCATCGATCGATTTCTCTGTAGAGTAGCACGGGAAGTTGCTTGTTATAACAAGTAGCATCCTTGATGTTTTTTGTGTATGAAGCCATGAGATTCATATTTTTGCTATTTTGGTCTTCAGACAAAAACAATTTTTGTAAAATTTTATCATTATGAATATACAACTCCTACCATCTTACTTGTTTTATGTACAAAGTGTGATTTTATAAATGTCTCAAATGTCTATCTAACACATAATTAACCAATGAATCTGTTAATATATTTATACATCTAGGAATGTGTTTATATTCAATGTAATCAAAATTACATTCCAAGAGACGAATTCGTAGATAGACCCTTAGCAAAGTAGGACTCTAGATGGAATAAATTTTACTCAACTGTAGGACTACTAACTGTGAATCGAGTCATACAATAAGATGAAAGATTCCGAGTTTAACAACGTCGGTCAATAACTTGATAACTACACTATATTCCACAATATTTTTAGTTGCACGACCAAGGAATACACCATGTAGACTGATTAATTCATCCGTAGGTACATAGATTTCCCAAGCCACAGATGCTAACTTTTGAGTACTATGACTAGCGCCATCACCGAATCCAATGTAGGGTAGTGAAGACACTGACATCTGGAAACCAAGCACAATGCAAGGTAGTCAGTCGAAAAAATGAAAAAGAACACAAGAGTATGATACACTAAAAATACACAACACTCATGCAAAAATGATTTAATCATAGTACTGTAAACGTGTTGAACATACACAGAATATATCTAGCTAAACAATAATACACAAATTTGCAGAGAGAATTAGAGAAAGAAGGAGAGAAATAATGGAAGAATTCTCATTAACCGTTGTGAATAATGAATAATTTACACATGATATACTTTGTATATATCAATGAGTTTGAATTGAGGTGAACCGATGTGCCATAGTGGTGGTCTAGAGTGATATGGACACACACCATTAGTTACTGGAGTGAACTTCCACCTATTCTAGTCTCTCAGGAAGTTACAAGAATGAACTGTCAACTAGTCTTCAGTTAACTAACTGAACAGAGAGTAGTGAGGTGTTAAATCATGGAATCAAGGATAATGCACCACTCTGGTGATGATACCAAGGCAAGGTATAATTAGCATGGTGATAATCCAAATGTTTCATGGTGATGATCCCAATGCCACTTTTAAACTCAACTCAGCTTGTCAAACTGAAGTGTCAACTGAAAGAGAATATTCTCCAGGTGGAATATTCTCCCCTAAAATATAGGAGACTGTAAAATGACTAATTATGACTAATAAACAAGGAATAACTTTAGGAAAAATAAATCCTAGGTGTGTGTGAAGTAACTCCAACACCCCCCCTGAACATCACTATGGTGAAAACAAGGATTGGGTCATGACAACGAGGCCATGTTAGGTACCCAAGTACAAAAGATACGCTGAAAATAAAGTGAGTAGAGAGGGAAAACCTCATGGGAAAACCCTGTTATTGGACAAATCAGTAGGTGTGGACACTAACTGATCTCCCTAGATCCACCTAGATCTAGAACAAAACACACCAAAACATGATGCTTTCCTTAAGTTATAAATATTGAATTTACTAACTAAAGAGGGATAGGTGACATACCGTTTAAATGCCACTTCCTCTCGCCATCACCATCCTAGATCCATTCCAACGCTCATACAATGATGAACCTGCAAAATAACACAACCATCCAAAGTGATAGCAATAGCATACGCTCAATATAAACCTATGTATGTGATCAAGGAATCATACAATAAAACACAACAAGCTTTATAGGAAAGAATCATATTACTGTATCATATTAAATGTGAAAGAGAGATTACAACCATGGCCTTGATGTCGTAAGGTCCCTTCCAACTATCCTTCGTTCCCCACACACTTCTTGCTCCAAGGATTCTGATACCATGGATCTAATATCTACTCACAATCTATCTTGACAAAGCAAATCTCAAATCCACTCTAACCAAACTAACAATCCCAAGCCAAAAACAACTTAGCCCTTCTCCACGAGAGCTCCTCTGCTTTTATAAGATGAAGAGGATAAGGTGAGGAGGTTAGGATGATCCCACTAAATCATGAAATCGAGTAAGATCCAAACCATTCGAATGCCACCTCACCATGGAAGTTTCCCTTTCTAGAAGATTCCAGAAAATGCTTGTTTTTCCCTCGTGTAAGCATTCTCGCACCCTGCCTATAGAGTAGACTGCGAACTCCTCACAACCTAGCTATGATGCATCCTGCAAGAATCAGGCATTCTCACACCCTAGCTATAATGCAGCCTGCGAACTTTCCTTTTTATAAGGTTTTTACAAAGGAAAATGCAACTTCTTTTCTCAGGAAAAGTTCTTCTCCCTTCTCTCTTCAGGAACTCAGGCCACTGACCCCTCTAAAGGAAACATATAGGTTTATATCATTAATGGTCATAGGAAAGAAAAAAATAATGTGTAACAGAGAGGCCCCCAAAGTATGAAGTTAGAACAGAGTGATAGCTGAAATACTTTTTCGAGTGTGTGTAGAGAACAAGGAATAGTCGGTTGGAAACCTGCCAACAAACAAGAAAATACAGTACAATAATATATCATCACTAAGGTAGGCATTCCCATAATTAGAATACAAATGACTCAAATCATAAATGTCGACATGCGAAGATCCATGTCAAGTAAAACAGGTCATGGCCACCAAACATACACTGTGGATCTATGTGTTAAAGACTCAAATTTGAACATAGTCACCAGACATACATTTTGGATCTATGCACCAATATAATCTGACAGAAAAGGTCCAGGGTCTTCATATCCACCACTCTATAGTGCGAATCTAACCATGCAAATACATGTGTTGGAGTCAAACATGGTAGAAACCACTTGATTACCGGTCAATGATGAGAACCGTTAACAAGTGCGAGGGAAATAACGATTAATGTCAATGAATCCCAAGGTACACTAGTACAATCCAACGAATGTGAATTAATGAGCTGAAGTCGAACACTCGATGGAATCTCTCGATCAGGGGTCAATAATGAAAACCCATTGTCGAAAGCGAGGAAACCTGCCATTGAGGCATGCAAGTTCCAAGGTACCAATTGGTTTCTAAGTCTAATTCTTGGATAATGAGTTGAAGTCGACAGGAAAAGACTCGTCACAAGAGGGCCTTAATGTATCCCACATCAATGACGCAAAACAAGTAACAATATTTGATGTAGATCAGACTAACAAGTGATTCAGGACTGACTCAGGGATGGCCGATGCAATAGAAGGCTTAGGGACTGCATAAATGGCCGACACAATAGAAGGCTTTCTGAGTTGAAATTCTATTTGAACATATTGACGACATGACAACTGTCTTGGAAATACTGACTCAACAACAAGGATCACAGACAAATTTGTAATCTTATAGGAGTATGATCAGGAGACAAGTGGATTTTCCAACCTAGACACAAGGCGAGTGAAAGGGTGTCATGTTCAAAAGGGACTCTTCCATGGAATACAGATTTAGACATATTTCTTTCCCAATTTTTCCCTCACCATTTCTGGCGATTACCTCTTTATTTTTACGCAAGCTTGAGGAGGATAACATATGCTTGTCAATTTAAGCTCATCCTTCGGACGAGTCCCTCGGAGTATGTTTAACGAACCCAAGGAAAAAGTGGTTCGGTCCCATATGGCCCTTTTGATGTTTGTTTTAACGAGTCCAAAGAAAGAAAACTCAGGGGCTTTTCATGTTTAGAGAGTCTAAAAAACACTTAAAGAGAACTCTCTCAGTTCCTTTTTCGTAACATAGTCTGATGAGACCAAAAAAGAGATAAACTATCGCTCAATAGACATTTTCTTCAAATACTTTAATGGGCATGAAGAGAACAAGGTCGCTCAGAAATATTTTCATATTTAGAGAGTCTAAAAAGAACTTAAAGGGTACTCCAGTGGGTTCCTTTTTTGTATAACCTTTACGAGTCTGAAAAAGTGATAAAAGTATACTCGGTTGCATTCTCATGTATTTATGAGCACGAGAAAGAACAAATACTAAGCTCGGTAACTTATTCTCATGTATTTAGGAGCATGAGAAAGAACAAAGACTAAGCTTGGGATTGTTTTCATTTTTACGCAATCTTTAAAACAAAAAAAAACTATGCTTGGACCTAGTTGCATTTTTACACAAGCTTGAACCAGAGGAAACTATGCTTGGACCTAGTTTCATTTTTACACAAGCTTGAACCAGAGGAAACTATGCTTGAGGTAACTGGTTTCATTTTTACACAAGCTTGAACCATAGAAAACTATGCTTGGACCTCCCAATGCATAACACATGGATGGTTGGTACTTAGCCCATAGCTTAAGAAGCTAGTGGCTCAACTTCAGCATGAAGTCCAGAGGCTGCAAGTATTTCCCCCCAATCTTCGTTACAGCCAACTGCAAAGGAGAATGAAATGAAGCTTCAAATACTAGACAAAGGACTTGACTCAAATAGAGAGGGGGAAAACTGTTTCATTTTTTAACGAGATTGACACAGAAACAAGAACTATGCTCGTAACCTATGTTTCATTTTTTAACTAGGTTTCCACATAGACGAAAAAACTATCCTCGAAAGTTGCTTCATTTTTTAACGAGCTTGAAATTATAAAATCATGCTCAAAGACCTCTGTTTCATTTTTTAACGAGGTTTCCTTAGAGACGCAAAAACTATCCTCAGTGTCTTCTTGATCATGGATCCCAAGAGGACAATGCTCCGGAAGGACACCATGTCAAGGGACAAAACTCAGTCATGGCTTCCAAGAGGTCTTCACTAGAAGGAATAAACACACTCTGGAAGGACATCATGTCGAGGGTCACGACAGGAATAAAGAGATCAGGCTCTAAAAAACCTATCGAAGATATCACCATGT
>JZKD02S2037909.1:123498-145864 GCA_000966675.3 Picea glauca | reverse complement strand
AGAATCATATTACTGTATCATATTAAATGTGAAAGAGAGATTACAACCATGGCCTTGATGTCATAAGGTCCCTTCCAACTGTCCTTCGTTCCCCACACACTTATTGCTCCAAGGATTCTGATACCATGGATCTAATATCTACTCACAATCTATCTTGACAAATCAAATCTCAAAGCCACTCTAACCAAGCTAACAATCCCAAGCCAAAAAAAACTTAGCCCCTCTCCACGAGAGCTCCTCTCCTTTTATACGTTGAAGAGGATAAGGTGAGGAGGTTAGGATGATCCCACTAAATCATGAAAGTGAGTAAGATCCAAACCATTCGGATGCCACCTCACCATGGAAGTTTCTCCTTCTAGAAGATTCGAGAAAACACTCGTTTTTCCCACATGTAAGCATTCTCGCACCCTACCTATAGAGCAGATTGTGAACTCCTTGCGACCTAGCTATGATGTAGCTTGTGAGAATCAGACATTCTTGCACCCTAGCTATAATGCAGCCTGCGAAGTTCCCTTTTTATAGGGTTTTTACAAAGGAAAAAGCAACTTCTTTTCTCAGGAAAAGTTCTTATCCCTTCTCTCTTCAGGAACTCAGGCCACTGACCCCTCTGAAGGAAACATATAGTTTTACATCATTAATAGTCATAGGGATGATGAAAATAATGTGTAAAAAAACCCCCCTCAAGGTACAATGTATGCAAAAATAAGAACTAGAGTTGCTAGGCAACTGTGTCCTTCACTCCAAGATGACCTCGCAAAGAATAGAATTTATTCTCAGTGAAGGTATTGGTGAAAATATTTGTTGTCTGTTTTGTTGAAGGACGGAACTATAATTCGATGATCCCCTTGTGTACCAAGTCCCAGATGTAGTGCATGTGGATCTCGATGTGCTTCGTTCGTAGCCTCTGAATTGGATCTCTGTAGAACATCAGAGTGCTCTAGTTATCACACCAAATGACGATCATACAATTAAACTGAATGCCCAACTCAGTGAGAAAATGTTGTAGCCACATAGCCTGAATGGTTATGTTAAATACCCCTCTGTACTCTACCTCGGTTGAAGATAGAGAAATGGCAGCTTGCTTCTTGCTCGACCAATAGATAGGCTCAAAACCAAGACTGAGTGAGTAAACAGATGTGGACTTGCGATCAATGCTATCGCCAGCCCAGTCAGAATCAGTAAACCCAATGAGCTCTAATGTAGAGTATGTTGCATAATGAATCCCAAAGGTGATGGTGCCCTGTACGTATCGAAGGATACACTTTGCATCTTTCCAATGTAACTCATGCAACTCCTGCATGAACCTGGAAACTGTGCCAACTGCATATGATAGGTCTGGTATGGAGTGTGTGAGAAACAACAAGATCCCCACTAGATTTATGTACAATGTGTTGTCAACCAGTGGAGTCTCCCCTCCATCCTTAAGTTTGAATCCTGATAGGAAAGGAGTCCGAGCAGACTTGCAATCTGTCATGTGAAATATCTCAAGGAGATCTTGTGCATACTTGTCTTGAGACAGTTTGATGCTTGATGCATCCTGGCTGATCTCAAGTCCAAGGAAGAAGTGTAGTGTACCCATGTCTGTCATCAAAAACTTGTCATGAAGAATCCTCTTAACTGCAGCAATCCCTAAAGTCGAGCAATCAGTGATCAACAAATCATCAACATACAGAACTAAAAGTAGAAGTGAATCAGTCGTCCTGAGCATGTATACATTCCGGTCTGATTTACAATGTACAAAGTTCTGTGAAAACATGTAGGAATCCATCTTGGCATACCATGCCCTCGGAGCCTTCTTGAGGCCATAAAGTGACTTCTTCAGTGGACAGATCAAATATGAGTCCTACATAAATCCTTGGGGCTGCTACATGTAGATCTCCTTAGAGAGATCACCATGAAGAAATGAATTCTTCGCATCCATCTAATGGACTTCCCATCCCTTGGTTGTCGTAATGGTAAGTGCCAATCGTATGGAATCCATATTCTCTACTAGAGCAAAGGTCTCATCATAGTCAATACCATGAACCTACTGAAAGCCTTTGGCAACAAGCTTGGCTTTATATCTATTGATCTGTCCATTCACTGTGCTCTTGGTCCTGTAGACCCATATGCATCTGACAAGTTTCCTCCCAGAAGGAAGGGGAACCAGATCCCAAGTTTGGTTCTCGAGGACTGAGTTGTACTCCTACTACATGGCGGATTCCCAAAAGGGATTTCCAACAGCCTTTCCATAAGACTGTGGATTTGAAGACTAAACCAAGAAAATATGCCTCAAAGGAAATAGTTCGGTGGTAGTGAGTGAAACAGGAGGCTCCTCAAAATCATATCGAGTCCTCCTAGTATCGGTTGGATCACCAATGAGATCCCCTGCATCCTGAAGAGTAGTCTGTGCCCACTTGGTCCTCTACTCTGGCTCTACAACTGCATCTGGATGCTCTAACTCTGCATCTGACTACACTAACTCTCATGAATCTGAATCTGAATCCTCTGAGTCCTCTGAATCAGAACTCTCATCTGAATAAGAGTCGACATGTGCATGCTCATCATCTCAGACAGGTGGAAGAGTGAAGGTGTCTGCATGCGTCTATTGAGGTACATGTGAGACACTTTCCTTGAATTGAACACTACACTCAATGATGAGCTACTCCGAGGAAAGATAAATAAGCCGATATCCCTTCACACCATCAGGGTATCCAAAAAAAATTCACTCAGTGCTCTGTGGATCAAGTTCTTTCCTCTTTTCAGAGGGAATCCAGGCCCATGCACGAGAACCAAAAATGAAAAAGTGGGTCACTTCCGGTTTGAGGCTGCTCCAAGACTTGTAGGGGGTCTTATCCTTGAAATATCTATAGGGAGATCTATTTTGGATGTATGTTGCATAGTTAATTACTTCGGTCCATAGTCTCTGTGGTAGTGACTTTGCATGCAACATGCAAGATGCCATCTCCTTTAGAGATCTTTTTTTCCGCTCAGCAACTTCGTTTTGCTGTGGAATGTAGGGAATTGTATGCTGCAACTGAATCCCTGCCTCATGGAAAATATTATGGATCTCATGATTTACATACTCTCCCCCGTTATTAGTTCGGAGTACTTTGATCTTCTTTATGGACTATGTCTCAACCAAAGCTTTGAAATCTTTGAGGTGTTGAAAGACCTCGAATTTTTGCCTGAGAAAGTAGATCCATGTAAAACGTGAGAAATCATCAAAAAAAAAAAGAGAAAAACCTCGCTTTGTTGATCGATGTATGTGGAAAAGTACCCATGAGGTCACTATGGATCATATCTAAAGGTGCGGAAGCTCACTGAGACTTTCCCTTGTCGAATTTCTCTTGAGGGTGTTTTCCGAGAACACATCCCTCACATACTCCCTTGGAGAAATGGATTTCTAGTAGACCATCAACTAATCTATGCTTTCTAAGTTGTTGCATGTATCTGAAATTCAAATGTCCAAACCTTTCATGCCATATCCTACTACTTTCATCAGCATGAGTAAGCAGTAAAGGAGAATCAGGTTCAATGAATTCAGAAAATGTATACAATCTAGACTGATGATTTACCTCACTGGTTGCAACCCTGGAGTTGGTTTTCATGTCGTATATGTCCACAAAATTTGGTGTCAATATGACTCTCTTTCCAGTGTTGGAATTCGTCATATTATACATGGAGAGAAGGTTGACAAAAAGCTTGGGAACATGCAACACATTCTCGAAAATTTTGTTGATGAGTTCAATCCTTCCTTTGTTGGTGACTTCGACAGAAGAGTTGTCCCCCATCAAAATGGGAGGACCTTTGCATGCATCCAAAGAAGAATATATTTCTTCTGAGGCATCCATGACATGATGTGATGCTCCTGAATATACAATCCAAGCATCGGGAGAGGAGTTGATGGAAATTAAGGCATGGCTAGAATTGTATTTCTTGGAATTCAGATCTTCTGGCTTCTTATTCTTTGCACCCTCAGGGATGCGATCTCCAAGGTTGTTTTGCTGAAGTATCTGAGACATCATATCTATTTTTTTTTTCATGCATGTGGATTTTGAATGGAATCCTTTGTGACAATATGTGCATTTCTCTCCTTTTCTTCCCTTTTCTCCTTTGGATCCGGAGGCATCAGTGAAGGGTTTTGTGTACCCTTCCTTCTTCGTATGTGCATGAGATTTCCAATTATCTTTATATTTATATTTCAGATATTTGTGGCTGTCATCATGCATAGTGAGTGCATGCACCCTTGGGCCTTTGATTGTGCCCATGTTGATGAGCTTGGTTTGCTCTTGTGTCGAGGATTTGATAAAGTCCTCAAGAGAAGGCATCTTACAAGTGGCTCCAGAGGTGAATCTGACAATATGGAATTTGGATATGAATACATAGAATTCAGGACCAATCTTGGAGAGAATGGTGAGAACCATTTGTTTGTCCTTCGTCAATTTATCAACCTATAAAGCTTTGAGTTACGAAAATAAATCCTTTAATTTTGTAAAGAAATATTGGATATTGTCGAAGCTTTTTGGATCCAATGTGATAAGATCCACCTCTAGCATGTGTCCCCTCATCTCATCCTATTTTCCAAATATCCCTTCCAAGATTTTCCAGGCTTCATTGGGAGTCTTACAGGAAGATATGTGAAAAAGGAGATTGGGAGAAATAAGAATGCAAATTGTTCTGAGTGCCTCATCCATGAGATTTAAGTACTTGGATTTTTCTATGGCTGATGTCAGATATTTATATGTATTCATGGTTAAACTATACAACCCTCTGGATCGAATATCTATTCCTATTTCCTCCTTCCATGCAAAATAGTTGTAAGGTGTAAGAATGAATTCTTTTTGGAATTCCATCTTTTCGCTGTCTTCAATCTTTTGTACCTGCAAAAAAAATTGGTGTAGATTTTTCTTAGCAGTACATCGGCTATGATACCATGTAAATGTGTTAAATATGAATATAATAGATCTAGATAAACAATAATACACACATTTGCAGAGAGAATTGGATAAAGAAGAAGGAGAAAAAGAATGGAAGATTTCTCATTAACCGTTGGGAATAATGAATAATTTACACATGATATACACTATAAATCTCAATGAGTTCGACTTGAGGTGAACCAATGCACGATAGCAGTGGTCTAGAGTGATATAGACACACACTAGAAGTTAAGAGAGTGAACTTCCACCCATTCTAGTCTCTCAGGTAGTTACGGGAGTGAACTGCGACCTAGTTGAGTTAACTAGTCAACTAGTCTTCAGTTAACTGACTTAACAGAGAGTAGTGAGGAGTTAACTCAGGGAATCAATGATAATGCGCAACTCTCGTGATGATACCAAGGCAATCTCGAATTATCATGGTGATAATCCCAATGTTTCATGGTGATGATCCCAATGTTGCATGGTGATGATCCCAATGCAACATCTAAACTCAACTCAACTAGTCAAACTGAAGTGTCAATTAAAAGAGAATATTCTCCAGGTGGAATATTCTCCCCTAAAATATAAGATACTATATAATGACTAATTATCAGTAATAAACAAGGAATAACTTTACGAAAAATAAATCCTAGGTGTGTGTAGTAACTCCAACAAGTACTTCTTCAAGTAAAGACCATTTATGGGTTCACTCAAAGGAACTCCATCATAATCTACTGGCTCATAAGCCCCTTTATCCAACACTCATTTCACAATATAAGGACCCCACCACATGGGCTCAAATTTACCGTCCCCTAGCAAATCACCATCTTTCTCGTAAAGAAGAACTAGATCACCTTCATAAAAAACATATGGTTTGACATGATTTTCATATTGGGATTTAACATGTTTCTTCTGAGTTTCAATGACTAAGGTGACATCATGACAGGTCTCGTCTAATTGCATTAAATACAAAATACGTTCCTCTTCAACTTAGGTGTTAGGGAGAAGTTCAACAGTTAGTTTCAAAGATGGGATTTCACATTCAATCGACAAACTTTCTTCGATACCATATACTAACTGGAAATGAGTGAATCTCATGACAGACTTGATAGATGTCTCATAGCCCCACAATGTCAAAAACAACATTGTGTGCCAATTTGACTTATGAATTCCTACCATCCGTCAAAGAATAGTAGTGATGATTCAGATTATTTTCGGCACGAAATGAGAGCGGAGATATAATAAAGAAATATACAGAGATATCGTGTATATCCAATAATATAACATAACTATTTCATAGATACAACCATAAACACAGAGATACATTAATACACGATTTCGATTATTGAAATAAATGTACAGAGACTATAAAAATACAGAGTGAAAGACTCGCTAGAATGGTGACAACTTATCTCTGAGAAGAGATGTGACGGCTACTCGCATTCGCAAGAAGATGAGTACAATGAGGCTTTCAAGGCCTTTTTAAAATAAAAAGGAATGCCAAAAGCCCTAGACATCTAAAAACCTAACCTTAGGAGATGAAGCACCAAAAGTCATGTGGGCCCCATTTGGGTAAGTTAGTACATCAACTTCTCGGGGTCGTAACTTTTGCATACGATCTTTGTTTTAGGCGTATGATAGCTCATTGGAAAGGTATCATCGAGGAGATTCATTTTGGGGGATCAATTATGCCTTTGGATATAATTAAGAACCTAGATCCTAAAAAACCTTCATTTAGTCCCTTAAAATGGCCCCAGAAGTTAAAACCTGCTAAAAATAGTAAATTGCCAAAATTGCCAGAAAATTGTTTTGAGCTAGTCGGAAAAGGTGGGTGGCCACCGATATCCACCTAGATCAAGTGAGAACTTTTTCAATTTCCTCATCCTAGCCATTTTCTTGTGGATAAGAGGGGGTTGAGTTTTCATGGAGAAGAACCAATTTCTCAGTAATTCCAGACATCATTAAATTATGAAAATGACTACCGTGATTAGTAAAAATGGATTGAGGGACACAAAATCTAGTAATGATATGATTGAATATGATCAATGTTGCAGTTTTTTTGGTATTATCAAATGTAGGCATCGCCTCGGCCCATTTAGTGAAATAATCCATAGCTACAATAATGTATCCATGCCCCCTGGTCGAGTGAGGGTTACATGTCATGAATTCAATGCCCCATTTAGTGAATGGACCAACGAAAACTATAGGGTGAAGAGGAGCAGGGTGAGATAAGATCTTAGTGTTGTAGGTTTAACAAGCATGGAATTTTTGGATGGCTGTAATGCAATCCTTAAATAATGAAGGCCATAAATAACTAGGTCGTAATATATTTTAGGCAGTGGCATACCCAAACATATGATCGCCACATGCTCCAGAGTGACAGTCATTCAAAGCTTTCTCAGCTTCATCGTAGGTGAGACATTGTCAAAATATGGAATCAATACCACGACAGTAAAGGGTATCACCAAGGATGATGTATTGACGAGCTTGATACCAGATAGGATGATGATATGTACTAGAAAGAACGGGCCAAAAAAATTGGGTTTGGAGATAGATGATAATATCTATGTACCATACGTCATCAGAACTTATTAGAAAGAGGGATTCCTCAGGTAAGGAGTCATTTGCCATAGTTTTTGTCTTAGTAGAGGGAAGGTTGCATATCAATTTAGAAAAAACCAAAGACTTCTTTGAATTGGCTCATTCAAACTCCAAATCAAACTCCTGGAGAATAAATATCCATTTACAGTACTTTCCCCTAAACAATTTTTGAGTAAGGATACGTTGCATGGGGTTTCAATAGGAAATGACTATGGTTTTGCATAATAATATGTAGTGACAAAAACGTTGAACAACTTGAATAACTAACAAGGCCAGTTTCTCCACATGTAAATATTTGGTTTCAATAGTCGTGAGACTCCAAATCAGATAGTATATAACATTTTCATCATTTGAATAATCCTCTTGGACTAAAACCATAACAATGGTAGAGTCTGAAGCAGTTAAGTGCAGGAAATAATCTCATCTATAGTCAGGTGGAAACAACAGTGGTGTACGGGTTAAGGCGAGTTTTAAAGATTCAAAAGCTTTGTTTTCAGTATCGTCCCATACAAAATTGTAACCTTTAAATCGTAACCTTTCTTGAGAATTCGAGTAAATCCTTTCATTAATTCACCCTAATTGGGAATGAATCGACGTAAAAAGTTTAACTTCCCTTGCAAACTTTGGAGCTGGCATAACATGGAAGGAAGAGGTAGATTAATAATAGCCTCAACCTTCAAGGGGTGTACCCGAATCCCATGTATAGACACGATAAAACTAATAATTCGGTCAAATTCCACACAAAAAACACATTTGTGCGGATTCAAATGTATACGATAATAACGACAACATAGGAAAATGGCCCATAAATTTGTCGTGTGATCTTGAGGATGCATGGAATGCGTCAATTGATTGTCTAGATAGGGTTGTACAACATGCTTAATGTCATGAAAATCATAAGACATAGCTCGTTGAAAAGTCGCCCCAATGTTTTTGAGACCAAAAGGAAGTTTTCGGTATGTGAAGGTTCCCCAAGGAAAAATCAAAGCAGTCTTATGTTGATCTGCTGGTAAATCATTGATTTGATTATAGCCGGAGAAACCGTCCATTAAGGAGAAGATTTCACTCCCAACATAGTCATCAATAATCTGGTCAACAAAAGGGGTTGGATAATTGTCTTTGGGACAAGCTTTTTTGATATCCCTATAATCTACACAAATGTGGATCATGCCTTGTTTCTTGTTTATCGAAACAAGATTAGATATCCAATCATTCAAAGCCACAGGATAGACAAAGCTAGCCTTAAGAAGTTTTTCAACTTCAATATTGATAGAAGAATCTTTACGTGGATGTACTGGGCAAAGTCTCTACCGACCAGGTTTATCTTTTGGATAAAGCTTAATCTCATGCACAACAATATCAGGATCAATACCTGACATTTCTTCATAACTTCGAGGAAAAAATGTCACAAAATTCTTGAAAAAGGACTTTATAAGTGCAGACCTCATCAATAGAACATGAGGCACCGATATGAACATTTTCCATGACCCTGGGTTTAATCTATATGTCAAGAGGAATGGTAGGTAAAATGTTACTCAAGTTCCCTTCATACAAAACATCATGTTTTGACTCAGGAACATAAGAAATAACAAAAATGGTAGACGAAGTTGAAATCCATTGGTAGCTCTCTATGGTATCACGTTCTAGGAAGAGAATAGAATGATGATGCCCATCGTCCCATGGGGTATCTTCCATAGGCATGACTGTCATGATCATCTCATCAGTAGGAAAGATCACATGAAATGGATCAGGAGATGTATCACAGAGAGAAGGAGGAGAAGGAGTTGTCGATTGAATAGCTTCGTAAGATGATTCTACCAGACTTAAAGGCATTCTGTCGCCATAACCAAGATAGTCACCAAAGGTAGGTTCTATCCATGGGTCATAAGACTCATGGGTTTCACAAAGAGAGGTTGAGATCATGTTAATCGAGGTGAAAAAAGGAGGAGGAATATTGGGTGGTTGAATAGGAAATGTACGCATCAAGGTTGAATATTTTAAAAGACCCATGCCAACATTCTCATAACCGGTATGTTGCTAGTGCATGAATCAAAATTAAAGAAGGCCAGTTGGACGACAATAAAAAACTTTCCTTGGTGCGGGAAACTTAACTCATGGAAAAGGGTAGATACAATTGCACGCATGGAATCAATCCAACTATGGCCAAGTAGAAGGTTATAATCAAGAGGTGCATCAAAGACCTCAACCTTGACATTAACCACCTTACCTTCTAACATAATAGACAACAAAAGGAAGAACATCATAAGTTTTAAACCTTGTACCATGAAACTATTTAAGAGTAGTGTGTGGCTCAGTAAGGGCAGGAGAGCCAATAACTTTCCAACAAGTGACAAACATAACGCAAGTCGGGGCTCCTTCATCAATAATGCTTCAGGAAATATTCATATTTTCCAAAACAACTTGATGAAACCCTTGATCACTACATTTGGAATGGGCTTGACACTGTTCAATATAAAGTGATATTAGATGATTGTGAAAAACTTGCAAGTATTGTTCCTAAAAAATAATACACCCTAGTTATTGTGGATATCCCTCATGGTTATAATATCCAAAACATTGGATATGATACTAAGCCTTATACTTACCAAGCTTTCAATAAAGTGGTTATGGGATTTACAGAAGTTACAACATCACCATTTTGGATATTTCTAGTATTTCATTTAGACACACAACAAGGATTAGTACAATCAAGCTTCAATGGGAAAGAAAAGACAAGGATGTAGTTTATTTGGTAAGATATTGAAAGTGTGTGTTTAGCAATTAAGATTAGAAAACAATTTTATTAATTCACAAGATAATTGAATTTTCACTTATTTATGTTACAGGAACAAGCCCGATATTCAGATCTCCAAGAAAGAATCATTTAAATGTGATTTTGAGAGTATACATCTTGCAACCTGGACAAAAGATGATTCTTATAATTCTCTTCTTGTCAATGCAAATGATGGATAGACTCCTACTAGTATATTGGTATACAATGTTGTAGTTAGAAAGATAACATATGAGGAAAAAGATTTGAAATGAGAGATGGTTAACATTTATCAAAAACCACAAGCATTAATTAATTGTCTTATAGATAAATTTTCAGGTAAGCATTAAGGAGAGATGGTTTGAGATAAGAATTATGATCTAATATTTATGAAATCATACTTCAATCTTATATTATTTTTAATTTATGTCTTTTTACAGTATCTAACTTCATTATTTATTTTTTGTTTGGTGATTAGGTACAACATTTGTATTTTATCTATAGAAAGGAAGGAATTCCATAGCCATTGAAAGTAACCCAATACAATGTAGTTTTATTCAACAAAGAATTAATGCTATTCCAGCTCTTCTAGATGAAATGCAAGAAGTTGGCTTGAGGAAAGGATATTTTAGTGAATCAAAGGTGGAAAAATTGTTAAAGGAACCTCAAGTACCATTAGGAGGAATGATTGGAAAGGATCACTTGGGAGAACTTGTAGATATCAAAGAACCAATGGAAGAAAAAAATGACACAATGGAAGCACAAAATGGCATCGAAGAAGATGATAATGTGTCTGTTGAGAATGATGAATTTGGGATATGTTATATTGTTGATTAGTTTAAATATGTCTTTGAAGACGATGCTCAATTTTGCAAATTTTTGATGAGTTATAATTGTAATGATTTAACTTTCATATTTAAAAATAAGAATAAAGATGTATTTATTTTTGTTTTGTGATGAATATTATTTTATATTTTTCATTTTATTTGTATGTAAATCACTATACATTGGAAACTTTTATTAAATTTTGTCATTCTTTTACTTCAAATGTATAAAAATATGAAAGAAAATGATATTTTTTTATAAAATTTAGACTTTTTTTGGTTCAATTATGTCCATAAAAATGCTTTATTTGACATGTTATTTTAAGGAATATGTACCAAAATGTATAATTGTTTTATTAAATATGGCTATAAAATGTGTATTGTTTTGCTAAATATTAAAAAATAGTGTTATTTAACTACATTGTTTTTCGATTTATTGAAGTAAAGGTAAACAATGTGTTAAAAATTATTTTTTTCACTATATTTAAAAGGTATGGAACAATAAATTAATTAAGGAGACAAAATTATATGAAAAATCGTAACTTCAAAAAAGTAAATGGTAAAAAATATTTTTATGGACGATGTAGTCTAGGTATAGTGAAAAGTGAAATGATCAATCATCGTCGCACCCCATGGATATAGCAGGGTGCGATGACCTTTCTTCATATGGTTTTTGGCAGAGGAAGCAAATCACTTTTCCCATGGAAAAAGTCTCTTTTAATATTTTTAGGGAACATGAACACACGTTGTCAGGTGATCACCAAGGTAACCAAAATAATGTGTAACAAAATGCCCCCCAATGTATGAGGTTGGAACTCGTGACAACTGAAATACTTTGTAGAATGTGTGTGTCGAATACAAGGAGCGCATCGATTAGGAACTTGCAAACAAACAAGCATCTACATAATATTATACCAATTCTGAGGTAGGAATTCCTATGATCAGACTACAAGTGTCTCTAATCATAAGTGTCAAGTGAGTCATGGCCACTAAACATACACTGTGGATGCATGTCATCATGATTCAACATAGCCACAAGGAATACACTATGGATCTATGCTCTAAAAGAGCTCACATTCAGACATAGCCACGCGACATACAAAGTGGATCTATGTGTCAATACAAATCATCAATACTCCGTCACGACTTGGACCAAAGTGAAAAGATCTAGGGTCTTCATTTCCATCATCTCTAAGTACGAATCTATCCATGTGATTACATGTGCTGAATTCGAACATGGTAGAAACCACTTGATTATTGACCATTAATGAAACCGTTAACAAGTAGAAGGTAAATCACCATTGATTTCAATGAATACCAAGGTACCCCAGTACAATCCAATGAATGTGAATAATTGAGTTGAAGTCAAACACTCGATAGAATATTCCAGTCAGGCATCAATGATGTGAACCCACTGTTGAAAGTGAAGAGACCTGCCATTGAGGCATGCAGGCTCTAAGGTACTCAATGATTTATAAGTCTTATTCCTGGATAATGTGTTGAAGTCGACAGGGAAAGACTTGTCACAGGAGGGCCTTGATGTATCGCCCATCAATGACATGAAATATGTAATATATTTGAGGTATATAAGAGTATGAAGTGTTTCAGAACTGACTCAGGGAAGGTCGATGAGGTAGAAAATTTATAACCACAAATGTTTGACCTGATAGAAGGCTCATTTAGGTTGGATGTCTCTTGAACATATGAACGACACGATAATGGTCTTGGAAGCATTGAATCAAGGAGGACCCAACATATGGACTTGTGGATGATCAAATGAGAGAAAATGGATTTCCCAACCAGAATACAATGATGAAGGGGGGTGTCATGATCAAGAGTGACTAATACTGCCACTAACACAAATACAGAGACACATTTCTTTCCCAATTTCCCCCCACCAGTTATGGCTAGTACCTCTTTATTTTTACACAAGCTTGAGGAGGATAACATATGCTTGTTGATGTAAGCTCATCCTTCAGACGAGTCCCTCAGAGTATGTTTAATGAACCCTAAGAAGGAGTGGTTCGATCCCATATAGGTCTTTTGATGTTTGTTTAACGAGTCCAAAGAGAGAAAACTAAGGGATTTTTCAATTTTAGAGTATGAAAAATACTTAAAGAGAAATCCATAAGGTCCTTTTTCGTAAGTTAATCTGAGAGACCGAAAAGTGATAACCTACCGCTCATTAGATGTTTTCTTCAAATAATTTTACAAGCATGAAAAGAACGAGGTTTGTCAACCATATTTTTCATGTTTAGGGAGCATGAAAAGAGATTAAAGGATACTCCATAGGTTTCATTTTTCGTGTCACCATTACGAGTTTAATGAAACGACAAAAAACTACTTGATTGCATTCTCATGGTTTCACGATAATGAAAAAGAACTAAGACTTTGCTCAAATTTTTTCCTGAAAAACCCTAAAAGGATCTATACATGCGACAAATATATAAAAACAAACCAAAAAAGTGGACCCTTGTTCCAACGTCTCACCTCTAGACTTTTCAATATGCAAAAATCAATCACGTGTAAAGTTATTAATACCTTAGGGTTTGGATAAAGCATAAAAATAATATAATATGCAAATGAAAAGTGATAAAAGTTGATAAAATAGGAGATAAACCACATTTTACCATTTCATTTGTAACTTTTCCCAAATATTTCTCCAAATCCCTTTTTCACCTCAATTTTCAACTATTGATTGTGGGGTGCACGATGGATCATTTCATGAATCGTCTCCACAAAAGAGGTAATATCCATATCCTTCATATTTTCTTGGCTTCAAAATTGATTTTCACTGGTTAAATTTATGTTTTGGGTTGATTTTTTAGGGGTTACCCATGCGTTGAGGTTGTCACGGGTGCCCTATATCGAGAACTGCGACGATCTAGGATCATTGCAGGTGACCCTATAGGTAGGGTGCGACTATGTCACACTGTGAGAATGCAAAGTCCTGTGACAACCACAATGAAAAAATTAAAAAGATGAACCCAAAAAGGGAAAACCCCCAAGGAAGAATTTTATGTTTCTAATCTCATATTATGGTTCATTGGTAGGTATACTTTGGTCAAGATTTTGGAATGGCATGAACAAGAGCACGAAGAAGAAGAATACTTCGTCGGGAATGACCTGGGAACATTTATGGACCTCTGGTAGTGTGGGTTACTACAATTCTTCAAGATTCAGGGCATGAGAGCCTAGTTGAGATTACTGGAGTACTTGGTTCACATTTGGGATGTGAATGAGTAGGCATTTCATGTGCGCGCCCACAATCGCACCATAGAGATCGAGGATATCTATTTCTTGATAGGACTATCTCATTGTGGTTCACGGGTGACACTTATAGGTAGCAGGGGCGGAGGTGAGCCTATGAAATACTACATCTGTCATCATTGTGTGCTAGGTACCGAGAAACATAGCGGTAAGGTAGCTATAAGGGATGTCTGAGATTTTCCTTTGTGGACTATCCTCTATACTATTACTCACATGTCAGGGAGTGCAGCTCGCCACATGACTTTACAGAGCCATTTTCAATATGCATTAGAATGTATGGAGCTCAGAGTCTTCAACAGGTGCAAAGGGGTCCTAAAAAGCATGAAAAAACAACTTACCAAGTGCAGAAGTGGTGGGTAATTTTTTTTGGATATGGGTCTATTTTGGGATCCTTCTTCCTAGAGAGGGTCCTTTTCCTACACTTGCAGGTGGAGTGGGGTATACCTACTCCACAGGATCCAAGGATGAAGAGGTAGGTAGATCTCATGGCCCAAAATGGAGGCGGTCACATCGTCAGGTATAACGATGTCTTCTTCCAATGGTTGAGGAATCAGATGCTCATGGTTGAAGATTATGTGTAGGCTGGAGTAGACTTCCATGGAGATTTGGACCTGGCTCTTTCTGAAGGTTCCCAGTGGGGGGACATAGGTAAGAAGGAAACTTTGTATATATAATGTTTTTGTTATTTTTAATGATATAATTTTTTTTTTGTGTTATTTATCCGATGACTTAATCAAATTCTCTCATTAATGCATATGTGGGACCTTGTCATCCTCTAGGTTCATCCCTAATCCAGAGGTGGGGAGAGAGAGGTGTTGTAGTAGGGGTAGTTGTTGTAGATCTAAAGACCATAAAACAGAACTTGGAGGGGTTGACCATGCACGTTCTTGACACTACTTTGGATGAGATCCCGAGGCATTACCAGTACCACACAGTGGGTGTATCTTCCTCCATCGGTCGACTGTTCCATAGATAGCACGGTCGGTCACTTTTTATAGAGAGAAACATTCTTGATTCTTTTTGTGTATGAATCCATGAGCTTCATATTTTTTATATTTTGGTCTTCGGAGAAAAACACTTTTTGTAGAATTTTATCGTTATGAATATACGGATCCTATCGACTTACTTGTTTTATGTACAAAGTGTGATTTTATAAATGTCTCAAATGTCTATATAACACATTATTAGCCAATGCATCTGTTAATGTATTTAGACATCTAGGAATGTGTTGATATTCAATGTAATCAAAATGATGATTCAAGAGATGAATTCGTAAATAGACCCTTAGCAAAGCAGGACTCTGGATGGAATAAACGTTACTCAACTGTAGGACTACTAACTGTAAATCGAGTCGTACAATACGATGATGTATTCTTAGTTAAACAACGTCGGTCAATAACTCGATAACTACATTGTATTATGCGATATTGTTATTGGCATACACCATGTAGACTGATTAATTCATCTGTAGGTGCATAGATTGCCCAAGAAGCAGACACTAAGTTTTGAGTACTGCGACTAGTTCCATCAGTGAAACCAATGTAAGGTAGTGAAGACAATGACATCTAGAAACCAAGCAACATGAAAGGCAAGCAGTCGAAAAAATGAAAAATCACACAAGAGTATGATACACTAACAATACACAACACTCATGCAAAAATTATTTAAGCATAGTACTTCTTCAAGTAAATCCCATTTATGGGTTCACTCAAAGGAAATCCATCATAATCTACCAGATAATAAGCCCCTTTCTCCAACATTTTTTTCACAATATAACGACCCTACCACATGGGCTCGAATTTACTGGCCCCTAGAAAATCATGATCTTTCTCGTAAAGAAGAACACGATCACCTTCAGAAAAAAAACACATGGTTTGACATGATTTTCGTATTGGGATTTAACACGTTTCTTCTGAGTTTCAATGACTAAGGTGACATCACGACGGGTCTTGTCTAATTGCATTAAATACAAAAAATGTTCTTCTTCAACTGAGGTGTTAGGGAGAAGTTCGACAGCTAGCTTCAAAGATGCAATTTCACATGCAATTGGAAAAATTTCTTCGATACCATATACTAACTAGAAAGGTGTGAATCTCATGGCAGACTTGAAAGATGTCCGATAGGCCCACAATTTTGAAAACAACATCATGTGCCAATTTGACTTATGAATTCATAAAATCCTTCGAAGCATAGTAATGAGAACTTTGTTAATTTCCTCAACCTGGCCATTGGCTTTTAAATAATAGGGGGTTGAGTTTTCATGGCGAAGACCCAACTTCTCAGTAAGTTCATACATCATTAAATTATGAAAATGACTACCATGATCAGTAACGATGGCCTGAAGGAAACCAAATATAGTAATGATATGATTGAATATGAACAATGTTGTAGTTTTTCCGGTAATATCAAATGTAGGCATCGCCTTGGCCCATTTAGTGAAATAATCCACAGCTACAATAATGTATCCATGCCCCCCAACCGAGTGAGGGTTACATGTCATGAAGTCAATACCCCATTTAGCGAATGGACCAACGCAAACTACAGGGTGAAGAGGATAATGGTGAGATCGGATCTTAGTGTTGTAGGTTTGACAAGCGTGGCATTTTTGGACGACAGTAATGTAATCCTTAACCAATGAAGGCCATAAATAACCACCTTGTAAGATATTTTGGGTAGTGGCAAACCAAGGCAGATGACTGCCACATTCTCTAGAGTGACAGTCATTCAAAGATTTCTCAGCTTCATCATAGGTGAGACATCGTCGAAATATGGAATCAATACCACAATGGTAAAGGGTATCACTGTTATAGCAATATTTGCCTCACCATTGCTATCTTGCATAGAGGGTATTTTCCCATTTACCTATGCAAACTCGACATCCCTTTTTGATGAATCCAGAGTTAAAAATACACATTTTTCCACATATACGTGCCCTATCATCTATACAACAAGCGTATACGCAAGCTGCTCCACTACAGCCCACATACATCGTGATTTGTGCCAGAAAATACAAAAATGGAGTCGGGTTTCCATGTCACGACAAGAGATATCTGATCCTTGGCCTTCCATATACTGGAAACATCCTAACTCGGCCCTTTAGTTACATTTTGAAGGCTATAAGAGCATAATTTCAAGCTATGGAAAAAAGGAGAAAGCATTCCACTTTGAGAGAAAAGTTACTCTGGAGAAATTACTTCATATTGAGTCTGCATCCCTTTTTCCCTCAAGTCCAAACACAGTGTTCATCCCCCAAGCTCTTTCCCTATTGTTGAGAGAACCTCATTGTCTCTCTCCTTTGAGCTTGCCTTTGGCAGAGGATTGAAGTGGTGGAGGTCTAGTTGGAAGGAACTTGGTTTCTTGGTTTCGAACCATGCCGACACGGAAGTCTGCAATGTTGTCACTTTTGTTGATCAATTATTAATAGAAATACTCCTTTCCCATCCTATTGGTATCATGCAAATATATGATTATTATCCATGGGCATGTTTGTAATGTTTATTAATGGATTATGCTATATGATGTGCTAACCCCTTTACATTATCACTATATACTTGCTTTTCTTGTTTGTTGAGGACTAATTGCAGGTATAAAGCTTTGGGTCAAAGTGCTCAACGATGGAACATCATCAAACATTGGATTGAGGTAGGCCTCTTTCTTATCTTGCACATTAGTTTATGTAGCATACAATGGAATTGAGTTGATTTCTGCAGTCATACCTGTCTGTTGTGGTTTGCCCTTGGCCATAAAGAGTTTTTCCCTCGTAACAGAAATGGTGACTCCACTGGGGATAGATCTTCCTTCTAAGGGTTGAAGTACTTTTTCTTCTTGCATTGCTCTTTTTACTTTGTGTTTCTTGTCGTATCACTGCTTGACAGATTTTGTTCACTCTGAGTCTGAGTTTTCATACTTTTTTCCCTTGCCTAGCCTTGTTTTAAAGCATGTACGCTCATTTTTCCTTGACAGTCACATACACATGTGTTCTTCCTCTCATCAAGATGCATATATATGCACTATTCTCCTGAACAGTCGCGTATACCACTTTTCCTTACTTGTTTTCTTGGTTTAGTGACTGTTGGGTGAGTTTTGATGTTTGTTGAGCCTTCTTAGGTCTCTGTAGTGCCTGTTGAGCTTCTCTGGCTTGACAGGGAGCCTATTGGGAGTTGAATTTATGGGCGTAGTCTTTCTCATTGTTTTTTCATTTTTGGTTTTTCCTTGAAACCTGGGCTGTTTTGCTTGGCTACCTGGTATTCTTCTTGAGTTATTTCATTTATACATAGTAGAATTTTATATCAGGTTTCTTTTCATTCCATGTATTTTCTTTTTAATATACTGAAAATACAAAAAAAATAGGCATTTTTCATTGGTTAACATTTTTTTCTTTGAACCTTTATCATTAGCTTAGTACATTTAGCGAAAGATTGCATTTTACTTCTGAATTGCAAAGTTGAAATTGAAAATTACACTGTTTTTATTAGCATATCATTCATTGAAATTTTAAAGGTAGACTTTGCATTATATTCATATTTATCTTTTGCAGAGTCATAACATCATGAGTTTCACTTCCATACCTTTTTGAGTAATCACAGCCAATAAAATTTATGCTTTAAACTAAAATTGATTAGTCACAATTTTATTTTTAGGGTGCACAAACTAGTCTAGGATTTAGTGCCTTGGAATAGGATTTTCCGCTTAAAATTCTCCAAGGAAATTAAATCAACATATGTGTTTGAGACAGGGAGTTTAGAATTCCATTGTATAATTGGTAATATCAGGAGGCTCCACTCACACCAGAGTTAATCACGAGGTGGTGCAAATTTAGTTGAAGGGATAACCCCTGGATACTCGCCTACTGTCAGAGATACTTCTGTGGATTTTTTCGTATTTGGGGATCTTGCTAGTACCCATACCTCTATGAGAGCTAGTGATTTCAAGGTTTCATGCTTTGCTACACTGCCCATACGATGATCCAGACTTATGACTGTTCGCGTGTGCATTGGTTATATAGTGGTTTATTAGTTTCTTTACTTAGGTATCTCATAGGTTACTTGCAGGGGTTATTCTGCTTGTATCCTGGGTCAGATAGAGGTCGAACAATACACAACCTTTATGGAGGATTACCTCTCTGAGGGGATCTGACTGACTAGTTGTTGATCCCATGAGGGCTCCTATAACTGATTATGTTACCTCCAAACTTTAGTAGGGACTCTCAAGTCCCTCTTGGACGAGGCATACCTTCTTTAGCGAGGGAGGCCACTTAGCCACTTTAGCCCGTTTGCATGCATATTGGTTGTTTGACTTTTTGGTATGCTCTTTGAATACTAGTTAGCCTTAAGAGTTTATACTAAGTTCTTTTTATAATGGATAGTGGGGTTCCTTTGGCCCCCTCATTTACTGCTACCCCCCCATGACGTTCATGGGGGAAAATCCATTTGTTTTTTATAATGGTATGCAAAATTATGGTAGTCAGTCAATGCCTTGGGCCTCTAATCATTTTTCTCATGGTATTTCTGATATGTCATCACGCTTTTCATCCTCTGTATCAACTCCTTATGCGAATACAAGTTTTGGGTCTGGGGGCATGAAGCCTCCTTCGTATCCCTCTCCGTTTGGTGGGAGTCATATCCTTCAAACACCTCTTATGGTAGGAGGTTGGAATATTCCTTCCTACGAATCCACTATGCGAGAATTAAGTGCCCAATTAAGCAATCATTCTACTTGTTACACTCCTTCCACCTATCCTTCTTCTGCTATGTCGGTTCCTACAAATACTTTTCACATGGAGGACCTCTGTCTACCCTCTGGTGTTTCATTCAGGGGGAATTATTTTTATAGTATGAGAAACCCCCCTCACGAAGTTCCTTCATTTGGGGGAAACATATATCCTCAAATGAGTAACCCTTTTCATGTCTTTTTCTCTTCACAAGAGGATTCCTCGGTGTCGATGCCCTTAAAACACTTTATGGATCAATACGAAGGAGGATACTATCCTATTGGATAGGGACAGGGCGTAAACCATGATCCTTCCTGGCCTGTAATTTATCAGAACCAATCTTTCCTTGGAACTTGGTCTCAAATGCCGCAATTCACCACTGCCTCAAGTCCATTCATTGCGTGTCATACTAGCGTTATATCACCAACCTCTGTTAGCCATGTTGGAGATTGGTCGACAAACTCTGCGAGTCATGTTGAAGACCTGCAACCATTCATTGCAAGTCATGTTGGGGGCACATGTCTGGTCACTTCTATTCATACTACACATCCATCACCAAACTATGCTACTCATGTTGGGGATCCATCACCAACGTCTACTAGTCATGTTGGATATGTTGGAAGATTGGTTGTTGTCATTGATGTCAACCCTAGTCATGGGTTTTGGACTGCAAGATTGATGAAGGTATTTGGACATGAAGGAGAATGCACATGTAGATACAACAACCATGGATGGATAGTATACATCATGTTGTTTTCGGTGGTATGTGGCACATCACGTGGATCCTCATGGTTGAGGAGAAATGAATTTTTGAAGATGACAAAGTGAATTGAAGAAGGANAATTGAGTAGTTGTGAAGAAGAGAATTACAAGCTTGAAAAGACCATTAATAGATTGAAAGAACAATTAGAAGATTATGAGAAATTGAAAGAAGAATTGGATCACACAAAAGGGGAGCTACTATTGACAACAAAAAAGTTGAAGAAGTTCGAAAAAAGTACTGAAAAATTAGATGAGATCCTTAGCAGTCAAAGATCTCCAAATGACAAGATAGGACTAGGATACAATGATTGTTTGAAGACAACAAAACAAGAGAAGGAAGTTGAAAATGATGAAACCAACACTCCAGGACAAGTTGAACAACAAGATAGAAAACTAGAATTCAGAAGGAATGAGACATCAAGAATATCCTCTCCCATCAGGTATGAAAGAAATCATTATGAAGGAAACTACAGAAGAAAAGATCATGAACCCAGATGCACCACACCACAAAGAATATCACTTATGCCCAGGTATCAAAATTTATTTCTTGGACATTGTTATACTTGTGGAAATTTTGGACACAAGGCAATCAATTGTAGAATCAATGAAAGGAATAACTATGCAATCTACCTGAATGGTGAAATAGTAGATATGAAAATGTTTGTAGACCTTTCAACATAAATTATAATCCATTTGACCCATAAATGGATCAAAATATTGTATGTTACAAGTGCAATAATTTTGGTCACAAAGCACAATATTGTAGAAAGATGAAGGAAGATAATCATATGCTAAATGTCGGCATAGCTACTACAACATGAAAAAGGAAAGAAATGTTGGATTACTGAGAGGGGGGGTGAATTAGTAATAACGTAATTATAATCATTTTTCTTCAAATGTTATATCAATGTAGAATTAGTATCCAATAAATAAACAATCACACACATGCACAATACACCAGTGTTTTACGTGGAAACCCAAATCGGGAGAAAACCACGAAATGCTCTTTCTTATATGTCTTGAAGAATTACATTCATTGGAAGCACCAACTTCCTTTGTTTTCCAGCTGCAACTGGAAGGAGGCTCCAACCTCCTAGTTTCTCAAGCTACAACTTGAGGGAAGCTCCAACTCCCCAAATCTCTGGCTACAACCAGAAGGAGGCTACAACCCCCAATGTTCTCCGGATACAACCGGAAGGTGGCTACAACCACCTGTCCTTTCCCTGTCCTGCCACCCTGAAGTAGAAGTAGAATGATAGAACCACTGTCACACTATCACTGTGAGATATACTGCTATAAATCTGTACCAATAAGTCTGAACCATGCATCAACCTGTACCTCAACCTGTAATCAACTTGTACCATAAACAAGTGCATCAACCATGCACCAACCTGTAATCAACCTGTACCATAAACTAGTGCATCAACCATGCACCAACCTGTAATCAACATGTACCTTAAACAAGTGCATCAACCATGCACCAACCTGTAATCAACCTGTACCTTAAACAAGTGCATCAACCATGCACCAA
>JZKD02S2037909.1:67712-123488 GCA_000966675.3 Picea glauca | reverse complement strand
GGCTTTCACCATAAGGGGACCACTTTGGAGTTCATCCATATTTACTTCTTATCAACCATGACAAAACAATAATGAGTCATATTTACATCAACCACTATTGGGTCCATTACCCAAACCTTTGTGCTACGGGTCTTTCTTCAAGGGTTGACATCAATGACAACCAACCTTAATCAACAAGAAATTCCACACAATGAAAATTGTCGAATAGAATTAGTCGCTAAAGAATGCAAAGAAGAATATGAATGGTTTATAGACAGTGGGTGCTCATCTCATATGAAGGGAGATCAAAGAAAATTTTTCAGCTTGAAGAAAAAGGGTGGAAATGTTGCATTTGGAGATGACTCATCTACCAAAATACTTGGAAAAGGAACTGTAAAGCTTGGAAGTGAAAATGTAAAAGCAGGAAAAGTCCTATTGGTTGAAGATTTGAAGCATAATCTCCTCAATGTCAGCAAAATATGTGATCAAGGATACACTCTTACGTTTGACTCCTGAAAATGTAAAATCAGATAAAATAACTTAGGAAGATTGGTTGCAACTGCAACAAGAAGACCAAACAACATATACGTCCTAGACATGAAGAAGAGAGAGAAGACAAAAGCCACACAAAAGGATTCCAAGGAAGAAAAAGTCCCAAAGACCAAAAATAAGGATGAAGTATTATTGAGTGCCACATGATTAGGGGCAGCAGCCCCAAAGAAGAAGGTTACCTTTTTCCATTAAACTCAGGGGAAGAAACTATACCATTTTCTATTGATGTTAAAGGGGGAGATAAATTGGGATCATGATGATAGGGGGAGCTTGAGTGTTTCCATCAATGACAAAGGGGGAGATTGTTGGAAGATTTGTTGTTTTCATTGATGTCAACCCTATTCATGTGTTTTGGACTGCAAGATTGATGAAGGTATTTGGACATGAAAGAAAATGCAAATGCAGATACAACACCTTGGATGTTAATTATTGAGTGTGGGGAATTCTGTGAAAGTTCACTCTCCTGAATAGACCAGAATTGAATAAAGTCTTCCATTATTTCTATAACCTCTTTTTAGGGAGGATTCAAGGAGTGAAAATTGGAGTTTCAGAGAATACATTGATTAATATTATCTACAGGATCAGAGTACTCCAAGAATTGAAGAATTGCAGAAATTGAAGAAGTCTCAGGANTTCTCATATATTGTGCATGGTGTATTGTGGTGTATTGGTGTAACTCTTATACTATTGTTAATTGCTCATTGGATATAGTTGAATGGTTTAAGTATAAGTTGAAAAAGGTTTTAAAATATACTTGATACTGATTCACCCCCCTTTCAGTATCAACATGATATTTTTTACTAGCCTCTGCAAGTCATACTAGGAGCATGTCACCAGCCACAGCAAGTCATGCTAGGGGAATTCATATGCTTGAGAAGCCTAGATGTCTCAAACGTAAGCCTAGATTCCTTTACAAGATTTGTGAAGGAAGTCACCTTACTCATTTGTGTCATGTTACTGTTGGTATACCAGAAACGTGGGGCTCACCTAAGAGCCCTTTGGGCTTTAAGTCATCTATGGTTTCACAACACTTTGTTCCTTCTTTGGTTGATACAACAGTCACATTGATGCAATCTTTGGCTGACACCCCTTTTCCTTTAGGGTTTTATGTGTCCTTTGACCTTGTTGTCTCACATCCCATTCAACCTATGGTCGTGTCGATGCAATCTTTGACCGACATCTCTCCTATGTTTGGGGGTGATGCATATCTTGTCCTTGTTGTCTCACATCTTGTTCAACCAACGATCATGTCGATGCAATCTTCGATCGACCCCACTATTCTCTTGGAGAGTGACAAGTCTAAGGAATCAGTCATGCCAATGCAATTTTTGGTCGATCCTGCTCTTCTGGTTCTGGTTCTATACCTTCTATGCCATGTCCTTAGAATTTCTAGTACTTCACCTTTTGAACAAGAGAGAGTTTTACTCTTCCCGAGTTCTCTCCCTCCAAGTCTTGACGAGGTTCCCTTTGATTGGGATGGTATTTTGGGGTATCCAATACCTTTTCCTATGTCTTTTCTATACATTATCTGATATAACATGGAGATGATAACCTCCATTATCACTTTTTCCTCCTCAACTTGGAGAGCTTAGGGTATTCCCAGACTTGTGTCATTTTGTCGTAAGATACTAACATTCCACATAAGGTCCACACGGGAGCCTTTTCCTCCACCACAACATCCTACCTAGAATCTCCCTAACGAGTCTTAGTTAAGCTCTTTTCCGACTCGTCTAAAAACTGAAAAGATTGTCGAGTGATTTGTCCCTTTCACACTCGTTAAATTGGATTGGAAAGGTCACGAGTCTTATTTAATCTCTTTTCCGACTCGTCTAAAAACCGAAAAGATCGCTGAGTCATTTGTCCCTTTCACACTCGTTAAACTGGATTTGAAAGGTCATGAGTCTTAGTTAAGCTCTTATCTGACTCGTTATCAAAAATAGAAAATATCGCCGAGTGAACTTGTCTTTTTCACACTCGTAAATTGGATTTGAAAAGATGTCTATTTGGCACAAGTTTACCCCCTTTTCACACCAAGTAGACTACAATACATAAAAAAGGATATTTTTTTGCGTTAAGTTGTGATTACATCTCATGCCCTCGCTTGCAGTATTGAGCCTTTAGCCAGTTCTTGCTTTGCATTATAAATCATTTCCTAAGCCATTTTGCATCCTCAACCAAGCAGAGCCTTGTTTATATCCTTTGCAATTTGACACCCTATACCCTGGAGGAAACATCACCCCAAGTGTCCACATCCTACATGCATTTATTTGCATTAAGCATAGGTACGTTCCACTGCTGGAACCAGTTTTTCTTACTTGCGACACTCGTTTCCTCCTCTGTATCATAGAATTAATTTCTTATGAAAAAACAAAAAATGATGGGCGGTAAGAGAGTACTATATTATAATTGGAAGCAGTTGTGTCACCTTTGAACAGAGCACAAAATTATTGAGTCCTTGTTTCATCATAATTTTGAGTTTAGCATGGCCTTAGGAAGCTGATCGTGTTATAGAGTTTTCTCTACCGACTAGTTACTCTTCCAGTCCCTATAAAGAACATTATTGATGCCTCCTGCATATAATAGTAACATCATTGAGTCTATGCTGCCGGAGTCCACCATATGTCTCATGCTCTTGTTTAAAGGAAGTCTCACAACCTGCGTCGGCCACTCCTCAAAATTCTTGACTTTGCATGTCGGACATACCCTCAGTTTGTCTTAGAATCATATGATACTATGGTATTATCATGCACCCTGGCCCTACTTGCATCATCGGTAGGTCACCTTGAACCCAACAATCGACATTTCATCATTGGTCGTCAACTGGGTGGTTTCACTTGTGTTTGACAGCAAGACATATATTCACACTTTGGGATTCATGCCATGTCCTAGATTCCATTAGTCGTATTGGTGGTTTCCTTGCCTTTGTCAATAGTTTTCATCATTGGTTGTTATTCAGAGGGTCTTTTTCATGTACTGCTTTCATTTGGTACACGTGAATGACACACAGGGTCTTTGGTTCATGAACATGTTCTTCATCCGATCTCCACCAAATCATGAAGCTCCTACTTTTTTCCTCATGCTGACTGATGAGAGATGCCTTAATTATCTCCTTTCAGTGGGTCTCTTTCCATCAACTTCATCTCATTTATCATGGATATGAGACCTAGAGTTTTATGAGTACTTTGAGGCTTGCAGTCATTAGTGGAAGGCTCTCTTTCCATTGACAGATGGGAATACATCAATGTCTCCTGATCAATGGATTTATCGAGTGTTCGACACTAACTCCTTTATTCACACTTGTAGGAATGTACTTGGTGCCTTGATACCTACTTTCATTATTGGTAGGTTGTCTTGCATTTGTTAATGGTATACCTCAATGAACGGTAATCAAACAATGTCTCATTATTTTTGACCTCAACTCATTTATTCACATAATGTAAACTTGAACCCTTAGTGGATAGTGTAGAAGACTTGAAGACATCATTATGTAGCCGCCACTTTCCCGAGTTGTTGCTTCCCTTTCATTGGACCAACACCTGTTCGACTTTAGTGATCATGGGAGATCAGATTGTACTCCATGGTATACAGATATCTTTAGATTGGTTTTGAGACTAGTTTCACTGGACCTTGTTCGTGACTATGAAATTTTTTTGCATATAACCGCAATTGTATCTTCCTATTCATGGCCACAGACACTTATTTGGTATATTTCCCACATGGATATGCATTGTATTCTTGGAATCCATGTATGCAAAGTCGGTACAAAATTCAATGAGCAATCACGTTCATCCAGTTGGTTCTCTACCACTCCACTGCTGGGTTATTTATAATGTATTTTGGCCATCACATATACTCCTCTGATATCACACATTAGGGGGCATCTGTTATAGCAATATTTTCCTCACCATTTCTATCTTGCATAGAGGGCCTTTTTCCATTTCCCTATGCATACTTGTCATCCATTTTTTATGAATCCAGAGATAAAAATACACATTTTTCCACATATACATGCCCTATCAGCTATACAACAAGCGTATACATAGGTTTATCCACTACAACCCATGTACATCAGGATGTGTGCCATAAAATACTAAAATGGAGTCAGGTTTCCATGTCATGACAAGAGATCTCCAATCCTTGGCCTTCCATATACTGGAAACGTCCTGACTCAGCCCTTTAGTTTCATTTTGAAGGCTATAAGAGCACAATTTAGAGCTATGGAAAAGAGGAGAAAGCATTCAAATTTGAGAGAAAAGTTACTCTGGAGAAATTACTTCATATTGAGTTTGTATCCCTTTGTCCCTCAAGTCTGAACACAATGTTCCGCCCCCAAGATATTTCCCTATTGTTGAGAGAACCTTATTTTCTCTCTCCTTTGAGCTTGCCTTTGGTGGAGGATTGAAGTGGTTGAGGCCCAATTGGAAGGAACTTGGTTTCTTGGTTTCAAACCATGCCGACACAAAAGTTTGTAATGTTGTCATTTCTACTGATCAATTATTAATAGAAATGCTCCTTTCCCGTCCTATTGGTATCGTGAAAATATATGATTATTATCCATGGGCATGTTTGTAATGTTTATTAATGTATTATGCTAAATTATTTCTAACTCCTTTATCACTATATACTTGCTTTTCTTTTTTGTTGAGGACTTATTGCAGGTATAAAGCTTTGGGTCGAAGTGTTCAACGGTGAAACATCATCAAACATTGGATTGAGGTAGGCCTCTTTATTATCTTTCACATTAGTTTATGTAGCATACAATGGAATTGAGTTGATTTTTGCAATCATACCTATATGTTGTGGTTTACCCTTGGCCATAGAGATTTTTTCCCTTGTAACATAACTAATTATGATGTATTGACGGGGTTGATACCAGATACGATGACAATCTGTAATAGAAATATCAGGCCAAAAAGTTTAGGTTTGGAGATAGATGATAATAAATTCGTACCATACGTCATCAGAAATGATCAGAAAGGAGGATTTGTTAGGTAATGAATCCTCTTCCATAGTTTGTATCTCAGTAGAGGGAAGGTCACATATCAATTTGGAAAAAACCAAAGACTTCTATGAATTGGTGCATTCAAACTACTGGAGAATAACTATCCATTTACAATACTTTCCCCCCAACAATTGTTGAGTAAGGATATGTTGCATTGGGTTGCAATCGGAAATGATTGTGGTTCTGCGTAATAATATGTAGTGATGAAAACGTTGAATAGCCTGAACAATAGCCAAGGCCAATTTCTCCACATGTAAATATTTGGTTTTAGTATTTGTGAGACTCCGACTCAAATTCATTGTGTGAATCATCCTCTTGGACTAAAACCATAGCAATGGTAGAGTCTAAAGCTGTTAATTACAAGAAATAATCTAGGTTATAATCAGGTGGAAATAGTAGTGGTGTACGGGTTAAGGTGAGTTTTAAATCTTCAAAATCTTTTTTACAGTATCGTCCCATAGAAAATTGTAGCCTTTCTTGAGAATCTGAGTAAATACTTTCGTTAATTTAACGTAATAGGGAATGAATCGACATAAAAAGTTTTCCTTCCCTTTCAAACTTTGGAGATGGCATAACATGGAAGGAGGAGGTATATTAAGAATATCCTCAACCTTGAAGGGGTCTACCCAAATCCCATGTATAGACACGATAAAACCAAGAAGTCGGCCAGATTCCAAACAAAAAACACATTTGTGCAGATTCAAACGTATGATATAATAACTACACCATAGGAAAATGGCTCGTAAATGTGTCAGGTGATCTTGACAATGCATGGAATGCGTCGTTAGATCATATAGATAGATTTGTACAATGTGCTTAATGTAATGAAAATTGTAACACATAGTGCGTTGAAAAGTCGCCCCAACGTTTTTGAGACTAAAAGGAAGTTTCTGGTATGCGAAGATTCCTCAAGGGAAAATAAAAACAGTCTTATGTTGATCTACTGGTAAAATATTGATTTGATTATAGCTGAAGAAACCGTCCATTAAGGAGAATATTTCACTCTTGAAACAGTAATCAACAATCTGGTCAACGAAAGGGGTTGGATAATTGTCCTTGCGACAAGCTTTGTTGATATCCCTATAATATACACAAATGTGGATCGTTCCTTGCTTCTTGTTTATCGGAACAAGATTAGATACCCAATCAGTCAAAGCCATAGGATAGACAAAGACATACTTAAGAAGTTTTTCAACTTCAAGCTTGATAGCAACAGCTTTACGTGGATGTACTAGGCGAAGTCTCCATCGAACGGGTTTAGCATCCGGATAAGTCTTAATATCGTGCACAACAATATCAGGATCAATACTTGGCATTTCTTCATAACTCCAGGAAAAAATGTCACAAAATTATTGAAAAAGGGCTTTATAAGTGCAGAGCTCATCAGTAGAACATGAGGCACCAATATGAACATTTTCCACGACCCCGGGTTTAATCAATATGTCAAGAGGAATGATAGGTGAAATGTTACTCAAGTTCCCTTCATACAAAACATCGTCTATTGACTCAAGAACATAAGAAATAACAACAACGATAGACGGAGTCGAAATCCGTTGGTATCTCTCTATGGTATCATGTTCTAGGAAGAGAATAGAATAATGATGCTCATCATCCCATGGGGTATCTTCCATATACATAACCTTCATGATCATCTCATCAGTAGCAAATATCACGTGAAATGGATCGGGAGATGTATCACAGAGAGAAGGAGGAGAAGGAGTTGTCGATTGAATAGCTTCATAAGTTGATTCTACCGGACTTAAAGGCATTCTGCATCCATAACAAAGATAGTCACCAAAGGTAGGTACTATCCATGGGTCATAAGACTCAGCAGTTTCACAAACAAAGGTTGATATAATGTTAATCGAGGCAACAAAAGGAGTAGGAATATCAGGTGGTGGAATAGGAAAAGTACCCATCGAGGTTGAATATTTTAAAAGACCCATGCCTAAATTCTCATAACCAGAAGTGTTTTCAGGATAAAAGGTATGTTTCTAGTGCATGAATCATAATTAAAGAAGGCTAGTTGGTCGACAGTAATGACGTTTCCTTGGTGCGAGAAACATAACACAGAGAAAAAGGTAGATCCAACTGCGTGCATGGAATCAATCCATCTATGACCAAGTAGAAGGTTATAATCAAGAGGTGCATCAAATAACTCAACCTTGACATTAATCACCTTACCTTATAATGTAATAGACAATGAAGGAAAAACATCATAAGTTTTAAACCCTGTACCATTAAAATATTTAAGAGTAGTGTGTGACTCGGTAAGGGTAGGAGATCCAATAGCTTTCCAAAAAGTGTTGGACATAATGCAAGTCGAGGCTCCTTCATCAATAACGATTCGAAAAATATTATTATTTTCCTTAACAACTTGGATCTGAAACGCTAATTGAGGAGGAAGCCACCACAAATAAGGCAAGGGTAACGAGGTTTATGTTTATCTTTGTCATCATCGGGCTGTGTTTTGGATTTCTCAAATTATTGATTATTATTCTCGTCCTCCTTATTGTTACCCTTTCCTTTCTTTTTATTTTTATTTTTACCAATAGGTGTGGATTGAACCGAATTAACTTCATAAGTTTTATCGGGAGAAGGAATACGAGTAGGAGTAGGATCATTTTGTACATTAGCAGTGGTAGACTTGGGATTGGTATGACTAGCTTGTGTAGAATGAGTCTCATCATGAAAGGTGCCAATCACGCCATTGACAACATGAGAATATACTGGAGTTGTTGGTGTAGGATTCGTAGAAGGACGAGGATCATCGGGAATCAAGTTGTATAATGTGCCCATTTGCAAATATACGAGATCTAGATATTGAGCATGACTAATCGCCTGCTCTTTAGTGACAACACCACCCATGATGACATCACAAGCTATGGGCCCAATGAGGGATTTGGTAAAACACTCAGCCGATAGTTGATTAGGAAGGGGAAATTTGACTAAGCATCTTCTCTTCCTCCACTCATGGATATGATCAGAAATATGAGTGTAATAGGATTGTTTAAAAGAACTCAAAATTTCAGTTCCTGTCTCATATCGAATTGGCAACTAGTAATGCGTTAAGAATTCCATGGATAAAGTGTTAAAGTCATTAAATAATCCTCATGGTAATTCAATATACCATTTCCCTGTCGAACTCGTAAGAGTTTGTTGGAAAATTTGTAATCTTATAAAGTCATCCATCAATGAGTTGGATGAACACCAAAGATGGAAAGTCATCATGTGATTATTTGGGTCTTCTCTTGATCGACCTTCAAACTTAGGAATGTCATATGGTAATTTGGTTGGTATGACGGGCCAATAAGGAGAATGCAAAATAGGATCATTCACAATCCTAGATAAACCCAGTAAATCCAAAGTAGAAAGAAACAGAAACTGTATGTTCACTTGAGGAAACTTGTATTTATGAGGAGGAAGTCTCACAGGTATTCCAGTTGGACCATAAGAAGTCTATAGATAGTTAGATAATCCTGACATATTTTTTTGTGGAGGGTTTTGATTCAAATAGCCACAAGGGTTTGGTTTATTAGGTATGTTCCCTTGGAAAGGAATATTAGACTGAAATTTTTTTACCCTAGGTAGGATTCATAGAACCTGAATACGGTTGTCCGAGGTGAGGGCGTACAAAACAATTAACTTGAGGATGTGTCACCCTAGACAGTTGTTGATTCCCTCGAAAAATAAGATTTCAAGGTTGATATTGTAACGCAGGTATACTTTGACCATAAATTTGGTTATGGCCTCCAACTTGAGGTAGCCCCCCAAGTTGAGGTGGTCCCCCAACTTAAGGTTGTCCTCCAACTGGAATCTGAAAAACAGAAGCGACAAAATGATTGGTGCCCCCAACCATATTGGATCCATTAGGGCCAGGATGATTATATCCTCCAGACAAAGGTGGAGGAGGAACGTAAGTCCCCCTAGAGAGAACTTGGGTAGGCATAGGAACAAAATGACTAACAACATTATACCTAGGGGGAACAAAAAGTCTAGACCCTCCAGATGGATTCTGGACATGAATAGCAATGGAAGTATTCAATGAGTTATACCCAGGGGGAAGTGATGGATTTGATCTAAGAAGAAGTTGTGTTCCAATAAGAGCTTGAGTGATAACCACATTTCCAGTATAAAAAGTCGTAGCTTGTGGGACCATGGTAGAATGGGAAATCTGGAGAGGGAGAATCGAGTGAGAACCAACCAACAATTGGTCTGAAACTGTGATGACATTACTGGTTGTGCCAGTAAAATGATCTAAAGGTACCGTATAGGTAATATATGTCTCAGGAATTTGTGATGCCATAGGTTGATTAGAAATCGTTCCTAGTGTGTCAAAAATATCGTGTCCCGAAGAAGTTCCCCAAACAGAATGGGCAGGGACAGAGTTAGGATTAAAAATTTTAGTAGTGTGAACCGGGGTTCTAAATGATTCACTTTGAAAATGTGGATCGTCTACTCCAGAATCTACGTTAGGTACACTAGGTACTTCAATATTCTTGTCAAAAATAAGTTCTCTCAATGAGTTCATCCAGAGAAAATGTGGATATTTTATAACACTCAATAACAGATTTATGGGAAGTCTGAATCCCTCTAAATAATTACAAATTTTCAATCCCTCTAAATAATTTGAATTGGCAATCTCAGAGGTTACTTCATTATTGATCGTTCCCTCAGGAGAGCCCTCTAGTGAGTTAGGAAGCAAATGGAGGTAACCTTTTGGATCTTCTAGAGGTAGACCTTGCATTCTATGTGAACGACGAAGGTCGATGTTGGCTGCACCAAATAAAGAACTAAAAAAATCTATGGCCAACTAGAGAAACAAACAACATTCACTGATAAAATCTACAAATCAAACCAAGCAAAAAAAACTTCTTATTTCAAAGTCACTAGTTGGTGATGAAATCCAACGTCACAAAATCAAGACAAGAAGGGGCTGGGATAAAGTAGGTGGAAAAGTTATGTTGATGACCTGCTTAACGGACTTACACCCTGGTGCAATCTCCCACACATAATCGTGGGTATACCCTCCAAGGAGCCTGAGTGAGTTTGGCCAACGTCGATTCTAGGTATCATAAAGACTTTCCCCTCCACAATCACCTCATGTAAATACCCTAAAGATATAGGCTACTAAGGTTACCAATTATGACAATGATGCCTGGGGAAATAGTCGACACTCTGATCCACGTGCAAAGGCAGGGTATCTATCCCGAAATCAACTCAAGAAGGTCCCCACAGGATTTTATTCTCAGGTGACCCCCAATAATATGCACAATCTCTACACTAAGACTGAAAAATCAGGGTGAGTAACTCTGCCAGTCCTAATGTGACCTCATGATTGACCCTTGTGTTATAAGGGTTTCCTACGACAAAATGTAGCAAGTGGATTTGAACTCTCCCTATCACAATATACTATTGTGTGTTTCAATGCTTTGGAGAGTGTGCCTTACAACTTATTCCAAAGTCCTATCCTAGCTAATGTTGGTGAAAATAATTTCTAGAAAATAAAAGTTGCTAATAAATTTTAAAATTACGTTGTATTTTAAAGGTTGTTGTTTACTCAAAAGGGAGACAGAAATGAAACTGGCGAAGTATGTGACCTTGAAAAAATAAAATCCAAGAAGAGATGTTTATGCAATTTTTCAATTCAATGAACTCTAATTACAGTAGGGATAAGGTATCTCTTCTTGAAATACAAAAGCTACAAAACACAATTTCTCAATTTCGAATGAACAAAATTCCAAATAATCATAAGCTACAATTTTTTCCAATTCTCTCTTAACAAATAGTTTGAATGCAATAATTTTATTGTGAAAATTCACTAAAAGGATAATGAATTCATTTCTTTCTTTCTCAATTCATATAGGAGATTTAATGAAGAAAAGAAAGTGTAATCCAAGAAAATTAACACACTCTCGACACAATTCCCAAATCAAACTCATAATGTAGACAAAAACAAAAACGATAAGAAAGTCTTTTGTCAAATGCAAACAAAAATGTCTCTCAATCAATAAACAATCTAGAAAGTAAAAACAATCCAAAACTTCAAACAAATCAAGGACTCTTCGTCAAACAAGCACTCAGGACTGAGATCTAAAGATTATACCCTTGCGACAATAATCAAAAGAAAAACTTGCAAAATTTACAAAGAGAAACTTTCAATTACTGAAAATTAGTCAAATGCAAGCTTCAAACTTATAAATCAATCAACCACTGGTATCAGAAGTTCATCCCAGGCCATTGAGGAAAAACTAGGTGAAAAATAAAAAATTGGCTCTTTCCAACAATTCCTACAGGAATCATCACAGGTGACAATGGAGAACAATGCGACAATCTAGGGTCGTCGCATGCTGTGAATATTGTACAGTGTGACTTCGTCGCACTAGTCTGCACCAGGAGAGTGTGATGTCAGAGGATCATCACAGTATGTCTATATAGTACAGTGTGAAGAGCTTTATAACTAAACGAAAATGGAAGGAAAAACAAAAATTCTTACTGAACTTTCAGACCCAGGGAGTCCAGATGGATCACCCACAGACTCAAAGAATGCATTTAACCAAAAGGAGGCGGGATAAAAGAACATAAAAGGAAAAAAACCAAAAGAAAGTAATATCCCCAGTATGGTCACCAATTTTGTTATTGGATTAATCGGTAAATGCAGACATAAACAAATCTCCCTAGATTCCACAACAAACTAGAACAAAACATGATATAATGCACACTTCGCCTTAAACTTCATCATCATATGAACTAGTTTAATGGGTGACAAGTGAAATACCTTTTAAACGATGCTTGTCCCCACTAGCGTCATCTTTGTCGCTCCTTCCTTGAGTTTTTAGAATCATAAGCCTGTCTAAGAATCACAAACCAACCAAGAAGAGGAACAAATATCTATATATTCTAATGAAGTCTATGTATATGATCAAGGAATTATACAATATAAGACGAGATGCATATATAGGTAATAAATGCATTATTGTATTAAGTTAATATAAAGTGGAGAATACAACCCATGACTTGATGTTGCACGGTCCCATTTTGATGGCTTTTTGCTTCAAAACACACACCTTTGCTCCAAATGTCTTGAATGAAGAAGATCCATAAGCTGACTTGAAGAACTAAAGGAAAGCTCTCAAGCATAATTTGAAGTAGAAATATCCATACAAATCTTAGCCTAATCAACCTTAGCCTTTTCCATGAGATATCCCTCCTTATATAGTGTGAAAGAGAGATGCATGAGAATATTAGGATGATCCCACCAAATAAGAGAAGTGAGTAAGATCCAAACCGATCGGAGGCCTTCTAGAATATCCCCTTCTAGAACATTCATGAAATTTGACTTTTCCCATGCTTTAAGCATCGTCGCACCCTATGCACAAGCAGCATGTGACGATGTTGCAATCTAGGTATAGTGCAGAGTGCGACGATCAGGCATAATCGCACCCCATGCATATAGCAGGGTGCGACGACATTTCTTCATATGGTTTTTGGTACAACAAAGAAAATCACTTTTCCCATGGACAGAGTCTGTTTTAATATTTTTAGGGAACATGAACACAAATTGTCAGGTGATCACTAAGTTGACCAAAATAATGTGTAACAAGGATTACATCCCCATTGGAGCTTGTGTTACTGTCTTATAAATAGGTTTTTAGGTTTTGAATAAGATTATAGAATAAAGTCATGTCTTGGGTTAAATAAGAACATTGAATGATTTTTTATTAAATCATGAGTCATAGGTTTGTTTTTCATGGGAAGGGTTTTCTTTTTTAATCATGTAACTTATATTTTTTTATTTCTTACCAATATGCCAGTTGTCATGTCACTTAAAGTTCATTATGAAATATCATGATGTCAATTCAAGTTGGTCGAGTCAGTGTTGGAAAATTTCTAACGATTTCATGAAATCAAATCTATCAAGGACATATAGCATCATCAACAAAACCATTGTGCAACATGAGTTGTTGTACAACGTCCTAATGCAGTGTATGGAGGTATGAAGAGGTATTATGGAAATAATTCATGATTTAATTTAAGTTATCCTTTAAATTTATCCTCCCTCCAAGTAAAGAAAGCATCAAGAAATCGTTTTTCTTCATCCATAATTTAAAAATTGATCCTGATTATTTTTGGCATGAAATGAGAGAGGAGATATAATAAATAAATGTACAGAGATATCTTGGATATCCAATAATATAACAAAAATGCATCGTAGATGCAACCATAAACACATAGATATAGTAATACACAATTTTCTATTAATGAGCAAAAATGTACAAAGACTGTAAAAATACAGAGTGAAAGACTCGCTAGAATGGTGGTATCTTATCTATAAGAAGAGATGTGACGGATACTCACATCTGTGAGAAGACAATTTTACAATGAGGCTCCAAAGGCCTTTTTATCATAAAAAAAAATCCAAAAACCTAACCCCGTAAGATGAAAAGCCAACAGTTTTGTGGACCCCGTTTTGGGTAGTTTGGTGTATCAACTTCCCGGGGGTGTAACTTTGGCATACGATCTTCGTTTGGGGTGCACAATAGATCATTGGAAAGGTATCATTGAGGAGATTCATTTTGGGGGATCAATCAAAGCCTTTGGCTATCATTGAGAACATTTATCCTAAAAAAAACTTCATTTAGGCCTTCAAAATGGCCCTGGAAATTAAAAACTGCTAAAAATAGTAAATTACCAAAATTTCCAGAAAACATTTTTGAGCCAGTTGGAAAAGGTAGGTGGCCACCAATATCCACCTGGATCAATCCTCCATCCTTAGTAAGAAATGGTATCCATTTTTTTTATTTCCCAAGGGAGAGGGAAAAGCGTTTTCAGAATCTACATCTTGATGAGTTGCTTGCCTTGTTGGAGAAGTTGCACTGCTTAGCATTTTGAAGGTTTGCACGAACCTATGGCTGGAAGGGTTGGACATTTTTAACCAGTCTAGCTACATGAGATGTCTATGTGTAGAAGGAGTATTTATTCTTTGTTGCAGTATTTTCAACCTTCTTCTGTTGGATAGAAGGTGCTTGGGCCAAGGTTGTAGTGGTTGTAATATCCTTCTATTCACTTTTTGAATAGATTGTGAAGAAGATGAATTTTGTAGTATGGGATACTACCTTGAGGCACTTTTTAGGTGGGACAGTAGTTGGAACCACATATGGTATATTGTATATATGACCCCCCAAAATAAAAATGACACTACAAGGTCAAGACTCATAAATAGCATGGCGCTTCCACGTATATGTCTGGCCCAAGAGAACATCACATACATCCAGTGGGGTGACATCAAATAATACCTCATACTTGAAGGGATGGATGTTGTGTGACAATAGAAACTGCTGGATAACATGGAGATATCGTCCCTGGCGAAGCCACCCGATGTTGTATGGTTGTGGGTGTGGTGTTGTCGACAATCCCAACTGTTTGATTACCTCGGCTGAGATGAGGTTCTTTTGGCTTCCGTTATCAACATTGAAATGCAATGGGGTCCCCTTCACCCACATCTGTGAATGAAAAAGGCTCTCCCCCTCTTCATGATCTGTTGGTTCTTCTGGTTGAATTGTTGTGGTCGCGACAATAGAAGTGGGGTTTGCATCGATGATGTGTCTTCTGTCAGTATTTTCTGAATTAGATTTTGAATCAAGGTTCAGCTCCTTATCTTTGATTTCAGAAACCAATGATTTTTTTGAGCGACATTCATCAGTGTTGTGTCAGGGGATTTTTTGGAAATCACACCATTTTATGGTGTCCTTCTTCATCTTTCTGTGACCCTTCTTTTCCTGTGGCTTGGACTGGTTTTCGAGAGACTATTTGTTAGGTCCTCCTTTATCATACTTTGGTTGTTGCGGACATTACCATGATACTAAATGATACAAAAATAAATATAAAAAACTTGCATTACCATGATAATAAAAATAATAAATGACAAAAAAATAAATAAAAAATGAATCAAGCTACAAAACAGAAGATGAAAAAAAAAAAAAAACTTTATGTAGAGGCAGTCAAAGGAGACAATAAGTTTTACAAGGAATATCACAGAGACACTCCTCCACCTAGAAGATTCATATTTCAGAATCAACGACAGTAAGAAACAATAAGGCCTCAAGAAGAAGAAGGGCTCAGAAAAGTAACTCACTTTAGAATATCTACAACTCCCATATATCAAACTATGTTTCTTGGTTTATGTTATTCATGTAACAATTTTGGACATAAGGTTGTGAATTGCAAAGCTAATAATAGGAACAAAAACAATCTTGAAAGTTATGCAAACAATTATTATTCAAGAAGGCCTAGTGAAACACAAAACATAAACTATAACAGATTTGAATCCTTGAGTAGTCAGATGGAATGCTACGAGTGCAACAACTTTGGACACATGGAAAAATATTGTAGAATGAAAGTTCCTCCATGAGAATCACAACAAAATAAAAACAGTCTCAGACATGAACCTCAAAGAATATGGATAATAAAGAAGAATCAATTCAACAATGAAGAATGCACACTTGATCTACAAGCTAAACATAAGAAATGTGGTTGGTATGTTGATAGTGGCTTCTCAAATCACATTACAGGTGATGAGGAAAGGTTTCTAACCTTGATAAAGGAAATATATAGATCGGTCTCCTTTGGAAACGACAACTTGGCTAAAATTATTGGAAGAGCCACAGTCAAAATTAGAAACAAGGATACCAAGGAAGAAAATGTTCTACTAGTGGAAGATATGAAACCTAACCTTCTAAGTGTAAGTAAAATGTGTGACCAAGTTCACAAACTTGTGTTTGGATCACAAAAGAGTGAGATAAGAAAATAAGGTTTAGGCAGAATGTAAGTTTTTTTTATTATTTTTGTGTCCTAGCAACGAGGAATTTCCTTTTTATTCCAGATTTCTACCCTTTGTTCTAGTTGGTCCAACTGGATCAATATGAATAATTTCCAGAGGTCTTGTTGTGGATTATTCCTTTGATTTGAACTTGGTCTTTTTTTTCTTTCCTTGTTGAAAATGCTTCCATAAGCTGTTGGTTGGATTTGTGATCTGGGAAATTTCTTTGACTGCTTCCTTTTTGTCAACTTTGACAAGGTTATCAAAGTTTATGTGACCCATTATTTTGTGATATAGACAAACTTCATCTTCCTTTCCTAGACAACATTTTTCATTTCCAATTTCACTTAATACATATATGTTGCTTGAAGTTCTTAGAGTTGTTCCAACCAATCTGCCTAAACCTGCTTTTCTTATCTCACTCTTTTGTGATTCAAACACAAGTTTGTGACCTTGGTCACACATTTGACTTACACTTAGAAGGTTAGGTTTCATATCTTTCACTAGTAGAAAATTTTATTACTTGGTATCCTTGTTTCTAATTTTGATTGTGCCTCTTCCAATAATTCTAGCCAAGTCGTCGTTTCCAAAGGAGACTGATCTATCTCTTTCCTTTATCAAGGTTAGAAACCTTTCCTAATAACCTATAATGTTATTTGAGAAGCCACTGTCAACATATGAACCACATTTATTATGTTTATCTTGTAGATCAAGTGTGCATTCTTGATTGTTGAACTGATTCTTCTTTATTATCCATATTCTTTGAGGTTCATGTTTGAGACTATTGTTATTTTGTTGTGATTCTCTTGGAGGAACTGTCATTCTACAATATTTTTCCATGTGTCCAAAGTTGTTGCACTCGTAGCATTCCATATGACTACTCAAGGATTCAAATATGTTATAGTTTATGTTTTGTGTTTCACTAAGCCTTCTTGAATAATCATTTTGTGCATAACTTTCAGGATGGTCTTTGTTCCCATTTTTATCTCTGCAATTCACATTCTTATGTCCAAAATTGTTACATGCATAACGTAAACCAAGAAACATAGTTTGATACATGGGAGTTGTAGATATTCTAAAGTGAGTTACTTTTCTGAACCCTTCTTCTTCTTGAGGCCTTTTTGTTTCTTACTATTGTTGATTCTGAAACATAAATCTTCTAGGTGGAGGAGTGTCTTTGTGATCTTCCCTATAAAACTTATTGTCTCCTCTGACTGTCTCTGCATAAATTTTTGGTTGTTTTTCTTGATCTGTTGTTTTGGAGCTTAATCCATTTTATATTTATTTTTGTGTCAATTATTATTTTTAGTATCATGGTAATGTAAGTTTTTTATTTTTGGTTTTTTGTCATTTATTATTTTTAGTATCATGGTAATGAAGAGAACCCTGTAAGGGAGTGAAATCCATCAACATCATAATAAAGACCTACATGGATAGAATTTAGTGTATCAAATATGACAAAAGAACACATTTCTTTCTCATGGATGTCATTGCTCATATGTTCCATGATTTATAATCTAGAAGTTTGGTTGCAAGAAAGTTTTGTTGCCCTGCAATCTGAATGCGATTTGAACTATGGTCGACTATCTTTGACGAAGATTTCCCATAGATAAAACAAGAAGAAGAACCATTGGAGAGATTGATTCTACCCACAAGGCGTTGTCGGGACATCAACAAAATTTGCAGAAAAAAATCGTAATCCGGGGATAATACTTGAATTGATGTAAAGGGTCATCAGGGACTAATGTCTCCTTTATTTCAATTTTGAACTCTCTTATTAGTTTCAAACAAGGATGAATACAAACAATGTACATTGGAGTGAAGTCATCCCCATTTTTACAGGATGAAGGGGCAGTTGCAATGTCATGATCTTCCTGATCATGACCATCCCTGCGTTGAAAGTCATGTAATATGCGCTAATGTCCATAACATCGTAAAAATGATGACATCTCCTCGTGGTTCTTTGGATGATGATTCACACATCCATGAATCTCTTATCCATGTTAGATATATTTGGATTTCGATTGAGCACCACAAATTCCAAAATCATGATCTCAATGATCGGGGCGTATCGACATCTCTTCCATCCTAAACAACTGATCTTGGCCAAGGAAGACACCGCCAACGACTTCGGTCACGGTCATTACTTTGTGGGAAAGGATATTGTGGATCTCTATCTAGATAAGGATATGGTCTAGGTTCCTTTCTTTTGGAATGACTCTCGTCGGGCCATGAGTATATCGTAGCATAATACCAACATTGTCGACTCCACAAAGGCAGGCCAAAAATGGTGTGTATAATAGTTTAGAGAAGTCACAGTGTTTGCAAAACTGACCCAATCCGCTTGAAAAGAGAATAATGTATTTCCTCCCTCGATTCAACACGCACTCAACCTCCATGAACTAGAGGATGCTATTAGGTTCTACAACAAACTCAAGGTCCCTGATGTTGACCTTCAATGAAATGTATTTTTTCATAGTTTCTCTTGCATCAAAGTTCTTCCATGGGTTTTTCAATAATTGAAACCAGAAAAATTATTTCAAGGTACTTACCAAACATGCTAATGGAAAGGTTTCAATTTTGAAAAAATTTCAACCATTTCTTAACCAACCAATCGAAGGTGCCTTCCTTCTACAGTTGTGTTTCTTTAGAGATCGATGTTGGGACATCGATCACAAGCCCTTTCGCAGCCTATTTCTTGGTGATTGTTGGAGTAGGTTTCTTCCTTGAATTACAACGAAATTGTGGGTGGATCTTCAAGCATTTCTTCCCAATGGCCACTAATGTTGCAATAAATGAAAAAAAGCCTTTGTTTTCCATTCAAATTCCTGACAGGATGACTTGGAAGTCGTGGTTTTTTATTTGTCTCACCTCCCGTGGACACATCTATCTTATTAACCCAAACAAATTTCATTTTATGCTTTTCTACACCATGGTTAGAAGATGTAATGCATAAATCATTTTTATTACATTAAATAAAATAATTTGAATGACTTTCATACCTTCCTGAATTGTCCTTGTTGTAGAACTGACAAGTACTAGGACTAGATGATTTGACTCCTCTATTGGAATCCAATGATGTAGAAATGGTTTTTGAAGTGGCTCTTGCTTCAATGGTCTTTGAGCACTCTCCAATATCCTCTTGACCATATCCAAAACCTACAAATAATGGTCTTTGTACCACCTCTAATGGTTGAGTGACTCCTTCTCCACGAATGCCAAGTCCACCTCCTCTGTATCCCATCTTTGTGAGGAGCTTCATGCCCACGTTAGTTTCATACTGAGACAAAATTGAACATGAAGAAACATCATATACCTCGGTTTGAGTTTGTACATCCATGGTAGAAGGCTCTTTGTCCTCCATTCGTTCACCATGCTACAACTTAGCCAATATATCATCCTTGGTTTGCAATTCGAACTGCAATTCTTCAATAATTTCGTTGAGGACTTCTCCATGAAGTTGGGAGCTCTCTTGAATCTCTTCCTTCTCTTCTTCTGCAACCTTAAAAAGTATCCTCAACTCTTCATTTTCATCTTGAATGTTGTTATTTATCTCTTCTAATTCTTGAAGTTTTTCCACTCGCTTCACTCCTTTTCCCATCCCACAAAGTAGTCAGCCTGCTCTGATACCACTTGATCTGAAAATGGGGGAGTACTTACTCTACACAAGTTTTCAATCGAGAATCATTTTCTAATGAATTATTTACATAATAAATAAAGGGAATGTGATTCCATTATTAACCATACTTTTAAACAATAATACATAACATACATGAACTCAAAATGGAATAAGCATATAAAAAGACAACAGAGAGACAATCAATGTTGGTAATGGAGTTAACCCCTCCTGGACTATGTCTCCAAACCCGCTTCAATTGGAATGTGAATCACTTTCATTCCTTCTTCAATATGATTTTGGGACCTTCTCATAAGTGATTACATAAGAGATGTATTCTCCTTCAATGAGGATTCAAGAAGACTACTCATGCTAATAACTCTCCATACATCAAGAAGGATAATTCCTTACATGAATAAGTCTCTCAATACTTAGGAGTAGTAGAACTATGGCTCTCTAACTCCACTCATTAATTATCCATTACTCACTCTATAAAATGAGAATTAATTCCTAGATCCACAATAATAGGATCTAATTACAAAAGAGGAAAAACAACATCCATAAAAGTAGGATCTCAAACAATCGAAGGCTCAAAAATGGGAAAATGCTCAAAACCACCCAAATACTATTCAACCAAGCCCTTGATTCTCTCAACCTATAATTGAGAATAATGGAAAATTGGTGTGAGGTGTTTTCTCACATAAAACCAATTTCCAAAATTATAATTTAATGTTAAACATGTGAGTCTAATTTCCCTCACAAGTGTTAATAATTTTACATCAAAAGTGAATAATAATGTATGAGTTTTTCCAAAACCTCATAAAGCATAATTAAATGCATGGGAATCTCATAAAAGCATAAAAATGCATGATACATTTTTCTCACAAAGCACTAATGCATGAGAAAATAAAACTCAAAAACATATAAATTCACCCTTTCACCACTTTGTCACCAATTTCAACTCAACATGGCGAGCAAAGTAAAAGACCTTCTATGTGTGGAGATCCTCCCAGATCAAGGTCTCTCCAAATTCACAAGGCCATAACTCTCTAACTATGAGGACTTATGTTGCACTCCACATATCACCCGAAATGGCATGACATGTACTATCCATCTAGAATATTCTTACCTGCAAATACACTAATCTTCATAAATTTATAACTCAAACAATCTTGAGAGCCTTAACCATACTATTGGGGATACCATAATTTTCTACCAGACTTGCTTCAAGGGTTGAAATCAATGACAGATAAACCAATTAATCAATGACAACCAACCCAATTAATCAACAAATTTTAGAGGTTGCCGAATCAGATCAACGTTATGTGGGCATAAAGGCAAAGTTACGACAAGGTATGTCACAGTAGAAATTGGAAGGTTATGAGATGAAAGAGGATGTAATCCTAATGTATAGGCATGAAGTTTATGTGCCAAATGTTTAGGAGTTGAAAAATATGTTATTGTCAGAGATGCATAAAGTTCCAAATTGGAGGTTTTATTGGGGAATAAGGAATATTTCATGATTTATTGGAGTACTTCACACACACCTAGGATTTATTTTTCCTAAGGTTTTTCCTTGTTTATTAGTCATTATTCAGTCTCCTATATTTTAGGAAGAACATTCCTCTAAGGAGAATATTATCTTCATTTTTCACTTTAGTTTGATCATTTGAGTGGAGTCTAGATGCTACATTGGGATTATCACCATGCATAATTGGGATCATCACTAGCTAATGTGAATTGTCCTTGGGATCATTGCCATACTAGCACATTACTCATGATTCCCTAATCTCCTCCTCACTTCACTTTGTTTCATTCATTTAATCAAAGACCGATAGACTACTTAACTCAGACTACGTGGCAATTCACTCTGGTAACTGCCTAAGAGACTAGACTAGGTGGAAGATTACTTCTGTAACTATTGGTGTGTGTCCAGATCACTCTACACCACCACTATGGTGCATTAGTTAATCATGTATCCTATATCTATTGTAAATTATTCACTCTTTGAGTGTGGAATACAGTTAATGAGAATTCTTCCATTCTTTCTATCTTGCTTCTTATTTCTCAATTTCGCTCTACAAATGTGTGTGGTATTTTCTAGCTATATCTATTATGTGCAAGTTCAACACATTTACATGGTATCAGAGCCAACAGACTGCTAAGAAAAATCTACACCAAATTATTTTTGCATGTATTGAAGATTGAATAATGAAAAAAAAATGGAATCTATGTTTTACTCACTAACAATAATTCTCACACCTCATAACTATTTGGAATCGAAGCCAAAAAAATTTCTTCAACTCAGATGCACATGCTTGTACCAAATAACTAAGGAAAAGGAAGTAGAGCCTGATTCCACTGATGAGAAAAATGACTTTCTCAATAGACAAGATATGGCCATAGGATTTATCTGCTTGTCTATTTATCCATAAACTCTCCACCAAGTATATGATGTCTCTCAAGACTCAACTCCAAATTAATTATGGACTAGATTGGAGGTTTTATTGGGGAATAAGGAATATTTCATGCAGGAGGTTGAATAAATAGAGCCAGAAAAGAAGTCATCAAAAGATCAAAATTTTTATTTTGAAGTCTTCTACACAAGTATTTGCACAAATTTGTATTCCATTAATTGAAGATGTTTTCTACTCCATTTCATATTTTGTTTTCTAAATTCCATGTGGAAGATATATGGCATGCATCGCAGGGGTCACATGCGGACACTTTTCCATGCACAATGCATGCATCCCAAGAAACAAAAAGGGAGCCACGCACATAAGACTCGATTCAGATATATTTTGAGAAAAATTTACAGAAAAAAATGGATATTTGAATTCCTCTCAGGAAAATATCCAATTTCAAAAAACAAATCGCTTGAAATGGAGTCTGGGAAGTGAAATTATGATCATTTTAAAATCAACAAAATTTCATCGTTTTTCCGAAAACGGCCACATGGTTTTCAAAGATTCATCCAAACTTTATTTGGATGTTCTTCATTACAAGAAGAGAAAGTGGATACGTGTGTACATATCAATGGTGCATCTACATCTTCAAAAAAATCTTCAACGAGCACAAGCTTGCACAGTTGTGAGGTCTTCTTGGGGTGAAGGATAGGGTTTCTTAGCAACTTATTTTTGTTCCTTCTCATTTTATTTTTTATGCATTGTAATTTGAGGGGAGGGGGGGTTTCCCATGAGTTTTTTCTTCTTTCCTCATTTATTTCAGTGTATATTTTGTATTTGGGTACCTAACATGGACTCATTTCTAGGACCCATTCTTTATTTTCACCATAGTGATGTTCAAGGGGGGTGTTGGATTACTTCACACACACCTAGGATTTATGTTTCCTAAGGTTTTTCCTTGTTTATTAGTCATTATTCGGACTCCTATATTTTAGGAAGAATATTCCTCTAGGGAGAATATTCTCTTCATTTTGATCAGTTGAGTAGAGTCTAGATGCTACATTGGGATTATCACCATGCATCATAGGGATCATCACCAGCTAATGCACATTGTCCTTGGGATCATCACTAGACTAGTGCATTACTCATGATTCCCTAATCTCCTCCTCACTTGACTATGTTTCAGTCATTTAACTGAAGTTCGATAGACTAGTTAAATCAGACTAGGTGGTAGTTCACTCATGTAACTCCCTTGGAGACTAGACTAGGTGGCAGTTTACTCCCGTAACTTCTAGTGTGTGTCTAGATCACTCTAGACCACCACTATGGTGCATTAGTTACTCATGTATCCTATATCTATTGTAAATTATTCACTCTTTGAGTGTGGAATACGGTTAATGAGAATTCTTCCATTCTTTCTCTCTTGCTTCTTATTTCTCAACTTCTCTTTGCAAATGTGTGTGGTATTTTCTAGCTAGATCTATTCGATGCAGGTTCAACACATTTACAGCCTTCACTTGGTAGAGTTTTCTTACAACAATGGGTATCAAGCATATTTAAAGACAATCTCATTTGAGGTGCTTTATGGTAGAAAGTAAAACAAACCAGTGAGTTGCGACAACCCAACAGACAGAGTCGTGGTTATGATAGATATTCTCCAGGAAATGGAAGAGCAGGTGGTGAAGATAAGGAAGAATTTAAAGGTTTCCTGAGATAGGAAGAAAATATGCATAGAGAAAGGCAGAAACCACAGGGAGTTTAAAGTGGGTGACCATGTGTTCTTGAAAGTAAAAGCAAGACACAGTTCCCTAAAGTTGGGAAATCGTTCTAAGTTGGTAGCATGCTATTGTTTTTCATTTGAAATCCTAGAGAGGATTAGTCTTGTTGTGTACATGCTTGCATTGCCCGCATCCTTGTGTATTCATAATTTTTTCCATGTATCATTTCTTAAAAAGTACTTACCTAATGCTAATCATATTATTGATTGGAATGTGATTCAAATGGAGCCAGAAGGTGATATTTTAGTACGACCGATTTGCATAATGGATTGAAAAATCAAACAACTTCAGAATCGAGTCATGGATATAGTAAAGGTCTAATGGAACTCGTAAAGTCCAGAGGATACAACTTGGGAGCACGAGGATGCTATGCGGGAACATTACCCACATATTTTTTAAGTCTTTTGAAATTTTTTATGCACATGTGTATATAATGCACCGAGGACAGTGCATAAATAAGGGGGAGGGGAATGTAATGTCCCTAATCCAAACCCCATTTGTAACTGTATATATAGGATGGTGATTTGTTGGTTCCAATTGTAAATGTAAATGTACATATAGGATCATGAGGTGTTGGCACCAAGTTTTGGTTTTACACACACCTGAGTAGTGCACGAGGATTAGCATCAAAGAAAGGGTGCACATGTTCCATAAAGTTGCGCGCACATGGGTACGTGTGTCTGGGTTTCATATCAAAGGAATGATGCACACCTTTCACACTATTTCACACACTTGAGTAATTTCACAGGGTTTACCTTGAAGTGTGCATCGAACCAAGTCATACATATGTGTATGTATATGTAATTGAGATCGTAGATCCTATGTGGTTATTGGGTTGGTGAGTCGCGATGTGAATAGGCCAGTGCACCTATCCTTGTAAAATGTAATCACACTCAAGTTATTAACAATATCACATCATTGCACACATACAGATCAAACGAAAAGAGACAGGGTGATAAACTCCACCGAAAAACAGAAAAGGGGACTCGGAGTTTACAAGAGGGGCTAAGCCAAGGGGGGGCTTAAGTCCAAGGGAATATTTTATATATATTTATGAAAAGTGTAATTTATGGATAATTAGTTATCCTAAGTTCCCGTGGGATGGGAACAATTCAGCCAGTGGCTCAAGCTATTTCTAAAGGTGAAAAGTGTCTAGTTTAAGGAATGCAATATATATTGTTGGCCTTAGTGTATCTTGGGAGAATTCACTCATTGTTCTTCATGATTCAGACCATTTGTATGAGATAAAAACTAGGGAAAGGTATTTTCCATCATGTAACTAGAGTTTTGTTGTCAAAGAATAAAGTTGTGAGGCCCATGGGAATTCTCTCCACGTGATAGATTTGTTGATGAAGAGGTGGGTTATCAGGCCCGTGATCATTCTCTCCAGGTGAGAGTTTTGTTGGGACTTATTTCAGGTGTACTGGGAATTAGTTGCAGTTCTCTAAGGCTTCTTGTACATCTTGTTGTTGAATCCCTAGAAAGGAAGTGGGGTAGCCGAAGGACTATTTACCAGAGAAGGCGCACACTTCCTGGGGTGGGATAGGCATGTGGGTAATCAGAAACTGTAGACTAGTTTCAATAGTGGGCACCTTGGACTAGGATATTTCGTTGTTTATCAGACCTTAGACTAGCATTAGGAATCCTTTTTCCCTAGTGGAGTTTAATCCACAGCTCGAGGGTGACATGTTGCTAAATTTTATGAGAAACAAACTCTCTGGCTGGGATAAACGATTGTGTTCTACATGTATTTGGTGAATTTTCATAAAATATACGTGTCATTTATGTGTTTTTCTCAATTACGATGTGCTTAATTATCTATATCTAAAATGGGTTTAATTATAGTATGATGTTGCATATAAGTAATTGTTGTTATTTTGTATATTGTTGCTTGCACACATATGTGTGGTGTTAATATTCAATATTTGTAGTTGTACATATTAAGTATGAAATTTGTTATTAGTTATTCATGTTAAGTTAATCTTATTATAATGGTCATGAGTCTCTAAGTCAAGGCTATAATGGTTGTGATCGTAGGTAGATACTATGTGTGCGCAAGAGGCTGGATTTGTTGTGTGTGGAGAGAAGTAGTCCTTGCGCACAAAGAGAATAGAATTTATGTGTGATTCCATAGTGGTTGCATGCACAGTAGTGATCACATGTTCATAGTGGATTACACGCAAAATAATTTTTTGGTTTTGAGCATGCTTGTGCACACAGTTTTGTTGGGTTACTTCCACTATTATAAGTTGTGTCAAAGACAAAAATTTTATGTGGTGTGACCCAGCTGTTGAATTTTTATATGATATGGTATGAGATAGATTGATTATTACAATGAAAAATGTGCCATATATAGAGAACATATGGTGACCATCCATGAAAGGATGTGTCCCTTTGGACAATAAATAACTATTTATTGTTATTATTATTATTATTATTATTATTATTATATATTATATATTAGTAATATTATTTGATAATTAATAATTATATTATTAGTTATTAATCTAGGAAAATGTCTTCTTGATGCTTCCCAAACATCAACACTCCCTCTCATCGAGGGAGACATTTAACATCATGCCAAGCTTGTCTCTAAAGTATACAAACTTCTCTCTAGACTCATGACACATGTCTATCAGTCCTGGGAGATGTCCCTTTCCCACCTGAACCAAGGGGAAACTCTCTATGCGACTCTCCCTTTGAGCCAATTGACTCTCTCTGAGATCAGTCTCACTTTGGGTCCGCACGAGATAACATCTAGCATATAGATTATTTATCATTCCTATTCAAATCAATAATACTAAGGACAAATACCACACCAGGGCCATTCACCATAGGTACACCCTTATGAGTGAATTTTATCTCGATGATATCTAACATGTGGAAAGAACCTCGAGTCCATATCACTCCTTGTCATGATCAAGGAAAGACTATGCCTAGGCCCATTTACCACAAGCACACTCTTGTGATAAATGTATCCTATCTCCCTTGGTCTGTAGCCAAATATAGGAGAAGGTCCACCCGATGCTTACTAGGTCCATTCACTACAAGTACACCCCTATGGGTGAATGTATACCTGATGTTTCCACACACTAGAGGAACACTAGAACCTAAAGTATTTTTTCCTTTGAAGAATACGCCTAGTCCATTCACCATGGGTACACCCCTGTGAGTGAATGTTTGTCTGATGTTGTCTCTTAGAGAAACATCAACAACTCGAGTCTTTTTCACTTCAAAGAATACCCGAGGGCCATTCTTCGTTGGTCAAATCACCATGACCAATCCCAGGAGAATGTCTTCCCATTGTTGAAACATCGACACTCCCTCTTATCTAGGGAGGTATTCACCTTAACTTCCTTTGCTGAAATTTCTCCATCCCAAGATTGAATGAACATGCTATGTTAATGTATCCATCCTCTTCATATTCTATTCTAGAACCATGTGGAAATAATCTTGCATCAACATCATGCAAAGAATCTAGTCACCTAGATGTTACACATTATTTTGGTCACTCTGGTGATGTCTCTATAGTTATGTGTTCAGGCTCTCATAAGGACCTTTTGCCTAAGAAACGTGACTGTTGTCATCTTCTACAAAACATATTTTTAAGATGAGTTCGTAGGCTACATGTATTGTAGGGTGTGAGAAACCCTGATTCTCACAGGAAACCCTATACTTGGAGTGTGAGATGTTCGTAGTCTTCTCTATAGGTAGGTTGCGAACCTACTTCAAATATTAAAAGGAAGAGGAAGTTACGAAGGTTCTAGAAGAGGATCTTATAGAAAATGAGTTGGCATTCGCATGGTTGGCATCCTACCGACTTCTCATATTTAGTGGGATCATCCTCATCCCTTTAACCATCTCTCCTTCTCCTATATAATGAAAGGTTTCTCAAGGAAGAGGTTAAGAAAGATTGAATAGAGAATTGATGAAAGAATAGACTCAGAATTGTGTGAGGAATCATGTTTGAATTGATGCTTGAGGCCTCCATTTGTCCATCAAGCCACAGTGGATCTTCTGCATGCAAGTGTGGAGCAAGTGTGTGTGTTGGAATGAAGGACCACTGAGAGGAAGCTTGCGACATCAAGGCAATGTGGTAGTATCTTCTGCTTTCATTTAATATAAATACAGTGGCATGTCCCTTTCCCATAAAATCACTCTTATTTTATTGCATGACTCCTTGATCACATGTTTAGGTCTTCATTAAATATATTATTGTTTCTTTCACCTTGGTCGATTTGTTTCGTTGTAGATCTGATATCTCAAGGCTACCAAAGCGAAGCAGGGACAACAGAGACATAAGGAAGTGATATCTAAAGGTATGTCATTTATTCCTTTTCTCGATGATAAATTCAATGATTGTGACTTAGAGGAAGTGTCATGTCCTATCTTGTTTTGTTCTAGATCTAGGTGGATCTAGGGAGATATGTTAATGTCCGCATATACCAATTTATTCGATAACAAAATTGGCAACTCCACTGGGGATATGACTCATTTTGTGGTTTTTTGTTGGCCATTTTCTCTTAGCCTACCTTTTTAATTGCCAACCAGTCTCCGAGTCTGTAGGAGACCCTTATAGACTCTCTTGACATAGAAGTTCACTCAAAAGTTTTGTCTTTTTTCCAAATTTTGACTTGATTACAAACCTTCTCGCACTGTACCTCTCTGTAGCCTATGAGAATAATTGATGTTCACACCCTACTGTTCAATCTAGTGTGACCTTCTTGCACCCTGCTAGTGTCTAGACTACGAGAAACCCTAATTTTTGAACTATACACTACTACTGGGATGTGAACTCTTTTGTAAAAGTTTTGGATTAGGTCTTCTTGTCTTTTTTATGCCCATATTTGTTTCCTTACATGGGAATAACTTCTTTTTCCAGTGTTTGATTGTTTCTTGACTTCAAATCTTGCGGTTGATTGGTTTTCGGAGATCGAAAACTATTCTTACTCTTTTTCCCAATTTTTACTTCTTAACCTTTTGTCAACAAGGGTATAATCTTCGATTCTAAGATCTGAGTGCTTGTTTGGTCAAAAGCCTTTTATTAGATTAAAAGTTGGGATTAATTTTCCTTTTAGATTGCTTGCTTCTTGGAAAGTTTTTTGGTCCATGTGCATTTGAAGAGATTTTTTCTTGTCAATTTATTATTTTTTATCTCCATTGAAAGATCGATTTGGGTGTTGTTGAGTATTTTATTTTCATTGGTTGCTTACTTTTTCTTAGTTCCATCCCCATTTTTGGGTTTATAACAAAAAAAAATGAAAGTATTTTTCTTTTAAGCAATCATTTATTCAGAAAATATTGGCGTTAAAGTATTGAAAGAGAACGAATAGTGAATTTACATTGTCAATGATTGTTTGGTACTACATTTCAAAAGAGATCGTACATTGTAGTTTGCATTGTTCCAGAAAACTCCTATTTCCCTGTTGTAGATAGAATTCATCGAACGAAAATTCGTATCATTCATTTCTATTTACGCATTGTTGGGTCAGAGTCTTACACAACATTGGTTTCATTTCCGTCTCCCTCTTGCATAACAAACAACCTTTAATAATATTGCGCAACTTTAAAATTCATCTAGTAACATTTTCTAGGGCTCTTTTGCACCAACATTAGCTAGGCTAGAGATTTGGAATAGGCAGTGGAACACACTCTCCAAAGCGCAAAACACACAATAGTATATTTTGATAGGGAGTGTCAAATTCCATTTGCAACATTTTGTCCTAGGAAGCCCTTCTCACAAAAGGGTCAAACCTGAGGTCGCATTGAGATTGATAGAGTTACTCACCCTGATTTGTTGATCTCGGTGTAGAGATTGCATGTATTACGGGGGTTTCTTGAAGGTATACCCACAATGATGAGGGGAAGCCTCTCAAGTTGATTTTGGGCTATATACCCTACCCTTGTGTGTGGATCGGACTACCGACTATTCCCCCAGGCATCATTGTTGTTTGTGATAACTTTAGTAGACTATCTTCTTATCATCTTACACAAGGTGACTGTGGAGGGGTAATTCTTCATGGTACCTGGAATCGACATTGGGCAGACTCACTCGAGCTCCTTGGAGGGTATACCCGCGATTATGTGTGGGAGCTTGCACCAAGGTATAAGTCTGTTAAGAAGGTCGTCAACGTAAATTTTCCACCCTAGCCCAACCCCTTCTTGTCTCGACATCACGACGTTGGATTTCATCACCAACTAGTGATTTCGCAATACTAAGGTCTTGTTTGATTGGTTTTGATTCCTAGATTTTACTAGTGCGTGTTGTTTGTTTCCGTAAGTTGGCCATAGAATTTATTTCGTAAGGTTTTACCTCGATCACCATTGACCATCCACGCCGCTCACGTAGAATGAAAGGAATACCCCCAGAAGATCTGGAAGGTTCTCAACCCTTGCCTACCAACTCACTGAAGGGCTCTCCTCAACAGAGTGAAGTCCAAGATGTTTCTACTCCATGAGTGGAACGAACTGACTCTTTAGACCAATTCTAAATTATAGATTCTCTAGAGGGATTGTGACTTCCTCCTAACTCTGTGAGATGTATTGTTCGAGTAAATTCATCTGAAGATATTGTTGCTGAGTCTTCTGGATTACCAACCGGACCTTTAACAGACCCTGGAGGTCAGGATCCTTTTTGGACTACTGGCATCCTTAGATGGGATCTCTTTGGCTCAGGAGAAGGTGTTGATATCACTGTCACACCTAAGCCACCTGAAACATCCGATACAGATGTGGTACCTTTTACTATTGCCTATTATTTCTCTAGTTTTGATGCTCATCCAGCCGACCAGATCTTGACTATCCCCCTTCAAATGTTCCATTATACAATGGTCCTAGATACTACGAATCTTCCCCATGGGAATATGGTGGCTAGACAAGACCCCATTGGCATGCCTCTTTCTCCCAGACTCACCCTGATGCTTCCTCCCAGATATCATGCGTTGAATGCTTCTATTTTCATTCCTACACAAATCCCATCCGGGAATCCTAGCGTTTCCACTCCTTATGGGCACCATCTTGTTTCTGGTTTTATTCTAACACTTCCTCAACCCCCTTCTAGAGGGTCTCTTCCATCCCTTATCGGAGGAACCAACCCTAGTGGCACCATTTAGTCTTTCACACCTAATTACTAGATTCTTGTTGGCGGACATTTTCACCCTGGAGGTAAAATCCCAATTGGGACACAACCTCTGATTGGAGGGAAACCCCCACCTACCCCACCCACTAGACAGAACATACCTACAGACTTGGACCAATATTGGAACTATCTTATCCAAAATAATCCTCAATCGATTGGGGGGCAAGAGCCTCAAACTAACCCTTTAATACCCCCCAGTACAGGACAACCATATCCAGTTCCGTCCAATTCTATTTGGGGCTTGAATGCTAGACCCAACGTCCCTGTTCAAGGGAACCACCCTAACCAATACAACCCTATAAATTACATGCCTCCACACCAACAACTGAATCTGCTCAGATCTTCGCATTATATGAAAACTGCTTATAGTCCTACTGGTATACCTATGGGACTTCCTCCCCAAAGTCACTAGTACCTCCATGTGAATAGACAGTTTCCCTTCTTGGCCACCCTGGACCTCCCTAATCTATTTCGAATTTTAAACGATCCTATCTGTCACTCTCCTCAATGGCCTGCCATACTGGCCAAACTACCTTATGACATTCCTAAGTTCGATGGTAAACTAAGAGAGGACCCGAAAAATCATGTAATGACTTTCCACCTTTGGTGTTCATCCAACTCTTTGATGGATGACTCTATTCGATTACATCTTTTTCAGCGAACTCTTACAGGTTCCACCGCGAAGTGGTATATAAAATTTTCGTGAGGCTTCTTCACTGACTTTAACACCCTTTCCATGGATTTCCTCACCCACTACCAATTATCGATCTGATACTAAATGGGAATCGAAAATTTGAGTTCTTTCAAACAAACCAAAGCCACTCATATCTCTTATCACATTCATGAGTAGCGACGACAACGACATCTCATCAAACTTGACCTTCCCGATTATTTACTGACAGAGTGGTTCACGAAATCATTCGTGAATGAGATCGCTCATGACATCGTCATGGGTGGAGTTTTCACAGAAGAACAGGCAATCAGTCGTGCCCAATACCTTGACCTCATTTACTCATAAACATGTACTCTTTACGATTTTCTCCCTGATGCACCTCGTCCTTCTACTACTGCTACTTCAACTACTCCTGCTACTTCTCATGCAATTGATGGTGTGATTGGCACTTTCCATGCCCAACCCCACTCTGCACAAGCCTCTACCACCAACCCCAAGTCCGTTGCTTCTAATGTTCAACATGCTATGTCTCCTACTCCTCCTTCCGGCAAGACTTATGAGGTGAACTCTGTTCAATCTACCCCTACCGGAAAGAATAAATCCAAAAAAGGGAAGGGTAAGAATAAGGAGGATAAAAATAATATTCAATCTGAGAAGACCAAAACACAACCTGTTAATGATAAGGATAAGAACAAACCATGATACCCTTTCCTTATCTTTAGTGATGATCACTACACTAAGGATTGTCCAAGACGAGCCGAGGTTACTAAGTTCCTTCAAGGGACACCGAAACTGCCTACCTCGACCATGTTCTCACAACCCTTTCCTTCTCAACAACAGGACCAATTGGTCATTCATGAGTAACCTTCCCCCTCCAATACATCCTACGTATTAATGTGTACAGGTGATTCAAAGAATAATGACATCACACTTACCACTCGAGCCAAAGATTATTCTTCCTCCAAAGAGAAGGTTGGTGAAATACCTCCTTCGTTGGTCCAACCATCTCTCTTGGATCCACCTCCCAATGGTCCACTTCATCTCAAATGACTGAGCCTAGATACAGTTCTTTGCCTTCTCCTAGAGGGTGTTGTCCGCAAGTCTGCTTTCAATCCTCATGCACATGCTTCCTAGAACTACAACATTGTAGAAGACATGGCCCAAGCACCGTCAGCAATGTCAGCCCTCAAAGTCCTTCAGAGTTGTCCTACACAACGGAAGGCAATGTTGAAATCCATTGGTGGAATTGACCCTACGGATACAAATTTAATAATTTTTGACTTGGAAGATCACATTCCAAGGTTACCCGCTCAACGCGCCTTCCAAATACAAGTTATTGTCTCCGACAAGAACATTTGCAGAACAATCATTCATGAGGGTGCCTCGTGTGTGTCATGTCTATTGCCTATTGGAAATCCATCGGCTCTCTTCCCTTAACTGAATCACACAACACACTCAAAGCCTTTAATGGCTCTGGATTTAAGCCTTACGGTGTGCTCCCTTCATTGCTTATTAAGTTAGAAGGAAAAAAAATCAACGTTGAACTTGAAGTCTTTGACACTCCTCTCGATTACAACCTTTTACTTGGCCATAGCTAGATCGATTCCATGCACGTAGTTGTCTCCACTCTTTTCTATGCCATACATTTCCCACATCAGGGAAAAGTGATTACGGTGGACCAATTGGCCTTCTTTAACTCTGATATGCGTACCAGCAATGTACCTTTCATTGCAAAAGCCCCCCTGGATATGAGAATGTTAGTGTGGGCCTTCTTAAATATTCCTCTTTGATGGGTACCTTCCCCATTCCACCACCCGATATTCCACATCCACCTATCACCTCGATCAACATGATTTACACCTTTGTTTGAGAAACCCCTGCGTCTTTTGACCCATGGATAGTACCGAACCCCGGTGATCATAATTTCTATGGCAATCAAATGCCTTTAAGTCCAGTTGAATCCGCTTATCAAGTCATTCAATCAACAACCCCTTCTACCCCCTCTCTTGGTGATCTATCTCCAGATCCATTCCATGTCATTTTTTCTATAGACAAGATGATTATGTCTATTATGTCCATGGAAGATACCCCTTGGGACGATGGACATCATCATTCCATTATCTTCCTGGAACAACACACCATTGAGAGTTACCAACGGATCTTGACTCCGTCGACCGTTGTCGTCATTTCTACCATTCCCGAGTCTACACATGATATGTTCTACGAAGGGAACTCAAGTAATATCTCACCCACCATCCCCCTTGACATATCCATTAAACCTGGAATTGTCAAAAATGTGCATATCGGAGCTTCATGTTCCAATGACGATGTTGTCACCTATAAATCTCTTTTTCAATAATTTTGTGACGTCTTTGCATGGAGCTATGAAGAAATGTCGGGTATTGACCACGACATTGTTGTACATGAGATTAAGACATACCCGGGCGCTAAACCTGTCCGACAACGCCTTCGTCCTGTCCACCCACGTAAAGCAGTTTCTATCAAGCTTGAAGTTGAGAAACCTCTTAAAGATGGCTTTATTTACCCCATGGATTTAATTGAATGTGTTTCCAATCTTGTTCTGGTCAACAAGAAACAAAGTTTCTATCCATGTGTGTGTTGATTATAGGGATATTAACAAATCTTGTCCTAAAGACAACTTTCCCACCCCCTTTGTTGACTAGATCGTCGATGATTGTGCCGAGAGTGAAATATTCTCTTTGATGGATGGTTTCTCTGTATATAATCAAATCAATATTGTACCCGCCGACCAACAGAAGACCGCTTTTATTTGTCCTTGGGGCACTTTTGCCTACCGGAAACTACCCTTTGGTTTAAGGAATGTCGGTGCGACTTTTCAACGTGCTATGTCTTATGCCTTTCATGATATGAAGCAAATTTTCCAACTGTATCTCAATGACCTACCAGCTCATTCCATGCATCGTATAGATCATCCAACACACCTCTGAGCCATTTTCCTTCGATGTCAGTTTTACCGTATACGCCTAAACCTGCACAAATGCATTTTTTGTGTAGAATCTAGCTGACTTCTAGGCTTTATTGTTTCATGTCAAGGGATCTGGGTAGATCCTTTGAAGGTCGAGGTGATTCTTAATCTCCCTCCTCCTTCCTCACTTCGCCAGCTACAAAGTTTTCAAGGGAAGGAAAAATTTCTACATCGTTTCATCCCAAACTATGCTGAGTTAACTCTTGGATTTACTCGACTACTCAAGAAAGGTTCTGAGTTCGTATGGGATACCACTACCAACAAAGCTTTCGACGCTTTAAAACTGACTTTAACCCGTACCCCACTACTTTTCCCACCCGATTACAGTTGCGATTATTTCTTGTATCTCTCAGCCTCAGACTATACCATTGCTATGGTTCTAGTCTAGGAGGATGATTCTCATGATTCTCATGTCATTTATTATTTGAGTTGGAGTCTCTAAATACTGAAACCAAATATTTACATGTTGAAAAACTGGCCTTGGTCATCGTCGAAGTTGTTCAATGTTTCTGGCACTATATCCTTTTATGCAAGACTACTATGATTTCCCACTGCAACCCTATGCAACACATTCTTACACGCCAATTGCTAGGGGGAAAATACTCCAAATGGATCATCATACTCCAGGAGTTTGACTTAGAATTTGAATGCCTAAGTCCAAGAAATCCTTGGTGTTTGTCTAATTGATATGCAACCTTTAGTGTTCTGAGACGGAAAATGTAGTAGAGGATTCATTACCTGATGAATCCCTTTTTCTGATCAGTTTCGATGACCTTTGGTATGGGGATATCATTATATATCTCCAGACTCAGAATTTCCGACCCGATTTGTCTAGCACTAACTGTTGTCGAATATGTTACCAATCACATCAATATATTATCCTCGGTGATACTCTATATCATCGTGGTATTGACTCTGTTTTTCGACAATGCCTCACATTTGATGAAGCCGAGAAAGCCTTGAATGACTGTTATTCTAGAGCATGTGGTGGTCACATGTATGGGTATGCTACTGCCCAGAATATCTTACGAGCTGGGTATTTTTGGCCTTTTTTATTCAACGATTGTATTATCGTTGTCCAAAAATGCCACGCTTGCCAAACCTACAACAACAAATATGATCACACCCTACTCCTCTACACCCTATAGTCTCCATTGGACCTTTTGCGAAATGGGGTATCGATTTCATGACATGTCACCCTCACTCAGTCGAGGGGTATGGATACATTATTGTAGCCATAGATTATGTTACGAAATGGGATGAGGTGATTCCTACATTCGACAATACCGAAAAGACTTTATCACTATTCATATTCAATCACATCATTGTCTGGTTTGGTGTTCCTCAAGCTATCGTTACTGATCACGGTAGCCACTTTAGAAACTTCACGATGTCATAACTCATCGAGAAGTTGGGTCTTCGCCATGAAAACTCAACACCCTATTACCCACAGGCCAATGGCCAGGTTGAAGCAATAAACAAAGTCCTCATTACCATGCTTTGATGAATGATAGGGATTCATAAAACTAGTTAGCACATGATGTTGTTTTCAGCATTGTGGTCTTACCGGACATCCATTAAATCTGCTACTGGGTTTACACATTTCCAGTTAGTTTATGGTCTAGAAGCCATCTTACCAATTGAATGTGAGATACCGTCTCTAAAGTTGGTCGTTGAACTTCTCCCAAACACTTCTGCTGAATAAGAACGTCTGTTGTATCTTATGCAACTAGACAAAACCCGTCGTGATGCCACCCTAGTTATAGAAACCCAGAAGAAACGCGTCAAAGCCCAATATGACAAACATGTCAAGCCACGCATTTTCTTTGAAGGTGATCTGGTTCTCCCTTATGAACAAGATCGAAATGTCCTAGGAGCCAAAAAATTTGAGGCTATGTGGCGAGGTCCTTATATCGTCAAATGAGTGTTGGATAAAGGAGCCTACGAGTTGGTGGACTACGACGGTATCCCTTTAAGTAAACCCAGAAATGGGCTTTACTTAACGAAGTACTATGCTTAGATCATCTGTGCATGAGTGATTCTATTTTATTGTATCATACTTTTTGTGTGTTACTTTAGTGTGCTTTTTCATTATTTGGTTTCTTCCCTCGACCGCTTATCTTGCATTGTGCTTAGTTTCCAGATGTCAGAGTCTTCGCTACCCCACATTGGCTTCACTAATGGCGCTAGTCGTAGTACTCAGAACCTTGCTTCTGCTACAGGGAAATTTATGCACCTACAAATGAACTTATCAGTCTACGAGGTGTTTGCCTTGGTCGTGTGACCAATAATATCGCAGAATATAGCGTCGTCATCGAATTGTTGACTAACTCTATTTCACTTGGTATCCGCAACCTGGTTATACAACTTGATTCGTAGCTAGTAGTACTATAGTTAAGTAATGTCTATGTTATCCGAAGTCCTACTTTATTGCGGGTATATCTACGAATTCGCCTCTTGGAACATCATTTTGATTACATCAAATATCAACACATTCCTAGATGTTTAAATATATTGACTAATGCTTTATCTAATTATGTGTTAGACAGATATTTGAGACTTTTATAAAAACCAATCAAACATCACATGTATTATACAAAACAAAATAAGTTGGTAGAAGCTGTAGATATATATAACGATCAAACGTTTTACAAAAAGTTTTCATCCAAGGACGAAAATATAAAAATATGTGAAGCCCATGGCTTCTACAAATTAGCATCATGGATGACGCTCACGGTAACATACAATAGCACGGGCTACCCTATGGAGCAGTCAACTAAGAGAATCATACACGCCCATAGTATGGCGTTGATAGTGTCTTGGGATATCCCCAATAGCGATGTCTGGGACATCCACAGTCAGTCCTTCTAAGTTCTGTTCAACTGCCTCGTAGTCCTCATCATCCCATCTTGCCACTGGAGCCACTTCTCCTCGTCTCTGAATGGGAGACGTTCCAGGAGGTCGATACGGCCCCATATATGTGTCGTCAAAATAAATTTTTGATTAGTCCTTGGTTCAAAGACATAAAAACATTTTATATAAAAAAAATTGCAAAAACATTGAAAGAGAACAAAATGTGTACTTCTTACGTATGTCACCCCACTGAGCATCCTTAGGAAGAACCAAATGTGGATCTCCTTAGAAATACAACCCAGCATATGCATAGTCATCGATCATCATCATCTGGGGCCTCAACCAATCAAAAAATGAATCATTATATTTTATTATAGGCCCTGATACGTGCCGATACATGAGGTTACACCACCTCAGCATCCTCGAATCCTATGGGATCGATAAAACCTAATCTACCTATAGACGCAGTAGTGGGACCCTCTCAAGGAAGAATGACACCAAAAGTGACCCGTACCCGAACTGTTTCAGGTTACCCCTTCTGCACTTTGTTAGTTGTCTCTTCATACTGTGGAGAACCACGTCCGACCAGTTGAAAAACCGAGGCCCTGTGCACTTTATTTCATATTGGAAATAGCTTTGGAGAACCATGTGGAGAGTAGAACTCCTGACCATGCATGCAATGGTAAACAAGATAGTCCATAATGTTAGATTTTGGACACCCCAGATGGTGACCTTACCCTTGCTTCTCTCCACCTTGGGAACACAATATTGGCAATATTGGAGAACATACTCACTCATAGGAAGTCTGTCGCCTCTACCTCCGGTCAAAGTAGCATGGTATCCACGTCATGACAACCCCATCAGAAAGTATATATCCTCAATATCTAGTGTGAGCATGTGGACCCCTACATTAAATACCTATTGATCCACATCCCACATGTGGACCAGGTACTCTAACAACCTGAGTTGGGCTCTCATGCCTGGGATACTATAAAATTTTAAGAGCCCACACTCCTAGAGGGAAGCAATTGTACCCGAATCATTTTCAACAATGGCATCATCCTCCTCATGTTCTCTTTCCCTTCATTCCAACATCGTGATGATAAATACCTACAATGGAGCCATGAGAAGGAAGTTAACAAATTGATTTAACCTCTTGCATAAATTTTTATTGAGTAAAAACATGCCTGAAAATCCATTTTTTGGCCCTCGTAGGTGAAGCTTGCACACAGTACGATATTCTCGCAGGTGCACTAAATCCCACCTGTGAGAATCTTAGGTTCTCTCAGGTCCTGAATGGCCCACTTGCGAGAATGCCTAAGCGCACCCACCGGCCCTAAAATGGACTCAAACACTTAAATTTTCCAATAAAAAACAATTTTAATCCATGAAAATGTTGAAGAATCAGGAGATTACCTCGTTGGACGAAACTGTTTCCCGAATTATCTCTTGTACCTCCTGCAATAGAGCAAAGAAATGTGGGGAAAAAAGAGGTGTGTTGGACAAGTTTTTGACAAAGTAACAATGAAATGGTAAAAATGGCTTTTCACCCATATTTATTCACTTTTTTACTATTTCTCATTGATTTTTTATATTATTTTTATTATTTTGCTTAAAACCCTAATACCCTAATGGCCTTTTGAGTATGATTTTTCACAGCTAGGTGGCCTAGAAGTCCGAACGATGGTGTACGAATATTTTTTCCTTTTTTCGTCCCATGTACAAATACCTTTTTAAGGTTTTGTAGGAAAAACCTCGAGCTCAATCTTCATTCGTTCTCGCGCTCGAAAATACATGAGAAAACAACCAAGTATACTTTTCTCGTCTTTTCGTACTCGTCATGGTAACACGAAAACAACAAAAATGAGGGAGTATCCTTTAAGCTCTTTTCACGCTCCATAAAAATGAAAAGATTGCAGAACGATCTTGTTCTTTTCACGCTCATAAAATATTTGAAGAAAACGTTCGATGAGCGATAGTTTATCACTTTTTCGGTCTCGTCAAACTAATTTACAAAAAAGGAACTGGGAGAGTTCTCTTTAAGTGTTTTTAAGACTCTCAAAACATGAAAAACCCCCGTGTTTTCTATCTTTGGACTCGTTAAACAAACATCGAAAGGCCCTTTATGGAACCAAACCACTCCTTCCTAGGTTTCGTTAAATGTACTCCGAGGGACTCATCTGAAGGATGAGCTTACATCGACAAGCATATGTTATCCTCCTCAAGCTTGTGTAAAAATAAAGAGGTACTCGCTAGAAATGGTGGGAGAAATTTTGGTAAAGGGATGTGTTTTGGTATTTGTATTAATGGCAGTAAGCGTCACTCTTGAACATGACACCCCCTGTTCATCATTTGAATTAGGGTTCATAAATCCATTTATCTCTCGTATGACTTACTACAAGGTCATATCTTGGGTCGCCTTTGAGTCAATGCTGCCAAGACCATTGTCGTGTCGTTCATATGTTCAAGAGAAGTCAAAACAAGCCCTCCATTGAGTCAACCATATGCAGTTGTCAATTCTTACCATGTTGGCCTTCCCTGTGTCTATTTCAAATCATATTCATACTTCGACTTACCCTCAAAATCTGTTACTTATTTCGTGTCATTGATGGGGGATACATCAAGGCCCTCCTGTGACGAGTCTTTTTCCGTCGACCCAAACTCATTATCTGGGAATAAGACTTAGAAATCATTTAGTACCTTAGAACCCACATGCCTTAATGGCAGGTCTCTTCACTTTTGACAGTGGATTCACATCATTGATCCCTGATCGAGAGATTCCACCGAATTTTCTACTTCAGCTCATTTATTCACATTCGTTTGGATTTTACTTAGGTACCTTGGGAATCATTGACATCAATGATGATTTCCCTCGCACTTGTTAACAGTTTTCATCAATGACCGGTAATCAAGTGGTTTCTACCATGTTCGACATCAACACATGTAATCACATGGCTAGATTCATATTTTCAGACGATGAAATTGAAGACCCTAGGTCCCATATTTTTATCCTAGGTTGCACTGGAGTATTTATGATTTGTATCGACACATAGATCCACTTTGTATGTTGCATGGCTATGTCCTAATCTAAGTCTTATAACATAGATCCACAGTGTATTCCTGGTGGCTATGTAGCATTTTGATGACATGGATCCACGGTGTATGATTGGTGGCCATGGCCTACATTTATGATTTCATTCATTTGTTGTCTGATCATGGGAATGCCTACCTCAGAACTGGTATTATATTCTACAGATGCTTTATTGTTTGCAGGTTTTCGATTAGGTGTGCTCCTTGTTTCTGGCACATACACACATTTTACAGATTATTTCGGTCATCACGAGTTCCAGCCTCATACTTTGGGGGGCATTCTGTTACATATTATTTTGGTCACTCTAGTGATGTCTCTATAGTTATGTGTTCAGGCTCTCATAAGGACCTTTTGCCTGAGAAAAGTGATTGTTGTCTTCTTCTACAAAACATAATTTTAAGATGAGTTCACAGGCTACATGTATTGTAGGGTGCACAAAACCCTGATTCTCACAGGCAATCCTATACTTGAACTATGAGATGTTCACAGTCTGCTCTATAGGTAGAGTGCGAACCTACTTCAAAGCTTAAAAGGAACAAGAAGTTACGAAGGGTCTAGAAGAGGATCTTCTAGAAAATGAGTTGGCATTCGCATGGTTGGCATCCTAATGACTTCTCAGATTTAGTGGGATCATCCTTATCCCTTTAACCATCTCTCCTTCTCCTATATAATGAAAGGTTTATCAAGGAAGAGGTTAAGAAAGATTGAATAGAGAATTGATGAAAGAATAGACTCAGAATTGTGTGATGAATCCTATTTGAATTGATGCTTGAGGCCTCCATTTGTCGATCAAGCCACAATGGATCTTCTTCATGCAAGTGTGGAGCAAGTGTGTGTGTTGGAACGAAGGAACACCGAAAGGAAGCTTGCGACATAAAGGCAATATGGTTGTATCTTGTGCTTTCATTTAATATAAATATAGTGGGGTAAAATCATGAAGATGGCTAACACTTTCGTGACAATCGGGTCTCAAAAATTCCTAGCGGCAATTTTTCGGCCGAAAAAATGTTGCTAGAAATTTTTTCGGCCGAAAATTTGCACGTCAAATTGAACGGTGCCCTCGAAATTCATGTACAATGTTTTTGGATGAATTATTTTCTCGTGGTAAGAATATTTTGGCCGAAACGTTTATTTCTAATGGATCCCGTTAAAATCTAGGTTTCGGCCGAAAGATTTTTTTGGCCGAAAACATGAAATTGGGACTGAAAACAAAAACCAAAGAATTTCTCCAAGCTAACCTGAACTTCGAAGGTCACGGACTCCTGCAAATACTGAGAATTTGGTTTCAAAAATGACACCAACATTTCGAAAATTGAATCTAATTTAAATTCTTATAATTTGTTTTCATTTTCTTTATTTTTATCTAATTTAATTTAATTTTTTTAAAAAATCACTGCATAATATTTTCAGCAGACATTATGATTCGGTGAATTGAAATATGGGTATCTATAAAAATATATAGTGAAAAATTTAGAAAAAAATATATTCATAATCCTTAAACTATTCTCTTCAAAAGGATATATTTAGATTTTAGTTTTAAGTAAAAATTAAGATAGATACAATGTGTAGAATAACATGTGTTTAAAATCTATAATGTTTTCAACTTGGTCAACTTCAAAAAATTCTAGAAATTATAATATTCATCCGTTAGATTCAAAATTATAGTCATAATAAAATAAAGTCTTTGTAGATTGTTGCAGTATATTTTGTTTCTTAAAAACCTAAGTTTAATAATAGATACATTGTTGTAGAAAAAAGTTACTCATTATCATTCCTTTCATGTTTAAGGAACATATTGTTAAACAATTGTCAAATTGACATATCAAATCGTGATAAAAAAAAATTGAAAAATAGTCATTGGAAAGATAACAAAATTATTCACAAGTTTTGTTTTTATTGTAAAGTGAAATTCTAAATAAATAAAATACTTTTGTATACGGGAAGTTGAAGAACATGTGAAAATACAATGCTTTTTCTCATAAAACAAGCAAAAGTGTAACCCATCTTCATGATTTTACCCAGTGGCATGTCCCTTTCCCATAAAATCGCTCTTATTTTATTGCATGACTCCTTGATCACATGTTTAGGTCTTCATTGAATATATTATTGTTGCTTTCACCTTGGTCGATTTGTGTCATTGTAGATCTGATATCTCAAGGCTACCAAAGCGAAGCAGGGACAAAAGAGACATAAGGAAGCGATATCTAAAGGTATGTAATTTATTCCTTTTCTCGATGATAAATTCAATGATTGTGACTTAGAGGAAGTGTCATGTCATGTCTTGTTTTTTTCTAGATCTAGGTGGATCTAGGGAGATCTATTAATGTCCACATATACCGATTTATCCGATAACACTAGCCAAATACCATTTGGGAATTGGGAATATGGTCAGGTACCCCCTGGCCAAATTAAAAAAGAAACTAGTCCTTGGGTTACCAATCAACGAAGCCATCACTTGGGAATACAATGAAGAAACTCTGGGATAATTACAATCCCCACATTTCATCACATGTTATTGAATGGTAAACCACCTGCTCGATGCTATAAGGAACTTGATTAAACCACATAGCCAATTAACCTTTGGCAGTATGGTCAGGTAAAAGATAACCAGGGGAGCTCTATAGGCCTTGATGATATCTGGCCCATTCTCCTTGGCCACATTACATGACCCCTGGTCAATACTCTTGACTTGTTAATAAGTTTTACCTAGGGAGAAATACTTCCCCTTGATGCTACAACATTAACACTCCCTCTCACCAAGGGAGGCATTCTCAACCACTCCAAGCATGTCCCTGAAGTATACAAACTTCTCCCTAGGAAAAGTCTTAGTGATAATGTCAAAAACCTCCTCATTTGTAGAAATGTGTTAGAGATTCACTACTCTCTTCTCTACCATGTCACATATGTAGTGGTACTTGATATTGATGTGCTTTAACTTGTCATGAAAAACTAGATTTTCATAAAGCTTCACACAACTTTGATGGTCACAACATATTGTGGTTAGTTCTTGTACCTGATCAAACAATCTTGTGAGAAACTTCTGAAGCCACACTTCTTCACAACTCACAAAACTGGCTTCCATATACTCATCTTCTGCAGTGTTAAGTGCGACAAATTTATCCTTCCTGCTTGTCCAAGATACCATGGCAAAACCCAAATTGAAGAAAAATCTTGGTGTACTCTTTCTGTCATCTTCACTCCCTTCCCAATCGAAATATGTATATCCCTGCAACTTTACATCATCGTTTGAAACATATTTCAAACCATAACTAATTATGCCACACAGATATCTTAATGCATGCTTTGTTGCAATCCAATGTTCATATCTTGGTTCAACCTAGAAGTAGCTTAGAGTGTTTACTACAAATAAAATATCTGACATGGTATTAAGAAAATACATCAATGATCCGATCAATTGTCGATACATAGAAGGATCCACCATATCTTACTCATAATCTCACATTTTCTTCAGGTTCATCACCATGGGAGTGGTCATGGACTTGCAATCCATCATCCCAAATCTTTGAATGATGATGATAACATACTTCCATTGACCAAGGAAGATATCACCTAGATTTTTCAATACTTCTAATCCAAAATAGTAATGCATTAAACCAAGATTCTTCATTTCAAACTCAGAGGCCAATTCCCTTTTACACTGATCAATGAGATTTTTTTCCCCTGTCAGAAACAAGTCATCAACATATAACAACAATATCAGAGGCTCACTTTTAACAACCTTGAAGTATAAATTTGGATCAACATCATTTTTGGAGAAACCAAGATTCATTAGATATCCATCAATCCATGAATACCAAGATCGAGGTGCCTACTTGAGTCCATACAAATACTTCTTTAGTATGCAAACATGGAACTTTTTCCCATGTATTTCAAAGACCTGAGGTTGTTCTAAGTACACTTATTCCTCAATCACAACGTTGAGGAGCATAATCTTTACATCCATCTAGTGTAATCTCCAATCCATAACTATTGCAATGGAAATAATGGTCATGATGGAAGTGTACCTGGCAACTGGAGAAAACGTCTCCTCATAGTCCACTCCTTTTTCAGAGAACCCTCTTCCCACAAACCTCACTTTGAAATTTTTTATGCTGCCATCTACTGCATGCTTGATCTTGTAGATCCACTTGGAATTCACCAATGACTTCCCTTCAAGTATACAAGCATTGTATACTCCATTGGTGGCTAGAACTCTTCGAAATAACTAATGTTCTCTCAACACCATAATCATGCCTCCTTACTAACCTCTCTTGAAAAACTTTCCACTTTCCAAAGAACACAACATCATGGTAACCACCACCTCAACATATTGACACAAGATTCACGTGATCTTGACTATAGAGGATTTGTCATTGTTTCTCATGTTTATCTCGATCACTTCCACACCAAATACTCACATTGATCTAGAACACCAACAACAATCATGCTATGGATTAGCGCTTACACTTAAATTTAAAAAAAAGTGTAGTATATTCCTCCATTGGTCTCCATATGGAAACCTTCATCACCCACAAGCATTTATACAACCAAGAAACTTTGTACAATTTGATCCTATAAATTTCACAACATTGGGAGAGAAATATTTAATTTTGTCTATCAAAAATAGACCAACCAATGAATCTCACAAATATATCAGTGAGATCAAGAATATCTTATCCTCAGAAGAGAATATGTTTCACACAATGTTTTCTATATCAATATTTCCACATAGGTAATTCCACAAAAACCTTACATAACAAATAAATCTACTGAGCAATCCAAGGAGACAAATCACATTTTTTTGAAGCAATGACAAACATGTATTTAGAACAAAGAAGCTATAAATAAAAAAATTCATTATAGTCATCATCTTCATGGTGAGACGAAAGTTAAATAACACTCAAGGCATTCCTATGTAACTTAACCTCTTCTCTATTAATGAGAATCAGCCAATTCCCATCAATTTCAATGACTTCCTTCACTTGGCCTTGGAGGTAGAGAAACACAGAGTTAGAGTAATTATTCCCTATAACAATGAATTTTATGTTATATATTATGTACGATGGGATATATAGCACTAAACTAAATGATTTATATAACACTATATCCATATTTCATTCAGTCAAGGTTGATCCTCAGGACGTTCTACTCAAGAATCCCCAATTCCTCTTGAGCTAAGTTTGATCACATGCTTAAGAAATCAAGCAGCAAGGTATTTTTGGTACCGTGGAAGATGGCTCTCCATATCTCTATAAAGGTTCAATGATTTTACAAAAGGTGTTATTAGGTGTGAATAATTTGCTAAACCACATAGTATTATGAGCAAAGACTTCCTCACAATTGTTCTCCCGAACGTTTGTTGCTCAGCATTGCAATTCATCGATGTGAATAAAAATGTGTCGGACGTGGTCCCCTCCACTAAAAATTCAGATCTAGACACTCCCTATCTTCTCTCTAACCATATCACAATTGAATTCACTTAATATTAGTGATTTCTACTTCACTTCAACTGCACAACAACCTCCTCCTCCAATGTGTCGGTTCCTCCATGAATCTATTCTGCGGTGTTGAAACAACTCTCTTACAAATATAGCATGGCGAAGGAACTTCTCAGGTCATCCATGTGCTCGTACATGACATCCATGATGTCATTCGTATTCAAATCAAATAATTCTTGGAGATTGATGTACCCATCCCAATCAGAGTCCATCGCCCTGATCATATGTTGAATTCATTCCTTTGTATCTCTAGTAGAACCTAATCTAAGTGAGGCTTACATTTCCCTTTCATTTACCAGGGCCCTCCCATGAGGGAGTCAAGCCTAGTCCATCTTTGATACCATGTTGAATTTTTATATGAGATGATATGAGATAGATTGATTATTATAATGATGAGTGTGCCATATAGAGAGAACATATGGTGACCATCCATTAAAGGATGCATCCATTTGGATAATAAATAAATATTTATTATTATTAGTAGTAGTAGTAGTAATATTATTTAATAATTAATAATTATATTATTAATTATTAATCTAGGAGAATGTCTTACTAATGTTGTCCAAACATCAACACCATCTTGGGGTTTTGTGTGTTACTTCAAGTATTTCTATGCAAAAAAATGTTATAGAGTAGAATTTGTGCACTAGATTTTGAAGTAGTGTTGCTTAGTACTAAGATGGGGATGTTACATAGTGGTATCAAAGAGACATAAGTTAAGTTTGTGTGGTGTGGCCAAACTGAGGTGGAGCGACATAAGATAAGTTTGTGTGGTGTGGCCCAGCTTGGGTGGCTAGGGAGGTTACAATACAAATTTTTGTTACCAATCTTTACTAATTAAGAAACATGTTCCCAACACATGCAATAATCAAGAAGCATGATAAATTGTAAAATAAAAAATAAGCATTCCATACAAAACAATAACAACGAGCATGCACAATGGAAATACATCTCAGAGATAATAAATACACAATGGAATATAAATTACAGAGGAAACACAGAGATAACTTATCTTTAAATTAACCATTCACCAACCGAATGCAAACAATGGATGTTCCTCCCAACCAAAGAAAATGTTGTTTCAAATATCAACATCAGGTGACCCCTGAGCCAAGGATATGAATCCACAAGGACAGGTCTTGGTTCGACTCTAACACACAACCAAATATCAAGCTCTCACCATTTTTTCAACCACACATCAATCTTAATTTACCAACTCTCTTCTACTTCATCCCACACAACCCAAATAAATGAAACCCTTTCTCTGTAATAAATTCCCTCAGGTTGTTCCACTTATTTTCCAAGGCTCTAGTGCTACTGGTCGGGAAATATCAATGTTGGAAATTCCAAGGAATCTCAGTTGTGGATAGTTCTTTATAAACTTCCATTATTATCATGTACAAAGGAATCCATTCCCTCCTAGAATAATAAATAATTTCTTACATCCAACAATAAATGGCTCTTCTCTCCCCCTAATTCATTTCCCATGCCTAGACCAAGAGAAAGAATGAATGAGAAAAATATGAAAAAGAGTGATTAACCCCAAACAACCCCAAAAATGGGGTTTATATACTTACATTCAATAAAGAACCACATGGAATTCCCCCAAGAAGCTCATGTAACCACTTTTCCCCACTAATACCAATATGGGGGAATAAAAATAATAATAAAGGACTTAGCTCCTTTAGCCGCCTCTCTCATGGAATCATATCCCCCTACCTTTGTCCTTGTCCATATTGCATCCAATGATGTATTTTATTAATAATATTCAAAGCATTAAATTTCTAGGCTCTCCGGCCTTTCAACTTTATAGGAACTGTGACCTGACATACTGACTCACATGTCCAAGATATATTATAAATTCAGGGATTCAAAACTGGGGTATTACACCGCACAATGCTTTGGATTTAGGAAGCTGCAATTATGGGGGATGTCATAATGACATAATTTTACCTTCTAAATATCCAAAGATGTGTGATTATGGAAGGGTGTTGGAACAACAAGCATTAATAGATAATCAAACATCTCATGGGTTCAGTCAATTGAGAGGTCAAACTACAACTAGATACAATCTAGATTCTATGGAAGTTTGTTAGATCTTGATATTATAATTAGAAGACCCCTTCGGTCATTATGATCATGGATATTTTGTAATAGATCATGTGGATAAATATGTGAAACATGCACTATGATGTTCTGATCACATTATGCTTCTCTTAAGTGTTGTAATGATGTCTTTAGACACCACACTTTATCTTAAAAAAAAATTGTTCCTCTTCGATTATCTGCAATTTTGGTTCTATATTTCGTGTCGTGTTCCACCCAATCCCAAACACATATGACTTGCCATTAATTCTTAATTGAGATCTAACCAAAATCCTTAACTCCAAACTTTAATATATTAGTATTAATGATTCAATATATTTATTATCCTTTTTCCAATATAATATCCTCTATTTTATCTTTAAATGGATTTTTAATCACCTCAATCAGACATTGTAGTAAATGTTTTTGATAATTTTAAATTAATGTACCTTTTAAAACTCTGATTTGGAGACTTTATTTATATCCGACCTTTTTCCTATTGTATCTATGAAATTTCAAGTCTTCCAAGTCTGACATTTTGGTCTATAGTACTTTGATGTTTCTTCTCTTCACTACCACATGTCTGACCAAAATTTGATGTGCCATATGAAATTTATCGCAACGTTTCCAAAACTTGTTGATTATTGGACCTTTCTAGATAGCTAACATTTATGGCATGCCACATATCCAATATTTCTTATATGATTCTAAAATTTGTAAGGAAAACACTATGATTGTCCTCTTTCTAATGCAACTACTTTAACTGAAATTGGATCTTTACTAAACAATATATGAATATTTTACCTAGAACACCCATTTCAGACAAGTTTAAGGTTAGTCAAACAACCCTAATTTCCATAAACTATATTTAAGTAATTACATAATTTTAGAACCCCAAATTTCCATCATTGTTACTTATATATGTTTTCTCAGACTCGTACAAATTTCATAGTTTGACACTTCATATAACAAAATTTATAGTGAAATTACCAAAATGAATCATTTGAGACTAATTTCAGAGCTAGTGTCACTTTAATAATTGAATCATTTGATCATGTTGCAAAGGGTCCTTTCTGGATTATGAAAATGTTTTCTTGAAAATTATACCTTTTGCCTTATTTCACCTTGTTGGTTGACATGGTTTCCTAGTAAGTGGGTCACCCTCAAGAAAAAGGGTGCTACTGGGGGTCTCCTTGGAGGGTCATCATACCATTTCCACTCATACTTACCACCTTCCACACTTCTCCCCCTTCGTTTCCTCATCTTTTGGGTTTTTGGGATCACTTATCCCAAGAAGGGTTTGTACCTCATTTCATGGGAAGAAGGGGCTAAAGGGCCAAAGTTGTTGTAGCTAGAAAATGTTAAAATCCATAAATTATCCTTTTAGATTCTCTCCCTAAGTTCCCGAGAGCTATGAAATGTTTCTCCATAAAAATAAAGAACCTTTAAAAAATAAAATAAATAATTAATAAATGTCCTACTTGTTCGGGGAATGCATTAGCAGTGTCTTTTAGTTTCCAATGCATATGGAACTCGATGTGTTCCTAAATTCAAGTGGCATTGTGGTTCTTTTTACTTTCCGTTGTACATATCACTCAATGTTCGGACCATAATAAATTAACGAAAAATAAAAGGGCTTGGAAAAATGTTGCATTACAAACAAGGGATGCAACAAACCCTCCACAAGGGCACCCATAAATGAAACAATATGAGCCCTTGATATGTCAAGAAACCCATGCCCAAAATTCATACCCCTATCCACTTCATATTTACTACATGACGTAGAGAGGGTATTCTTGGGAAACAATACTTGACTTGGGGATTGGCCTACCCAATAGGGCATCATGAAAACCCTCCCATACTTAAATTTGGAAAATTTAATAAGGTATTTGAGAAAAAAAAAATTAGTTTGAAAAAGGGTTGATTTAATGCACATGTTTGAATGGATGTTTCATTAAATTTTCCTTACTTGTCATGATACATGTGACTTGTGGACCCTTGGAGGGCGTACTTGTTTATCTTTGTAAGACTTTTCTCGGTGAAAGATATTTATGGAGGAAGTAAGCCACTTGTACCTTCATAGGGGATTGAAATCCCATTGGATGGATGCAACGCCCCACTCATTGGAGACCTTGAATGATGAAATTTTCACTTCATATGAAGTCTCTAGCACTTTGACATGGTCTAGAGACATGAAGAAGGGGTGGTGTCACCCTCCTATGCTCAAACTTCCTCTTCTTTGAGCATGAAAACATACTTTGAGGGAATGTTTTACCATTTTGGCATATTTGGTAGTGTTGTTGGTTTGAAGCTCAACTATATTGCTTGATTGGGGGATAATGTGGCACTATTCTAGCTTGATGTCCTAGCCTTTGGAGGATTTTCCATAACATGTGCCAGCTTGGAGAGATATCTTGTGGGATAATGTCCCATCATTTTGTCAGTTTGGTCATTTTGTAGCCTATGTGGGCAAAAATGCAAGATGTCTTGTCAATTTAGCATTGTAACTTAGGTTTTAGACCTAAAATCATGGATTTAATTGTAAAGTGGGGAAACTAGGGCTTGGTTTTGCTCATATAAATATGATACAAGTCATTTGTCACAAATCATAACTCATCACTTGGAGAATATCTCTTTGACTAAAATTTTGGCCCTGTTGGGAAATTTTCTCTCTCTTATATCTTTTGATTATGGATGTTATACTTGTCTATTGCTGGAATAAAGGCTAGAGACTTCTCTTAGATGCTTTTTCTTGGAAAAAGAGTTGGAATGTTTTTTTGATACTGAGAGGGGGGTGAATCAGTATCAAGTACAACTTAAAAACTTTTTCAACTTATACTTAAACCATTCAATTATATCCAGTGAGAAATGAACAATAGTATAAGAGTTACACCAATACACCACAATACACCATGCACAATATATGAGAAATTATCAATAGTTATTGTTCAAGGGAAGTAATGACTTCCAAAGGTAGATACAACTTCCAAATATAAAGGGAGGGATAAATCACCAAGAGGAATATACAATCCTCCAATATAAAGAGAGGGTTGACCTCTCCCTCCTTGCCCCTTCCTTCCACCCAAGAATATATGAGAGATAATAAAACTTTACATTAAATCATCACCATCAACCAACCATCACATAGAACCTGATAATGCTTCCTGAGACTTCTTCATCTTCTACAATTCTCCAATTCTTGGAATAATTCTGGAATCATCACATATAACCTGATAATGCTTATGGTTTATTCAGGAGAGAACTTGTACAGAATGCCTCGTGCTCAATATTTAAAATCATATTTTGAAACTCTCACACACGAAACTAGAGCCTGTAATATTTCCAATGAAATTGATATCACTTCATTTGTATTCTCTATGAATATGCTATGACTATTTTACCCAAAACACTTCTTTATGACTAGCTTCGAGACTAGTCAAAAACCATATCTTCCACAAAGTGTATCTCCAACATTATAGTGAACAAAGAGCTGAATTTTTTACCACAGGTACCTACATATTTATTCTCAATACCATATCAATTTCACCATTTGAATCATTCTATAAAAAAAATTATAGAAAAAATGGTAAGATGACCTGTAAATAACATACCTTAGAACATATCACCAAAAGACTTCATCCTCCCTTGAAATTTGGACTTCTTTACTTCAGATTTCCTCTGAAATTCGACTTATGTGTGTAAAATGAATGTATAATGATATGTATTTATACCCTTTTTGTCACTTCCTTTTAACAATAGGGCCGACCTGACACTTTCTTATTTTGTAATTCTTTTCTTTAATTATCTTCAGGGTCGATCTGTACTTCCTTCTTCAATTCACTTTGTCATCTTCAAAAATTCATTTCTCCTCAACCATGAGGATCCACGTGGCATTCCACCTACTACTGAAAACAACATGGTGTATATTATCCATCCATGGGCGTTGTCTCTACATGTGCACTGTCCTTCATGTCGAAATACCTTCATCAATCTTGCGGTCCAAAACCAATGACTAGGATTGACATCAATGAAAACAACCAATCTTCCAACAATCTCCCCCTTTGTCATTGATGGCAACACTCATTCTCCCCATATCATCATGATCCAAATTTCTCTCCCCCTTTTATATCAATGGAAAAGGGTAGGGCCACTCCCCCTGAGTTTAATGGAAAAAGGTAAGTCACTTCTTTGGGGTTTCTCCCCTTGAACATGTGGCACTCAATAATACTTCATCCTTATTTTTGGTCTTTGGGACTTTTTCTTCCGTGGAATCCTTTTATATGGATTCTTTATTCTCTCTCTTCTTCATGTCTAGGATGTATATGTTGTTCGATCTTCTTGTTGCAATTGCAACAAATATTTCTGAGTTATTTTCTCTGATTTTACATTTTTGGGAGTCAAACGTAAGAGTGTATCCTTGATCACATATTTTGCTGACACTGAGGAGATTATTCTTCAGATATTCAACCAATAGGACTTTTCCTTCTTTTACATTTTCACTTCCAAGCTTTACAGTTCCTTTTCCAAGTATTTTGGTAGATGATCCATCTCCAAATGCAACATTTCCACCCTTTTTCTTCAAGCTGACAAATTTGCTTTGATCTTCAGTCATATGAGATGAGCACCCACTGTCTATGAACCATTCATCATCTTCTTTTCATTCTTTAGCGACCAATTCTATTCGACAATTTTCATTGTGTGGAATTTCTTTCCTTTTCCATGTTGTAGTTGGTATACATACATTTAGCATACGATTATCTTCCTTCATTTCTCTGCAATATCGTGCTTTGTGACCAAGATTATTGCACTTGTAACATACAATATTTTGATCAATTAATGGTTCAAATGGATTATAATTTATGTTGATAGGTCTATGAACATTTCCATATCTACTATTTTCACCATTCATGTATCTTGTGTAGTTATTCCTTTCATTGATTCTACAATTGATTGCCTTATGTCCAAAATTTCCACAAGTATAACAGTGTCCAAGAAACAAATTTCGATACCTGGGAGTAAGTGATATTGTTTGTGGTGTGGTCCATCTAGTTTCACGATCCATTCTTCTGTAGTTTCCTTCATAATGATTGCTTTCATACCTGAAGGGATAGGATCTTCTTGATGTATCATTCCTTCTGAATTCTAGTCTTCTATCTTGTTGTTCAACTTGTTCTGGAGTGTTGGTTTCATCATTTTCATATTCCTTCTCTTGTTTTGTTGTCTTCAAACTTTCATTGTATCCTAGTCCTGTCTTGTTGTTTGGAGATCTTTGACTGCTCAGGATATCATCTAATTTTTCAGTTCTTTTTTCGAACTTCTTCAACTTTTCTATTGTCAATAGTAGCTCCCCTTTTCTGTGATCCAATTCTTCTTTCAATTTCTCTTAATCTTATAATTCTTCCTTTAGGATATCAATGGTCTTTTCAAGATTTTAATTCTCTTCTTCACAACTACTCAATTCACCTCTTAGTATTATGTTTGTGTTTCTAAGCTTTCTATTTTTAGTTTCAACATGCTTCAACTTTTCAAGATTCTCATCTTCTTGTTCACTCTCTACATTGTCTTTGTATCCCCAAAAGGAATCAAGGTTGTTTTCTTCATTTGAATCTTGTTCGGAAATGATTTCTTCTTCTTTAGAATTATTGTGATCATCATCCTGGGTTTCTTGGGTTATCAAGAGGACTTATCCTCCATCATTATATTCTTCATAACTCTCATATGAGGATATGTCATCATCCTTGGAGTATAATCTCTTTTTATTGTTGAGAATTCTCTTTTTATAGTAGCAGTTTTCAACAACATTTCCTATTCTACCACAGTTAAAGCATTTGAGAGGAGACTTACCTTTGTATCTTCTGCTCCCTTCTTGAAACTTCTTACAAAAATTGTTATTTCTTCATCAAGGTTGTTATCCTTGTATTTTTTCTTATTTATGGCTTTAAAGGCTACTTCATTATTTGGCTGGTCACTTTCTGTACCTTTTCTCATTTAATATGCTATAAGAGACCCATGTAATTCATCCATTGTCATTTTGGTCAACTCCCTAGTTTCTTCAATGGCGGAGACCTTAGCATCATAATTCAAGATAAGTGATCTCAACACTTTTTGTACAACCAAGGATTCATCGAGATCTTCACCTAATAATCTGATAGCATTGACAACTTCATCAACTCTAAGAAAATAGGTTACAATATCTTCCTTTTCATTCATCTTCAAATTTTTAAATTATACTCTGTGTCGTTGAAGCTTGACCTTCTTAACTTTTGGATCACCTTTGTAGCTACTCTTGAGTTTGTCCCATACCTCTTTAGCAGTGATACAACCCATCACTTTTCTAGAAATCGTTGGTGCCAATGCTCCTAGAATAACCTGTATGGATTTTGAATTACAACTCATAAGCTTCTTCTCAATTTGTATAGATTGGAGCATTATTTGGGATTACATAGCCATTTACAACTAAGTACCAATTGTCTACTCCCAAATATATTAGGTAATTTTTTTGTCTATCTCTCTAGTATGCATAATTTCTTCCATCAAATCTTTGAATCCCATTTGAAATGTGCTCATGGTCATCCATCTCTGCTCAGGATTTTCATTCCAATGGTTAAACTGTTCTTAAGGCAACCTACTCTGATACCAATTGTTGATACTGAGAGGGGGGTGAATCAATATCAACAATTTAAAAACTTTTTCTACTTATACTTAAACCATTCAATTATATCCAATGAGCAATGAACAATAGTATAAGAGTTACACCGATACACCATAATAAACCATGCACAATATATGAGAAATAATCAATAGTTATTGTTCAAGGTGTCTTCCAAAGGTAGCTATAGCTTCCAAATATAAAGGGAGGGATAAACCTCCAAGACGAAGATACAATCCTCCAATATCAAGAGAGGGTTGACCTCTCCATCCTTGCCCCCTCCTCCCACCCAAGAATATATGAGAGATAATAAAAATTTACATTAAATCATCATCATCAACCAACCATCACATAGAACCTGATAATGCTTCTTGAAACTTCTTCAACTTCTGCAATTCTTCAATTCTTGGAATACTCTGATCCTATAGATAATATTACTCAATTCCTCTCTTGATATTGGAGGATTGTATATTCCTCTTGGAGGTTTATCCCTCTCTTGATATTGGAGGATTGTATATTCCTCTTGGAGGTTTATCCCTCCCTTTATATTTGGAATTTGTAGCTACCTTTGGAAGTCATTACTTCCATTGAACAATAACTATTGATTATTTCTCATATATTGTGCATGGTG
>JZKD02S2037909.1:17849-54612 GCA_000966675.3 Picea glauca | reverse complement strand
TCTTTTTTCCTCTAACTCTTTATCACACCACATTTTTTCCTTAAATTTTGATTTGATGTTTTTTTTAATAGTATCTTTATTCTGCAAAATGGTTTCTTCCATGATTCTCCAATAGGTTATCCAAGACCGGGCATCTTTATGCCATCCTCGCTTGAGTCGATGGTGGTTATGACTTGATTTTGAAGCAATTTTAGGTAGCCTCTTGTCTTCCATGTTGTTTAACTTGTTTTTATACATTAGGTATCTAGTCATAGCCATGCTCTTAATAGGGGAGAGACTTGTTTCTACGAGGAGGATGGGATAGGGTGTATTTCCTTTAATTTTGAGATTATAGGTTATAAAATTATTTTGTATTTGCCTATCTTTCTTGAGGATTCATGAGAGATACTACAACCCCATACTTCACATCCATAAAGAATAACATGTGTAACAAGAGTCTCAAAGAGGAGTTTCTTCTTATCCCAACTCCAAAGATCAGTTGATTTACAATTGTTTTCAAGCCCATAATAAGCTTTCCATCCCCCAATATTCATTTTCTCAATGCTATAATTCTAATTGAGCTTGTGGTGAATATCAATTCCAAGATATTTGTATGAAGTCACTTCCCCCAAGTTGTTGTTGTCATATACAAATGTATCATAACGGATCTTATTGGATTTAATAATCATGACCTTAGTCTTATCAGTATCAATAGTCATACCCATATTGGAGAAAAAATCCTTGAGGATTCTTAGTTGGTTTTCAAGATCATGGGAACTCCTTGCCATAAGAATGATATCATCAGCATAAAGAAGAAAATTGATGACTATACCAATGAGAGTAGGGCCGACACAACCTGTTTTTTCCAAGCATTCTTCTAACTTATCAATGTATATGCCAAAAGGGGAAGGGGACAAGGGACAACCTTGTTTGACTCTGATATTGCAGTTAATATCTTTTGAACAACCCTCGGTGTTTTTAAACTTAGCAATAACGTTCTCATACATCCTTATTGCAGCAGACCTCAACTCAAGAGACACTTTTATCTCTTCCAACCTATTCCAAAGGTTTTTCATAGGAACCATGTCAAAAGCTTTTCTAAAGTCAACAAAACAACAAAAAAGATTGGTTTTAGTATTGTGGAACTCCTCTGCAATGATCCTAAAAGTAACAAGATGGTCCACAGTTGAATGATATCTTCTAAACCCATTCTAGCCTTTATCTCTTTTACCGTGACTTTCTAGTCAAATGCTAATCTTCTTTTCCAAAATAATTCCATAAAGCTTGGCTAAAATCGAACTAATCATAATGGTAATTGTAATTTAAAAAATTGAACATCAGATATTTTCAAATTCCTCTGGTTTGTATGAGATAAACATCGTGTAATTTCAAATGCATCTAGTTTATATGAGATATTGATAGAATTTTTAACTATTAAATTTTAAACGTTCACTATAAATAAATAAAGATATATAAAAACGAATTTCAAAGCGAAAAAAATCATAGCATGAAACTGACATTTTTGTAAACATAAAAATGAGAGAAGACTTGCTCGACGTGCCGTGTAAAATGATAGACCGTGACGATATCATAATTTTAATCATGGAAAACAATAATGAAAATCGGAGATAGAAAACTCTTCTTACTCTTTTTCCCAATTTTTACTTCTTGACCTTTTGTCAACAAGGGTATAATCTTTGATTATGAGATCCGAGTGCTTGTTTGGTCAAAATCCTTTTATTGGATTAAAAGTTGGGATTAATTGTCCTTTTATATTTCTTACTTCTTAGAAATTTTTTTGGTCCATGTGCGTTTGAAGAGATTTTTTCTTGTCAATTTATTATTTTTTATCTCCATTGAAAGATCGATTTGGGTGTTGTTGAGTATTTTATTTTCATTGGTTGCTTACTTTTTCTTAGTTCCATCCCCATTTTTGGGTTTATAACAAAAAAAAATTAAAGTATTTTTCTTTTAAGCAATCATTTATTCAGAAAATATTGGCATTAAAGTATTGAAAGAGAACGAATAGTGAATTTACATTGTCAATGATTGTTTGGTACTACATTTCAAAAGAGATCGTACATCGTAGTTTGCATTGTTCCAGAAAACTCCTCTTTCCCTTTTGTAGATAGAATTCATCGAACGAAAATTTGTATCATTCATTTTTATTTACGCATTGTTGGGTCAGAGTCTTACACAACATTGGTTTCATTTCTGTCTCCCTCTTGCGTAACAAATGACCTTTAATAATATTGCACAACTTTAAACTTCATCTAGTAACATTTTCTAGGGATGTTTTGCACCAACATTAGCTAGGATAGAGCTTTGGAATAGGCAGTGGGACACACTCTCCAAAGCACAAAACACACAATAATATCTTGTGATAGGGAGAGTCAAATTCCATTTGCGACATTTTGTCCTGGGAAGCCCTTCTCACAAAAGGGTCAAACCTGAGGTTGCATTGAGATTGACAGAGTTACTCACCCTACTTTGTTGATCTCGGTGTAGATATTGCATGTATTATGGGGGTCTCTTGAAGGTATACCCACATTGATGAGTGGAAGCCTCTCAAGTTGATTTTTGGCTAGATACCCTACCCTTACGTGTGGATCAGACTGTCGATTGTTCTCGCGGGCATCATTGTTGTTTGTGGTAACTTTAGTAGCCTATATTCTTATCATCTTACACAAGGTGACTATGGAGGGGTAAGTCTTCACGGTACCTGGAATCGACGTTGGCCAGACTCACTCGGGCTCCTTGGAGGGTATACCCACGATTATGTGTGGGATCTTGCACCAAGGTGTAAGTATGTTAAGTAGGTTGTCGATGTAACTTTTCCACCCTAGCCCATCCCCTTCTTGTCTTGACATCATGACATTGGATTTCATCACCAACTAATAATTTTGGAATAGGAAGGTCTTGTTTGTTTGGTTCTGATTTCTATATTTTACTAGTGCGTGTTGTTTGTTTATGTAAGTTGGCCATAGAATTTCTTTTGTAAGGTTTTAACTCGATCACCATTGACCCTCCACACTGCTCACGTAGAATGCAAGGACTACCCCCATAATATATGGAAGGTTCTCAACCCTTTCTTACCAACTCACTGGAGGGATCTCCTCAACAAAGTGAAGCCCAAGACGTTGCCACTCCAGGAGTGGAACGAACCGACTCTTTAGACCAATTCCAAATTACAGATTCTCTAGAGGGCTTGTGACTTCCTCCTGACTCTGTGAGACGTATTGTTCGAGTAAATTCATCTGGAGATATTGTTGTTGAGTCTTCTGGATTACCAAATGGACCTTTCACAGGCCCTGGAGGTCAGTATCCTTTTTGGACTACTGGAATCTTTAGAAGGGATCTCTTTGGATCTGGAGAAAGTGTTGATATCATTGTCACACCTGAGCCACATGAAACATCCATTCTAGACACGGTACTTTTTACTACTACCTATTATTTCCCTGGTTCGGACACTCAGCCAGCTAACCATATCTTGACTATCCCCCTTCAAATGGACCATTATACAATCGTCCAAGATACTATGAATATTCCCATCGAGAATACGGTGGCTAGCCAAGACCCCATTGGCATGCCTCTTTCGCCCAGACTCAACTCGATGCTTCCTCCCAGATATCATGCGTTGAATGCTTCTATTCCTGTTCCTACACAAATCCCATCCGGGACTCCTGGCGTCTCCACTCCTTCTGGGCACCATATTGTTCCTGGTTTTATTCTGACACTTCCTCGACCCCCTTCCATAGGGTCTCTTCCATCCCTTATCAGAGGAACCAACTCTAGTGGCACCATTCATTATTTCACACCTAATTACCAGATTCTTGTTGGCGTACATTTTCACCCTGGAGGTCAAATCCCAATTGGAACACAACCTCCAATTGGAGGGAAACCCCCACCTACCCCACCCAGTGGATAGAACATACTTGCATACTTGGCACAGTATTGGAACTATCTTATCCAAAATAATCCTCAATCTATGGGGGGGAAACAACCTCAAACTAACCCTTTCATACCCCCTAGTACAGGCCAACCATATCCAGGTCCGTCCAATTCCATTTGGTGCTTAAATGCTGGACCCAACTTCCCAGTTCAAGGGAACTGCCCTAACTAATACAACCCTATAAATTACATGCCTCCACACCAACAACTAAATCTACCTGGATCTTTTCATTATATGCAAACTGCTTACGGTCCTACTGGTATACCTACGGGACTTCCTCCCCAAAGTCACCAGTACCTCCATGTAAATAGATAGTTTCCCTTCTTAGCCACCTTAGACCTCCCTGATCTATCTATAATTTTAAACGATCCTATCTGTCACTCTCCTCAATGGCCCTCCATACCAGCCAAACTACCTTCTGACATTCCTAAGTTCGATGGTAAACAAAAAGAGGACCCGAACAATCATGTAATGACTTTCCACCTTTGATGTTCATCCAACTCTTTGATGGATGACTCTATTCGATTACATCTTTTTCAGAGGACTCTCATGGGTTCCACTGCGAAGTGGTATATAGAATTGCCGCGAGGTTTCTTCATTGAATTTAACACCCTTTCCATGGCTTTCCTCACCCACTACCAGTTACAGATCCAATTCGAAATGGGAATCAAAATTTTGAGTTCTTTCAAACAAACCAAAGCCACTGATATCTATGATCACATTCATGAGTGGCGATGATGAAGACGTCTCATCAAACTTGACCTTCCTGATCAGTTACTGGTAGAGTGGTTCATGAAATCATTCATGAATTATATCACTCGTGACATTTCCATGGGTGGAGTTGTCACAAAATAACAGTCGATCATTTGTGCTCAATACCTTGACCTCGTTTACTCACAAACAGGTACTCTTTACAATTTTCTCCCTCACACACCTCATCCTTCTACTAATGCTACTTCAACTACTCTTGCTACTTCTCATGCAGTTAATGGTGTGATTGGCACTTTCCATGCCCAACCCCACTCCGCACAAGCCTCTACCATCAACCCCAAGTCCGTTTCTTCTAATGTTCAACATGCTTCGTCTCCTACTCCTCCTGTCGGCAAGACTTATGAGGTGAACGTTGTTCAATCTACCCCTGCCGGAAAGAATAAATCCAAAAAAGGGAATGGTAAGAATAAGGAGGATAAAAATAATTTTCAATCTGAGAAGACCAAAACACAACCTGTTGACAATAAGGATAAGCGCAAACCCTGATACCCTTGCCTTATCTTTAGTGATGATTACTACACTAAGGATTGTCCAAGACGAGATGAGGTTACTAAGTTCCTTCAAGGGACCCTGAAACTGCCTACCCCGGTCGTGTTGTCACAACCCTTTCCTTCTCAAAAACAATCCCAATCGGTCATTCATGACCAACCTTCCCCCTCCAATACATCCTATCTCTTAATGTGTATAAGTGATTCGAAGAAGAATGATGTCACACTTACCACTCGAGCCAAATATTATAATTCCTCAAAAGAGAAGGTTGATGAAATACCTCCTTCGTTGGTCCAACCATATCTCTCGGCTCCACCTCCCAATGGTCCTCTTCATCTTGAACGATCAAGACTAGATACATTTCTTCTCCCTCCCCCAAAGGGTGTTGTTCACAAGTCTTCTTTCAATCCTCATGCGCATGCTTCCCATAACTACAACATTGTAGAAGACCTGGCCCAAGCACCATCAACAATGTCATCCCTCGAAGTCCTTCAGAGTTGTCCTACATAATGGAAGGCACTGTTGAAAGCCATTAGTGGAATCGACCCTATGGATACAAATTTAATAATTTTTGACTTGGAAGATCACATTCCAAGGTTACCCCCTCAACTCGCCTTCCAAATACAAGTTATTGTCTCCGAAAAGAACATTTGTAGAACAATCATTGATGAGGGTGCCTCGATGTGTGTCATGTCTATTGCCTGTTGAAAATCCATCGACTCTCTTCCCTTAACCGAATCACACAAAACACTCAAAGCCTTTAATGGCTCTAGATTTAAGCCTTATGGTGTCCTCCCTTCGTTGCCTATTATGTTAGAAGGCAAAACAACCAATGTTGAAGTTGAAGTATTTGACGCTCCTCTCTATTACAACCTTTTACTTGGTCGTAGCTAGATCGATTCCATGCAAACAGTTGTCTCCACTCTTTTCTGTGTCGTACATTTCCCACATCAAGAAAAAGTGATTACGATGGACCAAGTGGCCTTCTATAACTCTGATACGCAACCTAACAATGTACCTTTCATTGCAAAACCCCCCCTGGATATGAGAATGTCGGTGTGGTCCTTCTTAAAGATTCCTCTTTGATGGGTACCTTCCCCATTCCACCACCCAATATTCCACATATGTCTTTCACCTCGATCAACATGATTTACACCTCTATTCGAGAAACCCCTACGTCTTCTGACCCATGGATAGTACCCAACCCCGGTGATCATATTTGCTATGGCGACCAAATTCCTTTAAGTCCAGTCAAATCCTCTTATCAAGCCATTCAATCAGAAATGCCTTCTACCCCCTCTCTTGGTGATCTATCTTCGGATCCATTCTGTGTCATTTTTCTTACAGATGAGATGATTATGCCTGTTATGTCCATGGAATATACCCCTTGGGACGATGGACATCATCATTCCATTATCTTCCTAGAACAACACACCATTGAGAGTTACCAATGGATCTTGACTCCATCGACCGTTGTTGTCATTTATACCATTCCCGAGTCTACACATGATATGTTCTATGAAGGGAACTTAATTAATATCTCACCCACCACCCCGCTCGACATATCCATTAAACTTGGAATTGTCAAAAATGTGTATATCAGAGCTTCGTGTTCCAATGATGAAGTTGTCACCTATAAATCTCTTTTTCAATAATTTTGTGACATCTTCACATGGAGCTATGAAGAAATGTCAGGTATTGACCCCGACATGGTTGTACACAGATTAAGACATACCCGGGCACAAAACCCATCTGGCAACGCCTTCGTCCGGTCCACCCACATAAAGAAACTGTTATCAAGGTTGAAGTTCAGAAACTTCTTAAAGTTGGATTTATATACCCTGTGGATTTAACTGACTGGGTTTCCAATCTTGTTCCAGTTAACAAGAAACAAGGTACTATCTGCATGTGAGTTGATTATAGGGATATTAACAAAGCTTGTCCTAAAGACAACTTTCCCACCCTCTTCATTGACCTGATTGTTGACTATTGTGCTAAGAGTGAAATATTCTCTTTGATGGATGGTTTCTCCTGATATAATCAAATCAATATCATACCCGCTGACCAACACAAGACCTCTTTTATTTGTCCTTGGGGCACTTTTGCCTACCGAAAACTACCCTTTGGTTTAAAGAATGCCAGTGCAACTTTTCAACGTGCTATGTCTTATGCCTTTCATGATATAAATCACATTGTCCAACCATATCTCGATGACCTACCAGCTCATTCCAGGCACCGTATAGATCATCCAACACACCTCCGAGCCATTTTCCTTCGATGTCGGTTTTACCGTATACACCTAAACCCACACAAATGCATTTTTTGTGTAGAATCCAGCCAACTTCTGGGCTTTATTGTTTCACGTCAAGGGATCTGGGTAGATCCTTTGAAGGTTGAGGCGATTCTCAATCTCCCTCCTCCTTCCTCACTTCGCCAGCTACAAAGTTTGTAGAGGAAGGAAAACTTTCTACGTCATTTCATCCCAAACTATGTTGAGTTAACTCTTGGATTTACTCGACTGCTCAAGAAAGGTTCTGAGTTCGTATGGGATACCACTACCAACAAATATTTTGACGCTTTAAAACTGAATTTAACCCGTACCCCACTACTTTTCCCATCTGATTACAGTCGCTATTATTTCTTGTATCTCACAGCCTCGGACTATACCATTGCTATGGTTCTAGTCTAGGAGGATGATTCTCATGATGAACATGTCATTTATTATTTGAGTCGGAGTCTCACGACTACCAAAACCAAATATTTACATGTTGAAAAACTAGCCTTGGCTGTTGTCCAAGCTTTTCAACGTTTCTGGCACTATATCCTTTTACGCAAGACTACTGTGATTTCCAACTGCAGCCCTATGCAACACATTCTTACATGCCAATTTCTAGCGGACAAATATTCCAAATGGATCATCATACTCCAAGAGTTTTACTTAGAATTCAAACGTGCTAAGTCGAAGAAATCCTTGGTGTTTGTCGAATTGATATGTGACCTTCCCTGTTCTGAGACAGAAAATGTAGCAGAGGATTCATTACCCGATGAATCTCTTTTTTTGATCAATTCCGATGACCTTTGGTATGGGGATATCATTATATATCTCCAGACTCAGACTTTCTGACCCGATTTGTCTATCATTGACCGCCATTGAATATGTTACCAATCCCGTCAGTATATTATCCTCGGTGATACTCCATATCGTCGTGGGATTGACTCTATTTTTCGACGATGCCTCACATTTGACGAAGCCGAGAAAGCCTTGAATGACTGCCATTCTAGAGCATGTGGTGGTCACATGTCTGGGTATGCTACTACTCAGAAGATCGTATGAGCTGGGTATTTTTGGCCTTCTTTATTCAATGATTGTATTATCGCTGTCCAAAATTGCCATGCTTTCCAAACCTACAACAACAAAATATGATCACACCATGCTCCTCTACACCCTGTAGTATCCATTGGACCTTTTGCGAAATGGGGTATCGATTTCATGACATGTCACCCTCACTCGGTCGGGGGGCATGGATACATTATTGTAGTCGTAGATTATTTTACAAAATGGGCCGAGGTGATGCCTACATTCAACAATACCAGAAAGACTGCAACATTATTCATATTCAATCACATCATTTCCTAGTTTGGTGTTTCTCAAGCTATCATTACTTATCATGGTAGCCACTATAGAAACTTCATGATATCCGAACTCACCAAAAAGTTGGGTCTTCTCCATGAAAACGCAACACCCTATTACCCACAGGCCAATGGCCAAGTTGAAGAAATAAACAAAGTCCTAATTACCATGCTTCGACGAATGATAGGGATTCATAAAAATAGTTGGCACATGACGTTGTTTTCAGCATTGTGGGCTTATCGGACATCCGTTAAGTCTGCTACTGGGTTTACACCTTTCCATTTAGTTTATGGTCTAGAAGGCATCTTACTGATTGAATGTGAGATACCATCTCTAAAGCTATCCGTTGAACTTCTCCCAAACACTTTTTCTGAACAAGAACGTCTGTTGTATCTTATGAAACTAGAAAAAATCCGTCGTGATGCCACCCTAGTTATATAAACCCAGAAGAAATGCGTCAAATCCCAATACGACAAACATGTCAAGCCACGCATTTTTTCTGAAGGTGATCTGGTTCTCCTTTATGAACAAGATCGAGATGTGGTAGGAGCCAAAAAAATTGAGGCTATGTGGCGAGGTCCTTATCTCGTCAGACGAGTGTTGGAGAAAGGAGCCTACAAGTTGGTGGACTACGACGGTATCCCTTTGAGTGAACCCAGAAATGGGCTTTACTTAAAGAAGTACTATGCTTAGATCATCTGTGCATGAGTGATTGTATTTTATTGTATCATACTTTTTGTGTGTTTCTTTAGTGTGTTTTTTCGTTATTTGGTTTCTGCCCTCAACCGCTTATCTTGCGTTGTGCTTGGTTTCCAGATGTCAAAATCTTTGCTACCCCAGATTGGTTTCGCCGATGGTGCTAGTCGTAGTACTCAGAACCTTTGTTTTGATGCATGGGAAATTTATGCACCTACAAATGAACTTATCAATCTACAAGGTGTTTTCCTCGGTCGTGCGACCAATAATATCACAGAATATAGCACCGTCATCGAATTCTTGACTAATGCTATTTCGCTTGGCATCCACAACCTAGTTATATGACTTGATTTGCAACTAGTAGTACTACATTTAAGTAATTTCTATGCTATCTGAAGTCCTACTTTATTGTGGGTATATCTACGAATTCACCTCTTGGAACGTCATTTTGATTACATCGAATATCAACACATTCCTAGATGTTTAAATACATTGACTGATTCTTTAGCTAATTATGTGTTAGACAAATATCTAAGACTTTTATAAAAACTAATTACACATCACATGTATTATACAAAACAAAATAAGCCGGTAGAAGCCACATATATATATAATGATCAAAAGTTTTACAAAACGTTTTCATCCAAGGACCAAAATATCAAAATATGTGAAGCCCATGGATTCTACAAATTAGCATCACGGATGATGCTCATGGTAACATACAACTACTCGGGATACCCTACGGAGTAGTCAACTAAGAGATTTAGACATGCCCACAGTATGGCTTTGACAACGCCTTGGGATCTCCCCAATAGCGATGTCCAGGACATCCATAGTCAGTCCCTCTAATTTATGTTCAACTGCCTCGTAGTTCTCAGCATCCCATCTTGCCAGTGGAGCCACTTCTCCTCGTCTCTGAATGGGAGACGTTCCTGGAGGTCGATACGGCCCCAGATCTGTGTCATCAAAAGAACTTTTTTATTATTCCTTGGATCAAAGACATAAAAGAAATTTATATAATAATATTTTCAAAAACATTAAAAAAGAACAAAATGTGTACTTATTACCTAAGTCACCCCACTAAGAATCCTCAGGAAGAACCAAATCTGGATCTCCTCGAAAATCCAAGCCAGCATATGCATAGTCATCGATCATCAGCATCTGGGGCCTCAACTAGTCAAAAAATGAATCATTATATTTGATTATAGGCCCTGCTACGTGTCGAGCCATGAGGTTGCACCACCTTAGCATCCTTGGATCCTGTGGGGCCGGTAAACCCCAATCTACCTATAGACACAGTAGTGGGACCCTCTCAAGGAATAATGACACCAAAATTGACCCGTACCCGAATTGTTTTAGGTTACCCCTTCTGCACTTTTTCAGTTGTCTCTTCATACTACGGAGAACCACATCCGACCAATTGAAAACTCGAGGATCTGTGCACTCTATTGCATATTGGAAATAGCTCTGGAGAGCCATGTGCAGAGTAGCACTCTTGACCATGCGTGCAATGGTAAACAAGATAGTCTGGAAGGTCATATTTTGGACACCCTAGATGGCGACCTTACCCTTGCTTCTCTCCACCTCGGGAACACAATATTGGCGAACATAATCGCTCATAGCAATTATGTCGCCTATACCTCTGATCAGAGTAGCATGGTATCATGGTATCCACGTCATGACAACCCTGTCAGAAAGTAGATATCCTTGATATCTAGTGTGAGTGTGTGGACCCCTACATGAAATACCTGTTGATCCACATCTCACATGTTGACTAGGTACTCTAACAACTTGAGTTGGGATTTCATGCCTGGGATCCTGAAAAATAAGAGCCCACATTCTCGGAGGGCAGCAACTGTACCCAGATCATTTCTAGCAATGGCATCATCCTCCTCGTGTTCTCTTTCCCTCCATTCCAACATCGTGATGATCAATACCTGCAATGGAGCCATGAGAAGGAAGTTAACAACTTGATTTAACCTCTTGCATAAATTTTTATTGAGTAAAAACATACATGAAAATCCATTTTTCGACCCTCCTAGGTGAAGCTTGCACACAGTGCGAGATTCTCGCAGGTGCACTGAAGCCCACCTGCGATAATCTTAGGTTCTCGCAGGTCCCAAATGTCCCACCTGCAAGAATGTCTGAGTGCACCCACCGGCCCTAAAATGGACTCAAACACTTAAATTTTCCAATAAAAATCAATTTTAATCCATGAAAAAGTTGAAGAATCAGGATATTACCTCGTTGGCCGAAACCGTTTTTCAAATGATCGCTTGTACCTCCCGCAATCGAGCAAAGAAATTTGGGGAAAAAATAGGTGTGTTGGACAAGTTTTTGACAAAGTAACAATGAAATGATAAAAAGGGATTTTCACCCATATTTATTCACTTTTTTACTATTTCTCATTGATTTTTTATATTATTTTTATTATTTTTCTTAAAAACCTAATACCCTAATGGCCTTGTGAGTATCACTTTTTGCAGGTAGGTGACCTAGAAGTACGAACAATGGTGTACAAGTATTTTTTCCCTTTTTCGTCCCATGTACGAATACCTTTTTAGGGTTTTGTAGGCAAAACCTCGAGCTCAGTCTTCATTCCTTCTTGCGCTCGAAAATACATGAGAACGCAACTGAGTACACTTTTCTCGTCTTTTCGTATTCGTCATGGTAACACGAAAACAACAAAAATAAGGGAGTATCCTTTAAGCTCTTTTCACGCTCCATAAAAATGAAAAGATTTCCGAGCGATCTTGTTCTTTTCACGCTCATAAAAGTGTTTGAAGAAAACATTCGATGAGTAACAGTTTATCACTTTTTCGGTCTCGTCGAACTAATTTACGAAAAAGGAACTGGGAGAGTTCTCTTTAATTTTTTTTAAGACTCTCAAAACATGAAAACCTCCTGAGTTTTCTATCTTTGGACTCTTTAAACAAACATTGAAAGGCCCTTTATGGAACCGAACCACTCCTTCCTAGGGTTTGTTAAATGTACTTTGAGCAACTTGTCCGAAGGATGAGATTACATCGACAATCATATGTTATCCTCCTCAAGCTTGTGTAAAAATAAAGAGGTACTCGCCAGAAATGGTGGGAGAAATTTTGGTAAAGGGATGTGTTTTGGTATTTGTATTAATGGCAGTAAGTGCCACTCTTGAACATGACACCCCCTATTCATCATTTGAATCCAGGTTGGGAAATCCATTTATCTCTCGTCTGACTTACTACAAGGTCATATATTGGGTCATCTTTGAGTCAATGCTGTAAAGACCATTGTCATGTCATTCATATGTTCAAGAGAATTCCAAACAATCCCTCCATTGACTCAGCCCTCTGCAGTTGTCAATTCTTACCATGTCGACCTTCCTTGTGTCTGTTTCAAATCATATTCATACTTTGACTTACCCTCAAAATATGTTACTTATTTTGTGTCATTGATGGGGGATACATCAAGGCCCTCCTGTGAGGAGTCTTTTTCCATCAACCAAATTCATTATATGAGAATAAGACTTAGAAATCATTTAGTACCTTAGAACCTGCATTAATGGCAGGTCTCTTCTCTTTCGACACTGGATTCACATCATTGATCCTTGATCGAGAGATTCCACTGAGTTTTTGACTTTAGCTCATTTATTCAGATTCGTTCGGATTGTACTTAGGTACCTTGGGATTCATTGAAATCAATGGTAATTTCCATTGCACTTGTTAATGGTTTTCATCAATGATCGGTAATTGAGTGGTTTCTACCATGTTAGACTTAGACACATGTAATCACATGGCTAGATTCATACTTTCAGATGATGGAATTAAAGACCTTGGGTCCCATATTTTTGGCCTAGGTTGCGCCAGAGTATTTATGATTTGTATCGACACATAGATCCACTTTTTATGTCGCGTGGCTATGTCCTAATCTAATTCTTCTAACATAGATCCACAGTGTATTCCTGGTGGCTATGTAGCCTTTTGATGACATGGATCCATGGTGTATGATTGGTGGCCATGGCCTACATTTATGATTTCATTCATTTGTGGTCTGAGCATGGGAATGCCTACCTCAGAACTGGTATTATATTCTACATATGCTTGATTGTTTGTAGGTTTTCGATTAGGTGCGCTCCTTGTTTCTGACACACACACGCATTTTACAAAGTATTTTGGTCGTCACGAGTTCCACCTCATACTTTGGGGGGCATTCTGTTACACATTATTTTGGTCACTCTGGTGATGTCTCTATAGTTATGTGTTCAGGCACTCATAAGGACCTTTTGCCTAAGAAAAGTGACTGTTGTCTTCTTCTACAAAACATATTTTTAAGATGAGTTCGCAGGCTACATGTATTGTAGGTGCGCGAAACCATGATTCTCACAGGCAACCCTATACTTGGAGTGCGAGATATTCGCATTCTTCTCTATAGGTAGGGTGAGAACTTGCTTCAAATATTAAAAGGAAGAGGAAGTTACGAAGGTTTTAGAAGAGGATCTTCTAGAAAATGAGTTGGAATTCGCATGATTGGCATCCTAATGACTTCTCAAATTTAGTGTGATCATCCTCATCCCTTTAACCATATCTCCTTCTCCTATATAATGAAAGGTTTCTCAAGGAAGAGGTTAAGCAAGATTGAATAGAGAATTGATGAAAGAATAGACTCAGAATTGTGCGAGGAATCATGTTTGAATTGATGCTTGAGGCCTCCATTTGTCCATCAAGCCATAGTGGATCTTTTTCATGCAAGTGTGTGTGTTGGAACAAAGGACCACCGAAAGGAAGCTTGCGACATCAAGGAAATGTGGTTGTATCTTCTGCTTTCATTTAATATAAATACAGCATGGCATGTCCCTTTCCCATAAAATCACTATTATTTTATTGCATGACTCCTTGATCACATGTTTAGGTATTCACTGAATATATTATTGTTTCTTTCACCTTGGTCAATTTGTGTCATTGTAGATCTGATATCTCAAGGCTACCAAAGCAAAGCAAGGACAACAGAGACATAAGGAAGCGATATCTAAAGGTATGTCATTTATTCCTTTTCTCGATGATAAATTCAATGATTGTGACTTAGAGGAAGTGTCATGTCCTATCTTGTTTTGTTCTAGATCTAGGTGGATCTAGGGAGATCTGTTAATGTCTGCATATACCAATTTATCTGATAACAATAGCCAAATACCATTTGGGAATTGATCAGGTACCCCCTGGCCAAATTAAAAAAGAAACTAGTCCTTGGGTTACCAATCAACCAAGTCATCACTTGGGAATACAATGGAGAAACTCTGGGATAATTACAATCCCCACATTTCATCACATGTTATTGAATGGTAAACCACCTGCTTGATGCTATAAAGAACTTGATTAAACCACTTAGCCAATTAACCCTTGGCAGTATGGTCAAGTAAAAGATAATGAGGGGAGATCTATAGGCCTTGATGCTACCTGGCCCATTCTCCTTGGCCACATTACATGGCCCCTGGTCAATACTCTTGACCTGTTAATAACTTTGACCTAGGGAGAAATAATTCCCCTTGATGCTACAACATTAACACTCCCTCTCACCAAGGGAGGCATTCTCAACCACTCCAAGCATGTCCCTAAAGTATACAAACTTCTCCCTAGGAAAAGGCTTAGTGATAATGTCAGCAACCTTCTCATTTGTAGAAATGTTCTAGAGCTTCACTACTCCCTTCTCTACCATGTCACATATGTAGTGGTACTTGATATCGATGTGCTTTAACTTGTCATGAAAAACTAGATTTTCGTAAAGCTTCACACAAATTTGATGGTCACAACACATCGCGGTTAGCTTGCGGAAGATCTCACCTAGATTTTTCCATACTTCTAATCCAAAATAGTAATGCATTAAACCAAGATCCTTCATTTCAAACTCATAGGTCAATTCCCTTTTACACTGATCAATGAGATTTGTTTCCCCTGTCAAATACAAGTCATCAACATATAACAACAATATCATAGGCTCACTTTTAACAACCTTGAAGTATAAATTTGGATCAACATCATTTTTGGAGAAACCAAGACTCATTAGATATCCATCAATCCATGAATACCAAGATCGAAGTGCCTACTTGAGTCCGTACAAATACTTCTTTAGTCTGCAAACCTGGACTCCTTCCCATGTATTTCAAAGCCTTGAGGTTGTTCTATGTACACTTATTCCTCAATCACAACGTTGAGGAGCACAATCTTTACATCCATCTAGTGTAATCTCCAATCCATAACTATTGCAATGGAAATAATGGTCATGATGGAAGTGTACTTGGCGATTGGAGAAAACGTCTCCTCATAGTCCACTCCCTCTTTTTGGGAGAACCCTCTTCCCACAAACCTCACTTTGAAATTTTTGATGCTACCATCTACTGCATGCTTGATCTTGTAGATCCACTTGGAATTCACCAGTGACTTCCCTTCAAGTATACAAGCATTGTATACTCCATTGGTGGCTAGAACTCTTCAAAATAACTAATGTTCTCTCAACACCATAATCATGCCTCCTTACTAACCTCTCTTGAAAACCTTTCCACTTTCCAAAGAACACAACATCATGGTAACCACCACATCAACATATTGACACAATATTCACGTGATCTTGACTACAGAGGGTTTGTCATTGTTTCTCATGTTTATCTCGATCACTTCCACACCAAATACTTGCATTGATCTAGAACACCAACAACACTCATGCTATGGATTAGCGCTTGCACTTAAATTCAAAAAACAATGTAGTATTTTCCTCCATTGGTCTCCATATGGAAACCTTCATCACCCACAAGCATTTCTACAACCACGAAACTTTGTACAATTTGATCCTATAAATTTCACAACATTGGGAGAGAAATATTTAATTTTGTCTATCAAAAATAGACCAACCAATGAATCTCACAAATATATCAGTGATATCAAGAATATCTTATCCTCACAAGAGAATATGTTTCACACAATTTTTTCTATATCAATATTTCCACATAGGTAATTCCACAAAAACCTTACACAACAAATAGATCCACTGAGCAATCCAAGGAGACAATTCACATTTTTTTGAAGCAATGACAAACATGTATTTAGAAAAAAGAAGCTATAAAGAAACAAATTCATTATCATCATCATCTTCCCGGCCAGACGAAATTTCAATAACACTCAAGGCATTCCTATGTAACTTAACCTCTTCTCTATTAGTGAGTGTCGGCCAATTCCCATCAATTTCAACGACTTCCTTCACTGGGCCTTGGAGGTAGAGAAACACAGAGCTAGTGTAATTATTCCCTGTAACAATGACTTTTATGTTATATATTATGTACAACGGGTTATATAGCACTAAACTAAATGATTTATATAACACTATATCCATATTTCATTCAGTCGAGGTTGATCCTCAGCACATTCTACTCAAGCATCCCCAATTCCCCTCGAGAAAAGTTTGATCACATGCTTAAAAAGACAAGACTCAAGGCATTTTTGGTACCGTGGAAGATGGATCTCCATATATTTGTAAAGGTTAAATGATTTTACAAAAGGTGTTATTAGGTGTAAAGACTTTGCTAAACCACATAGTATTATGAGCAAAGACTTCCTCACAATTGTTCTCTCGAATGTTTGTTGCTCAGCATTGCAAATCATCGATGGGCATAATATTATTGATTTCTCCTTCACTTCAACTTCATGACAACCTCCTCCTCCAATGTGTCGGTTCCTCCATGAAGCTAGTCTGCGGTGATGCAACAACTCTATTCCAAATCCACCATGGAAAAGGCAGTTCTCAGGTCATCCATGTTCTCGTACATGACATCCATGATGTCCTTCTTATTCAAATCACATAATTCTTGGAGATTGATGTACCCATCCCCATCGGATTCCATCGCCCTGATCATACGTTGAATTCATTCCTTCGTATCTCCAGTAGAACCTAATCTAAGTGAGGCTTACATTTCCCTTTCATTTACCTGGGCCCTCCCATGAGGGAGTCAAGCCTAGTCCATCTTTGATACCATGTTGAATTTTTATATGAGATGATATGAGATATATTTATTATTACAATTATTAGTGTGCCATATATAGAGAACATATGGTGACCATCCAATAAAGGATGCATCCCTTTGTATAATAAATAACTATTTATTATTATTATTATTAGTAATATTATTTAATAATTAATAATTATATTATTAATTATTAATCTTGGAGAATGTATTACTAATGTTGTCCAAACATCAACACCATCTTGGGGTTGTGTGCATTACTTCAAGTATTTCTATGCAGAAAAATGTTATAGAGTAGAATCTGTGCACTAGATTTTGAAGTAGTGTTTCTTAGTAGTAAGATGGGGATGTTACATAGTGGTGTCAAAGTGACATAAGTTAAGTTTGTGTGGTGTGGCCCAGCTGAGGTGGATGGGGATGTTACATAGTGGTATCAGAGCGACAGAAGATAAGTTTGTGTGGCGTGGCCCAGCTTGGGTGGCTAGGGAGGTTACAATACAGATTTTTGTTACCAATATTTATTAATTAAGAAACATGTTCCCAACACATGCAATAATCGAGAAGCATGATAAATTGTAAAATAAAAAATAATAATTCCATACAAAACAATAAAAATGAGCATGCACAATGGAAACACATCTCAGAGATAATAAATACACAATGGAATATAAATTACAAAGGAAACATAGAGAGAACTTATCTTTAAATTAACCATTCACCAACCAGATGCAAACGACGGACGTGCCTCCCAACCAAAGAAAATGTTGTTTCAAATCTCAACATCAGGTGACCCCTGAGCCAAGGATATGAATCCACAAGGATGGGTCCTGGGTCGACTCTAACACACAACCAACCATCAAGCTCTCGCAATTTTTGCAACCACACATCAATCCTAATTTACCAACTCTCTTCTACTTCATCCCGCACAACCCAAATAAATGAACCCCTTTCTCTGCAATAAATTCCCTCAGGTTGTTCCACTTATTTTCCAAGGCTCTAGTGCTACTGGTAGGGAAATATCAATGTTGGAAATTCCAAGGAATCTCAGTTGTGGATAGTTCTTTATAAACTTCCATTATTCTCATGTACAAAGGAATCCATTCCCTCCTAGAATAATAAATAATTTCTTACATCCAACAATAAATGGCTCTTCTCTCCCCCTAATTCATTTCCCATGCCTAGACCAAGAGAAGGAATGAATGAGAAAAATATGAAAAAGAGTGATTAACCCCAAACAACCCCAAAAATGGGGTTTATATACTTACATTCAATAAATAACCACATGGAATTCCCCCAAGAAGCTCATGTAACCACTTTTCCCCACTAATACCAAGATGGGGTAATAAAAATAATAATAAAGGACTTATCTCCTTTAGCCCCCTCTCTCATGGAATCATATCCCCCTATCTTTTTCCTTGTCCATCTTGAATCTAGTGATGTATTTTATTAATAATATTCAAAGCATTAAATTTCTAGGCTCTCTGGCCTTTCAACGTTATAGGAACTGCGACCTAACATACTGACTCACATGTCTAAAATACAATATAAATTCAGGGATTCAAAACCGGTGTATTACACCACACGATGCTTTGGATTCAGGAAGTTGAAATTATGGGGGATGTCATAATGACATAATTTTACCTTCTAAATCTCCAAAGATGTGTGATGATGGGAGGGTGTTGGAACAACAAGCATTAATAGTTAATCAAACATCTCATGGGTTCAGTCAATTGAGAGGTCGAACTACAACTAGATACAATCTAGATTCTATGGAAGTTTGTTAGATCTTGATATTATAAATAGAAGATCCCTTGGGTCATTATGATCATGGATATTTTGTAATAGATCATGTGGATAAATATGTGAAACATGCACTATGATGTTCTGATCACATTATGCTTCTCTTAAGTGTTGTAATGATGTCTTTAGACACCACACTTTATCTTAAAAAAAATTTGTTCCTCTTCGATTATCTGCGGTTTTGGTTCTCTATTTCGTGTCATGTTCCACCCAGTCCCAAACACATATGACTTGCCATTAATTCTTAATTGAGGTCTAACCAAATTCATCAACTCCAAACTTTAATATATTAGTATTAATGATTCAATATATTCATTATCCTTTTTCCAGTATAATATCCTCTATTTTCTCTTTAAATGGATTTTTAATCACCTCAATCAGACATTGCAGTAAATGTTTTTGATAATTTTAAATTAATGTACCTTTTAAAACCCTGATTTGGAGACTTTATTTATATCCGACCTTTTTCCTATTGTATCTATGAAATTTCAAGTCTTCCAAGTCTGAAATTTTGGTCTATAGTACTTTGATGTTTCTTCTCTTCACTGCTACATGTCTGACCAAAATTTGATGTGCCATATGAAATTTATCGCAATGTTTCCAAAACTTGTTGATTATTGGACCTTTCTAGACAGCTAACATTTATGACATGCCACATATCCAATATTTCTTTTATGATTCTAAAATTTGTAAGGGAAACACTATGATTGTCCTCTTTCTAATGCAACTACTTTAACTGAAATTGGATCTTTACTAAACAATACATTAATATTTTACCTAGAACACCCATTTGAGACAAGTTTAAGGTTAGTCAAACAACCCTAATTTCCATAACCTATATTTAAGTAATTACATAATTTTAGAACCCCAAATTTCCATCATTGTTACTTATATATGTTTTCTCAGACTCGTACAAATTTCATAGTTTGACACTTCATATAACAAAAGTTATAGTTAAATTCCCAAAATGACTCATTTGAGGCTAATTTTGGAGCTAGTGTCACTTTAATAATTGAATCATTTGAGCATTTTGCAAAGGGTTCTTTTTGGATTATGAAATTTTTTTCTTGAAAAGTATACCTTTTTCCTTTTTTCACCTTGTTGGTTGACATGGTTTCCTAGTAAGTGGGTCACCCTCAAGAAAAGTGGTGCTACTGGGGGTCTCCTTGGAGGGTCATCATACTGCTCCCACTCATACTTACCACCTTCCACACTTCTCCCCCTTCGTTTCCTCATATTTTGGGTTTTTGGGATCATTGATCCCAAGAAGGGTTTGTACCTCATTTCATGGGAAGAAGGGGCTAAAGGCCCAAAGGTGTTGTAGCTAGAAAATGTTAAAATCCATAAATTACCCTTCTAGATTCTCTCCCTAAGTTCCCGAGAGCTATGAAATGTTTCTCCATAAAAATGAAGAACCTTTAAAAAATAAAATAAATAATTAATAAATGTCCTACTTGTTCGGGGAATGCATTAGCAGTGTCTTTTAGTTTCCAGTGCATATGGAACTCGATGTGTTCCTAAATTCAAGTGGAATTGTGGTTCTTTTTACTTTTTGTTGCACATATCACTCAATGTTCGGACCATAATAAATTAACGAAAAATAAAAGGGCTTGGAAAAATGTTGCATTACAAACGAGGGATGCAACAAAACCTCCACAAGGGCACCCATAAATGAGACAATATGAGCCCTTAATATGTCAATAACCCCATGCCCAAAAATCATACCCCTATCCACTTCATATTTACTACATGACATAGAGAGAGTCTTCTTGGGAAACATTAATTGACTTGGGGATTGGCCTACCCAATAGGGCATCATGACAACCCTCCCATACTTAAATTTGGAAAAATTAATAAGGTCTTTGAGAAAATTTTGTTTAGTGACGCAGTCTTGCAACCCTCACAGTCAGACCCGCTCTCACCAGGACCTTCTTTGTCTCACAGGCCCGAAGAGTGAAAGCCCTTCCAAACCTCTCTCGGGAGTTCCCTCTACCCACAACGCTCCTTCGGCGATATCCCTTTCGCATATCGGGAAATCGGGTTTCGTGGTGTCGCAAAACTCATGAACACAATTCACATGCAACTCAAAACCCCGAACCCCGATGGTAAAAGGGTCAATGCTTCTTCCTCGTCGGGGATTTCCCTATCGGGAAATCACCATCCGCGATGTCAACAACTCAAACTGACAATCCCCGATGCCCGATGTGCTGATCTCCGACGCACGTGCAGACTTCACCTTCCGCCTTTGACTCCAGTATAATGACACCTATCTTCCACTCTACCTCGTGGCCCCACACTGCCACGTCACTTCGGGATTTCGCGGATCGCGAATCCACGACGCAAAGTTTCTTTGATGTCGAAAACTCCGAACGCTGAACCCCGATATGATGGGATCGCGTGCCACCTGTCTCGTCGAAATCAACGGTTCCAGTTAATTCGGGAAATCGCGATTCATGATTTCGACGTGCATGAAATTCTTACCTCGCCAAACGTCGAACGTCGAATCCCGATGGGCGTTGGTCCTCCTTGCACGTACAGCTAACCCCTGCGCAACTTCTCCTTGATATAAAGGTCAGCGGGATTTCACGATTTCTCCACAGCGATCCTCGACCGTTGGTTCTCCTTCTCAGGGGATTTCTTTTGTCCCAAAGCTCCTTTACTGTTCGATCCCTCCTAGATCTGTTCCCACCGCAATCTCAAAAGGAACTATCCCTCCTGAGCTTAATTCTCTGACTCCTCCAGAGACTCTGCGCACACCTTGATGCTCAGCCTCAACAACTCTCGGAGTGTTGAATATTTTTAGACCTTGTGCACTCTCTGCAACAGTAGTCCCACACCTTCTCTTCTTCAGACTAACTGCTGAGACTTCGTCTCCAACTTGCACTTCTCCTGCACGGTTTCCCCAACCCAATTCAACTCCTGGGTGAACGAGAATGAAGGTTTAACTAGTGAGTCCCCTCAACGCACCCTATGCGGAGGAATTCAACTACACTCTATGTAGGAATCTCCTGGCTCAAACAGAGAAACAATTGAAACTCATTCTCTCCTCTTTCAAAGATTTCAATTCAACTATGAAACCACATATATAGCATATCAAAGCAAATGCATGACAGAAAGCTAACATACATGAGCATAATATCAACACAGAGAAACAACACAAACCATGGAATTGAATCACAAAATCTCTTCTATTAATTCAATCTGTACATGGGTGTTCTGCACAAGTTCTCTGCTCTGCTCCTCTTTTCTGGATGCAAGAATTGATACAATAATACAAAGGAGGGTGCCTATATTCTGTTTTCCCTCTCGAAATCTGAAACTATCAAATCTATAATTAATTCCTATCTAACAACATTAATTCTAATAAGTTCCTTCTTATCTATTATACAATACAAGTGCGCTTCATTACATTATCTCATTAATGCTTGGTGCAACAATTTCTCAAAGTAAAATTCAAAAAGAAGTTTGCTGGCTTGTCCAGTTGTCTTTCCTGCTCCATGCGCTGGCTCGCTTGATGAGTGAGTGATGCTCCTGCATCATACTCCTCGGCTCGAAAAATTTCATGGGCTCCTGTCCATGAGCTCCTGCACAGTATGCCCATGCTTTTGTATCACTGCCTCTGTCTCCTAGCTGGAATCCTCCACTGGGTGATTCTTCCATTTCACTAGGTATTCAAAATACTGCTTTCGCCTGGTCTTCTTGCCTACTCTTTTATCCAGTATGTACTCCATCTGAGGCTTCTGTGCAACTGGCAATTTCTTCTGCCACTAGACCACTGGCTCCTCAGTTCCAGCCTCTGCTTCATCAGCCCTATAGGGGTATATATCTGAAATATTGAATATCGGAGATATCTCGATACCCTCTGGCAACTCAAGCTCATATGCGTTCTCCCCGAATTTCTTCAGGACTTTGCACAGTCCGATCTTCTTCATCTTGAGCTTGTTATCTGTTCCCCTTGGGAACCTTTCTTTCCTCAAGTGCGCCAGAACCATGTCCCCAACTTCAAACTGAATTTGTCTCTTCCGTTGATCGGCTCTGCGCTTATACTCCTGACTCGCCTTCTGCAGCCACTGCTTCACCTGACTGTGAAGTTCCTGCATCGCCTCTGCGAACTCTTCAGCCCTCGTGCTGCTAGTTTCTGCCTGTTCTGACTCCCTGAGCTCAGAAACTCCCCTCGGTTGTGTCCGATACAAAATTTGAAACGGGCTCTTATCTGTACTCCGATTCACCGAATCGTTGTACGCGAACTCGACCTGTGGTAATATCTAGTCCCAACTGTTGTGATGCTCCATCACTAAGCCTCTCAACAGATCTCCCAAACTTCTATTGACCACCTCGGTCTGCCCATCTGTTTGCGGATGGTAAGCTGAGCTAAATGCCATATTAGTTCCCAGCTTCTTCCATAGTGTCCTCCAAAAATTACCTATGAACTTCGTGTCCCGATCTGAGACTATGCTTCTCAGCAACCCATGCAGTCTAACAATTTCTTTGAAAAACAAGTTTGCGATGTGGGTTGCATCGCTGGTATTTTGACACGGAATAAAATGTGCCATATTCGAGAACCTGTCTACCACCACGAAGATGGAATCAACTCCTTGCTGTGTCCTCGGCAAACCCAACACAAAATCCATACTGATCGCCTCCCATGGTCCCTCAGGTATGGGCAATGGTTGGTAATATCCTGTGTTCTTTTTTCGGCCCTTCGCATGTTGACATATCCGAAACCTGTCTACAAACCTCTTTACATCTGTTCGCATGCCTGGCCAAAAATATGATTCACTCAGTTTGGCGAATGTTTTGTCATGTCCAAAATGACCTGCTAATCCACCGCTGTGATTTTCTCTCACCAAATTCTCCCTCATGGAGAAATTCGGTATGCATAGTTGATTTCCCTTGAATAGCAATCCTTCCTGGATTATATATTCCAGCCACGGACTCCGATCTCTGAGAACTGGATTCTCAGCTGCTTCGTATGCCTCCACAAAATCTGCATCACCCGCATACATATCTTTGAGTTTTTCAAAACCCAAGGTTTTGACTCTAAACTCATGCAGCAATAAACATTTTCTGCTCAAAGAATTGGCTACCTTGTTAGCAGTCCCCGAAATGTGCTTGATGACAAATGTGAAATTCTGCATGTATTCCACCCATTTCGCATGATTTTGATTCAGCTTCTCCTGTTGACTTACAAACTACAATGCATGGTTATCACTGTACAATACGAACTCCTTGGGTATTAAGTAATGCCTCCACTTCTTCAATGCCTGTATGATGGCATAGAATTATTTATTGTACGTGGAGTATTTCAGCTTGGCATCATCTAGCTTCTCGCTGTAATATGCAACAGGTCTGTCATCCTGACTCAAGACTCCTCCAACAGCATACCCACTGGCGTCACACTTCACCTGGAAGGTCTTCTGGAAATCTGGCAGCACCAGAATTGGTTGCTCGGTAATCTTCCGCTTCAACAGATTGAAGCTTCTCTCGGCCTCTGTTGTCCAATGAAAAAATTTATGTCGCTTCTTCACAGTATCCATCATTGTTGTGCTAATTCCGCTGAAATTTTGAATGAACTTCCTATAGAAACTAGCCAGTCCATGGAAGCTCCTCACCTCGAAAACATTTCTCGGCGATGGCCAATTCCTGATTACCTCCACCTTCTCAGGATCCATATTCAATTCATTTTTCGAGATTACAAAACCCAAATAGATGAGTTCTGTCTGCATAAATGAGCACTTCTTTAAATTAATCAACAGCTTCTCCTGCTGTAGCCTTCTCATCACAATAGCCAAGTGTCTTAAATGCTCAGCCCTAGTCTTACTGAAAATCAGTATATCGTCCAGGTATATGACCACAAACTTGCCAATGAATTCCCATAGGACTTCATTCATCAGCCTCATGAAAGTGCTCGGCACATTCGTCAAGCCAAACGGCATGACCAGCCATTCGTACAAACCCCCGTTTGTCTTGAATGTTGTCTTCCATTCATCTCCCTCTCTCATCCGGATCTGATGATATCCGCTCTTGAGATCAATCTTCGAAAAATAATTTGCCCCACTCAGGCAATCCATCAAATCGTCCATTCTCGGCAGTGGAAATCTATACTTGATGGTGATTTTGTTTATCGCTCTGGAGTCCGTACACATCCTCCATCCTCCATCCTTCTTCGGACTTAGCACTGTTGGAATAGCACACAGACTGAGACTCTCTCTGACCAGTCCTTTGTCCAGCAGATCCTGTACCTGCCTTTTGACCTCCTCATTTTCCTGAGGTGTCAACCTGTATGCTGCCTTATTCGGTAAGCTTGCTCCGGGTATGATATCAATATGATGACTCACACTCCGCATCGGTGGCAAGGAACGAGGTAGTTCGTCCACGATAATATCAGCGAACTCTCCCAACAGTTCCTGAATCTCTTCTGGCAAGTCGTCCACTCTTGTGCTTGTCAGAACAATTCTCGGCTTCTTGACAACAAAGAATTGTGGATCTTCATTCTTCTCCATCTCTGTGAGAAGTTCCTTCCCACTCATGAGAAGTATGGTGCTGGTTACTTCCGGCTTCACTTCCTTATCTTTTATCGGAAGCAATGTATGTGACCTTCCATCCTTCTCCAAGGTGTATCTGTTCAACCTCCCATCATGAACCACATTCCGGTCATACTGCCATGGTCTACCCAATAATACATGACAAACATCCATGGGAATGACATCACACAGAATCTTATCCCTATATTCACCCATTTTAAATTCAACCAAGCATTGTTTCGTAACACATACCTGGTGTCCTTTCTGTAACCACGAGACTTTATATGGACTCAGGTGATTGGCTGTCTCCAGCTCCAGCTTTTCCACCATCTTGGTCGAAACGAGATTATCGGTGCTTCCACTGTCCACTATGACCTTGCATTTCCAGCCCTTGGTCTTGCACATGGTCCAGAACAGTCTGCATCTTTGCGCTGTGTCCTCCACCTCTTTCTCAGGTTTCAAGAGAACTTTGTGCACTGTTAGTGACTTCCCATTTCCAGTGTCTTCATCCTCCACATCATGCCTCTGTGCCTCTGCGACGAGAGCTTTTCCTCTGTCCATTTTCCTGTCTGGACATTCCACGGCCTTGTGTCTGTCTTTTCCACACGTAAAACATGTGATAACTCCTCCTCGACCTCTTCCTCTACCTCGGGTGCGAGGAAATGTGTTGGCATCAACATAATCTCCTTGCTGATCAGTTTGTTGTCTCCTAGGCTCAGCATATTGTTGCCTCTGCTGTGAGGTTCCACCTTTTTCAGCTTTTCCCTGAGGCCTCTTCCAATCCTCCTTGGGATTTTGGGTTCTTTCTTGGGCAATTGTCTTGCCTCGAGGCTGGCTCCTACCTCACCCTCGCCGTCCCTGCTTGCGGCTCAACTTCTCTTCGGCTTTCAGAGCCATCTGGTATGCATCTTCCACTGTCCTGATGGTAACCATGCTCAATTCATCCTGAATGTCATACCTAAGACCATTCAGGTATCTCGCCACCTTCTCGTCATCACTCTCCCGATGACCAGCTCTGATGTTGAGCTTATAGAATTCCTCGGTGTATTCCTTCACCGTCATCAACTTCTGTCTCAGGTTCTGCATTCGCCTGAACAGAGTGATCTGGTAATCCCTGGGGATGCGTTTCGCTTTCATCTTAGCGATCATCTTGTCCCAGCTCTTGATTTTTTGTTTTCCTTTACAGCGCCTGTTAGCCTGCAACTCATCCCACCATAAGGCTGCATGTCCTTTCAATTTTGTAACAGCGTGCCTTACCTTATTGTCCTCTTCGATATCCTCATAATCGAAGTAGGTGTCGAGTGCTCGAATCCAATCTAGCAACTCTTCTGCATTTAGACTCCCCTCATACACGGGAATGTCCATCTTTGTCTTAGAACTCATCCTAGAGATGGATCTAATCAACCTCTCTGTCGAGGCGTCTTCTGCTGAGACCTCTTTAGCATCATGTCCAGCTTCCTCTTCCACCTCGGAATCACTGAAATCTCCAGCGCCGACTCCACGCCTTTGGGTGGTCTCCATCTCTTCGAGTCTCGCCCTGAGATCTAGTATTTGACGCTCCATCTCTGGATTCCATGCCGGTCTTCCTCTTCTTCGGGCATCCCTGTCTTCTTGATCAGGCAACTGCCTCTCTCTTCTTGGTGGCATGGTGTACTTCTATCTCTGCTACAGAAAGAAAAGATGTCCTCCCGCTCTGATACCACTTGACGCAGTCTCGCAACCCTCAAAGTCAGACCTGCTCTCACCAGGACCTTCTTTGTCTCATAGGCCCGAAGAGTCAAAGCCCTTCCAAACCCCTCTCGGGAGTTCCCTCTACCCACAGTGCTCCTTCGGTGATATCCCTTTTGCGTATCGGGAAATCTGGTTTCGCGGTGTCGCGAAACTCGTGAACACAATTCACATGCAACTCAAAACCCCGAACCCCGATGGTCAAAGGGTCAATGATTCTTCCTCGTCAGGGATTTCTCTATCGGGAAATCACCATCTGCGATGTCAACAACTCGAAATGACAATCCCCGATGCCCGATGTGCCGATCTTCGACGCACGTGCAGACTTCACCTTCCGCCTTTGACTCCAATATAACGACACCTATCTTCCACTCTACCTCGTGGCCCCACACTGCCACGTCACTTCGGGATTTAGCGGATCGTGAATCCATGACGCAAAGTTTCTTTGATGTCGAAAACTCCGAACACCGAACCCCGATATGATGGGATCGTGTGCCACCTGTCTCGTCAAAATCAACGGTTCCAGTTAATTCAGGAAATCACGATTCGCGATTTTGACGTGCATGAAATTCTTACCTGGCCAAACGCCGAACGCCGAATCCCGATGGGCGTTGGTCCTCCTTGCGCGTACAGCTAACCCCTGTGCAACTTCTCCTTGATCTAAAGGTTAGTGGGATTTCGCGATTTCTCCACAGCGATCCTCGACCGTTGGTTCTCTTTCTCGGGGGATTTCTTCTGTCCCAAAACTCCTTTACTGTTCGAGCCCTCCTAGGTTTTTTCCCGCCGCAATCTCAAAAGGAACTATCCCTCCTGAGCTTAATTCTCTGACTCCTCCAGAGACTCTGCGCACACCTTGATGCTTAGCCTCAACAACTCTCGGAGTGTTGAATATTTTTAGACCCTGTGCACTCTCTGCAATAGTAGTCCCACACCTTCTCTTCTTCAGACTAACTGCTGAGACTTTGTCTCCAACTTGCACTTCTCCTGCACAGTTTCCCCAACCCAATTCAACTCCTAGGTGAACGAGAATGAAGGTTTAACTACTGAGTCCCCTCAACACACCCTATGCGGAGGAATTCAACTGCACTCTATGCAGGAATCTCCTGGCTGAAACAGAGAAACAATTGAAACTCATTCTCTCCTCTTTCACAGATTTCAATTCAACTATGAAACCACATATATAGCATATCAAAGCAAATGCATGACAGAAAGCTAACATACATGAGCATAATATCAACACAGAGAAACAACACAAACCATGGAATTGAATCACAGACTCTCTTCTATTAATTCAATCTGTACATGGGTGTTCTGCACAAGTTCTCTACTCTGCTCCTCTTTTCTGGATGCAAGAATTGATACAATAATACAAAGGAGGGTGCCTATATTCCATTTTCCCTCTCGAAATCTGAAACTATCAAATCTATAATTAATTCCTATCTAACAACATTAATTCTAATAAGTGCCTTCTTATCTATTATACAATACAAGTGTGCTTCATTACATTATCTCATTAATGCTTGGCGCAACAATTTCTCAAAGTAAAATTCAAAAAGAAGTTTGTTGGCTTGTCCAGCTGTCTTTCCTACTCCACGCGTTGGCTCTCTTGATGAGTGAGAGATGCTCCTGCATCATTTAGTTTGAAAAAGAGGGGATTTAATGCACATGTTTGAATGGATGTTTTATTAAATGTGGGTTACTTGTCATGATACATGTGACTTGTGGACCCTTGGAGGGCATACTTGTTTATCTTTGTAAGACTTTTCCCGATGAAAGATATTTGTGGAGGAAGTAAGCCACTTGTAGCTTCATAGGGGATTGAAATCCCATTGGATGGATGCAATGACCCACTCATTGGAGACCTTGAATGATGAAATTTTCACTTCATATAAAGTCTCTAGCACTTTGACATGGTCTAGAGACATGAAGAAGGGGTGGTGTCACCCTCCTATGCTCAAACGTCCTCTTCTTTGAGCATGAAAACATACTTTGAGGGAATGTTTTACCATTTTGGAATATTTGGTAGTGTTGTTGGTTTGAAGCTCAACTATATTTCTTGATTGGGGGATAATGTGGCACTATTCTAGCTTGATGTCCTAGCCTTTGGAGGATTTTCCATAACATGTGCCACCTTGGAGAGATATCTTGTGGGATAATGTCCCGTCATTTTGTCAGTTTTGGTCATTTTGTAGCCTATGTGGGCAAAAATGCAAGACGTCTTGTCAATTTAGCATTGTAACTTAGGTTTTAGACCTAAAATCATGGATTTAATTGTAAAGTGGGAAAACTAGGGCTTGGTTTTCCTCATATAAATATGATACAAGTCATTTGTCACAAATCATAACTCATCACTTGGAGAATATCTCTTTGACTGAAATTTTGGCCCTGTTGGGAAATTTTCTCTAGCTTATTTCTTTTGATTATGGATGTTATACTTTTCTATTGCTGGAATAAAGGCTAGAGACTTCTCTTAGATGCTTTTTCTTGGAAAAACATTGGAATATTTTTTTGATACTGAGAGGAAGGTGAATCATTCTCAAGTACAATTTAAAAACTTTTTCAAATTATACTTAAACCATTCAATTATATCCAGTGAGAAATGAAGAATAGTATAAGAGTTACACCAATACACCACAATACACCATGCACAATATATCAGAAATAATCAATAGTTGTTGTTCAAGGGAAGTAATGACTTCCAAAGGTAGCTACAACTTCCAAATATAAAGGGAGGGATAAACCACCAAGAGGAATATACAATCCTCCAATATAAATAGAGGGTTGACCTCTCCCTCCTTGCCCCTTCCTTCCACCCAAGAATATATGAGAGATAATAAAACTTTACATTAAATCATCACCATCAACCAACCATCACATAGAACCTGATAATCCTTCCTGAGACTTCTTCATCTTCTACAATTCTCCAATTCTTGGAATAATTTGATCCTATAGATAATATTACTCAATTTATTCTCTGAAATGCCTCCAAGTTCCACTCCTTGAATCCTCCCCAAAAATAAGTTATAGAGAAAATGGTAGACCTTATTCAATTATGATTTATTCAGGAGACCGAACTTGTATAGAATGCCTCGCACTCAATATTTAACATCATATTATGAAACTCGCACACATGAAACTAGAGCCCGTAATATTTCCAATGAAATTGGTATCACTTCATTTGTATTCTCTATGAAGATGTTATGACTATTTTACCCGAAACAATTGTTTATGACTAGCTTCGGGACTAGTCAAAAACCATATCTTCCACAGAGTGTATCTCCAACATTATAGGGAAAAAAGAGATGAATTTTTTACCATAGGTACCTACATATGTATTATCAATACCATATTAATTTGACCATTTGAATCATTCTATAAAAAAATTTATAGAAAAAATGGTAAGATGACCTGTAAATAACACCTTAGAACACATCACCAAAAGACTTAATCCTCCCTTGAAATCTGGCATTCTTTACTTCAGATTTCCTCTGAAATTTGACTTGTGTGTGTAAAATGAATGTATAATGATATGTATTTATACCCTTTTTGTCACTTCCTTTTAACAATAGGGCCGACATGACACTTTCTTATTTTGTAATTCTTTTCTTTAATTATCTTTAGGGTCGACCTGTACTTCCTTCTTCAATTCACTTTGTCATATTCAAAAATTCATTTCTCCTCAACCATGAGGATCCACGTGGCATTCCACCTACTACCGGAAACAACATGATATATATTATCCATCCATGGGTGTTGTGTCTACATGTGCACTATCCTTCATGTCCAAATACCTTCATCAATCTTGCAGTCCAAACCAATGACTACGGTTGACATCAATGACAACAACCAATCTTCCAACAATCTCTTCCTTTTTCATTGATGGAAACACTCATGCTCCCCATATCATGATGATGCCAATTTATCTCCCCCTTTTATATTAATGGAAAAGGGCAGGGCTGCTCCCCCTGAGTTAATGGCAAAAGGTAACTCACTTCTTTGGGGTTGCTCCCCCTGAACATGTGGAACTCAATAATACTTCATCCTTATTTTTGGTCTTTGGGACTTTTTCTTCCTTGGAATCCTTTTGTCTAGCTTCTTTATTCTCTCTCTTCTTCATGTCTAGGATGTATATTTTGTTCAGTCTTCTTGTTGCAGTTGCAACCAATCTTTCTGAGTTATTTTCTTTGATTTTACATTTTTAGGAGTCAAACGTAAGAGTGTATTCTTGATCACATATTTTGCTGACATTGAGGAGATTATGCTTTAGATATTCAACCAATAGGACTTTTCTTTCTTTTACATTTTCACTTCCAATATTTACAGTTCCTTTTCCACGTATTTTGGTAGATGATCCATCTCCAAATGCAACATTTCCACCCTTTTTCTTCAGGATGACAAATTTGCTTTGATCTCTGGTCATATGAGATGAGAACCCACTATCTATGAACCATTCATCTTGTTCTTTGCATTCTTTAGTGACCAATGCTATTCGACAGTTTTCATTGTGTGGAATTTCTTTCCTTTTCCATGTTGTAGTTGGTATACAGACATTTGGCATATGATTATCTTCCTTCATCTCTCTGCAATATCATGCTTTGTGACCATGATTATTGCACTTGTAAAATACAATATTTTGATCCATTAATGGTTCAAATGGATTATAATTTATGTTGACAGGTCTACGAACATTTCCATATCTACTATTTTCACCATTCGTGTATCTTGCGTAGTTATTCCTTTCATTGATTCTACAATTGATTGCCTTATGTCCAAAATTTCCACAAGTATAACAATGTCCAAGAAAGAAATTTTGATACATGGGAGTAAGTGATATTGTTTGTGGTGTGGTCCATCTAGGTTCACGATCTATTCTTTTGTAGTTTCCTTCATAATGATTGCTTTCATAACTGATGGGAGAGGATCTTCTTGATGTCTCAATCCTTATGAATTCTAGTCTTCTATCTTGTTGTTCAATTTGTTCTGGAGTATTGGTTTCATCATTTTCATCTTCCTTCTCTTGTTTTGTTGTCTTCAAATTGTCATTGTATCCTAGTCTTGTCTTGTCGTTTGGAGATCTTAGACTGCTAAGGATATCATCTAATTTTTCATTTTTTTTTTTGAACTTCTTCAACTTTTCTATTGTCAATCGTAGCTCCCCTTTTGTGTGATCCAATTCTTCTTTCAATTTCTCATAATATTCTAATTGTTCCTTTAGGATATCAATGGTATTTTCAAGCTTGTAATTCTCTTCTTCACAACTACTCAATTCACCTCTTAGTATTATGTTTGTGTTTCTAAGCTTGCTATTTTTAGTTTCAACATGCTTCAAGTTTTCAAGATTCTCATCTTCTTGTTCACTCTCTACATTGTCTTTGTATCCCTAAAAGGAATCAAGGTTGGTTTCTTCATCTGAATCTTCTTCAGAAATGATTTCTTCTTCTTTAGAATTCTTGTGATCATCATCCTGGGTTTCTTGGGTTATCAAGAAGACTTATCCTCCATTATTATCTTCTTCATAACTCTCATATGAGGATATGTCATCATCCTTGGAGTAGAATCTCTTTTTATTGTTGAGAATTCTCTTTTTATAGTAGCAATTTTCAACAATATTTCCTATTCTACCACAGTTAAATCATTTGAGAGGAGACTTACCTGTGTATCTTCTGCTTCCCTTCTTGAACCTTCTTACAAAATTTTTTATTTCTTCATCAAGGTCGTTATCCTTATATTTTGTCTTATTTATGGCTTTAAAGGCTGCTTCATTATTTGGCTGGTCACTTTCTGTACCTTTTCTCATTTAATATGTTATAAGAGACCCATGTAATTCATCCATTGTCATTTTGGTCAACTCTCTAGTTTCTTCAATGGCGGAGACCTTAGCATCATACTTCAAGATAAGTGATCTCAACACCTTTTGTACAACCAAGGATTCATCGAGCTCTTCACCTAATCCTCTGATAGCATTGACAACTTCATCAACTCTAAGAAAATAGGTTACAATATCTTCCTTTTCATTCATCTTCGAATTTTCAAACTCTACTCTGTGTCGTTGAAGCTTGACCTGCTTAACTTTTGGATCACCTTAGTAGCTACTCTTGAGTTTGTCCCATACCTCTTTAGTATTGTTGCAACCCATCACTTTGCTAGAAATCGTTGGTGCCAATGCTCCTAGAATAACATGTATGGCTTTTGAATTACAACTCATAAGCTTCTTCTCAATTTGTATAGATTGGAGCATTATTTGGGATTACATAGCCATTTACAACTAAGTACCAAATGTCTACTCCCAAAGATGTTAGGTAAGTTTTTGCTCTATCACTCCAGTACGCATAATTTCTTCCATCAAATCTTTGAATCCCATTTGAAATGTTCTCATGGTCATCCATCTCTGCTCAGGATTTTTATTCCAATGGTTAAATTGTTCTGAAGGCAACCTACTCTGATACCAATTGTTGATACTGAGAGGGGGGGTGAATCAGTATCAACAATTTAAAAAAAAATTCTACTTATACTTAAACCATTCAATTATATCCAATGAGCAATGAAAAATAGTGTAAGAGTTACACCAATACACCACAATACACCATGCACAATATATGAGAAATAATCAATAGTTATTGTTCAAGGGAAGTAATGACTTCCAAAGGTAGCTATAGCTTCAAAATATAAAGGGAGGGATAAACCTCCAAGAGGAAGATACAATCCTTCAATGCCCCTTCCTTCCACCCAAGAATATATGAGAGATAATAAAACTTTACATTAAATCATCACCATCAACCAACCATCACATAGAACCTGATAATGCTTCTTGAGACTTTTTCAACTTCTGCAATTCTTCAATTCTTGGAATACTCTGATCCTGTAGATAATATTACTCAATCCCTCTCTTAATATTGGAGGATTATATATTCCTCTTGGAGGTTTATCCCTCTCTTGATATTGGAGGATTGTATATTCCTCTTGGAGGTTTATCCCTCCATTTATATTTGGAAGTTGTAGCTGCCTTTGGAAGTCATTACTTCCCTTGAACAATAACTATTGATTATTTCTCATATATTGTGAATGGTGTATTGTGGTGTATTGGTGTAACTCTTATACTATTGTTCATTGCTCATTGGATATAATTGAATGGTTTAAGTATAAGTTGAAAAAGTTTTTAAATTCTTGATATGGAATCACCCCCCTCTCAGTATCAACAATTGGTATCGGAGCAGGTTACCTCCAAAACAGTTTAACCACTGGAAGGAAAATCTTGAGCAGAGATGGATGACCATGAGCATTACATAATGCCCCATGCTCAATATTTAACATCATATTCTGAAACTTGTACACAAGAAACAATATCCAATACTATTTCCAATGAAATTGGTCTCACTTCATTTGGATTATCTATGAAGTTATGACTGTTTTACCCAGAACACCTATTTATGACTAGCTTCAGGACTAGTCAAAAACCCTATCTTCTACAGAGTGTATCTCCAACATTATAGAGAATAAAGAGCTAAAATTTTTACCATAGGTACCTAGATATGTCTTGTCAATACCATATCAATTTCACCATCTGAATCATTCTAGAAAACAAATTATAGCAAAAATGGTAAGATGACCTATAAATAACATACCTTAGAACACATCACCAAAAGACTTCATCCTCCCTTGAAATACAACCTTCTTTACTTCAGATTTCCTCTGAAATTCGACTTGTGTGTGTAAAATGAATGTATAATGATATATATTTATACCCTTTATGTCACTTCCTTTTAACATTAGGTCTGACCTGACACTTTCTTATTTTGTAATTCTTTTCTTTAATTATCTTCAGGGCTGACCTGTACTTCCTTCTTCAATTCACTTTGTCATCTTCAAAAATTCATTTCTCCTCAGCCATGAGGTTCCACGTGATGTGCCACCTACCACCGGAAACAACATGATGTATATTGTCCATCCATGGGTGTTGTGTCTACATGTGCACTGTCCTTCATGTCTAAATACCTTCATCAATATTGCGGTCCAAAACCAATGACTAAGGTTGACATCAATGAAAACAACCAATCTTCCAACATATTTTTTATAAGTGAGGGTTTTGCATGCTATCTCTTGGATTCGGTAAGGAATTTCTGCAATCCTGAATGTTTCTTCTTGAATTCAAGGTTATTTATTTAAACTCTAGGAGTATAAGGACATACACCCTCCATCAAGGAAAGTTCTTTTATTGTTATTGAAAAGGATTAAGGATTGCTACAAGGAGTAAGAGGGTTTACACCCTTGTAGAAAAACCTTTCTAGGGTTTATTTTCTCTAAGGAGTAAGAGGACTTACACCCCTATAAGATCATAACACCCTAGGTTAAATTGTTTGTGACCAACTAAGAGACTCCATAACCCAATAGATAAGGCACTAATTGCATTGTAGATTGAATATTGTTGCATTGGTAAACATGAAATTTGAGAAATTGAATGGTTCAAGTTTGGATTTAAATTTTACATGTTATTGGATATATTTCCCTCTAAGGGTGTCTTGATTTGCTAAGTGATTGTGTTGTTGTAATAAACATTAAGCTACATCCATTAGGGATACATCAAACTCACTCTTTAACACTCACTTTACTCACTTTTCTACCACTGAAATTTACTTGTAAGCTGTGATAATTGATCTATTGTTTAAGCGCTATTGTTTGGGTGGCTTACTTGCTGATTTTAGTTGTTAGAACTTGATTCCATAGAAAAAAATATCTACATCCATAGGACTGTTACAAAACTATGTTAATAACATTCTTCAAGAAACCCTCTTCTTCCATCAAAGTCTTGGTTTAAACATTGGAAGATTATAACCAATTGCGAGATTTACTTTCCAATATCATATAATTGATTTTGACGATCTAATTTGCAATTTTTATAACTTATTCATTACTGATATATATTTCCTTACTGTTGCAATTTTGGGACGAAAAGTTTTCTTGTTGATTTTGCACTTGTCTTGGGGATTATATCATCATATTTGTTTTTTGTTTTTGTTTTTCTAACACTATTTTGCAGATACACAACCTTGGAAACCATTTACTAACTCCTAAGACTCAGTATTAGTATCAAGTAGGGTGAATCAATATCAAGTACAATTTAAAACCTTTTTCAACTTATACTTAAACCATTCAACTATATCCAATGAGAAATGAACAATAGTATAAGAGTTACACCAGTACACCACAAT
>JZKD02S2037898.1:15082-37305 GCA_000966675.3 Picea glauca | reverse complement strand
AATAGAATATTCCGGGAAGCAAGAAGAAACTCTAATTAGTTGGCTAATAACCCTAGAAGACAAGTCGTCTCAAGAGGATAATTTATACTAGTTTAATAGCCTCCAAGAGAAGAAGTCGGCTAAAGGAAATATTATATACTAAAGAATTAGTACCTAGAATGAGAAGTTGGCCCAGGCAGTCTGCCAGAAATACTATAAATACAAGAGGCCAGTCTTCATTCTGGCCAAGCATTCTTAAAATTGCAGAAGCAACACTTGTGCACACTGCAGTTGGCCAGTTTGTGTGCAAGTCTAGAGGAGAGTTGTCGTTGCAGCTACTACAACTAGCAGATTTTGGTTTTGGCTTGGACTATCTCTTGGTTATGGTTTGGACTATTTGATCAGCTCTTGTTTGGTGCGCTATCCTTGGAGAGAAAGGTGTTCCACCCTTTGTTTGGCTATCTATCCTAGGGTTTGCTTCCAAAATGATTCTCTGTCAAGGTTAAGGTGCTCTGAGGATGGATTCGGCCTATGGTTGGGTGACAATAGTGATATTGTCCATGGTAAAATGAGCACAATCCATCATATTCTAACAACAACATGGTGAAGAGATGTGTTTCCCCCCAAAATGAGAGTGGTATCGGTCGAAGATTGCATCGACATGACCACTTCATCAACCAATGATTGAATAGTTTGTTGGGAAACCAAAGATGACAATAACAAGGCACAAATGAGTAAGGTGATCTCCCTTGCAAAGATTACAAGGGAACTTGGGCTTATGTCCTATTTTTTTAGGTTTTTCAACAATCTCAATGCCCCCAACATGACTTGCATCGGTCGGTGGGTTGCCCCAAGCATGACTTGCAATGGCTAGGTGTTGATCTCCAACATGACTTGCAGAGGTTGGTAATGTTTGCCTAGTATGAATAGAAATGGTTAAAATCATGCCCCCAACATGACTTGCAGAGGTTGGTAATGTTTGCCTAGTATGAATAGAAATGGTTAAAATCATGCCCCCAACATGACTTGCAGCAGCTAGTTGCTTGTCTTCCACATGACTCACAGAGGTTGTTGACATATCTCTAACATGACTAGAAGAGGTTGGTTTCATGATCCCAGCATGACTTGCAGAGGTTGGTTGCTTGTCCTCAACATGACTCGCAAAGGTTGTTGACCTAAATCTAACATGAATAGTAGAGGTTTGTTTTGCGCTCCTAGCGTGACTAGTAGAGGCTGGTAACTAGTGGCCAATATGACTTGCAAGGAATAGACTTGTGCACCCTGCATGACTAGCAGCGACTAGTGGCACATCCCCAATGTGACTAGCAGGGGTGGGTGAATTCTTTTTCTTACTCTTCCTCTTCCTATTCCTTATAGACTTAGGGTTACTAGTAGCAAGATTTTCACCAGAAGAGGGAGAAGGAGAAGGAGTAAACTTCATGGATCTAGAAGATAAAGGATCAACATGCATACGATGCCCGTGACATAAGGTGCTTATATGAGAAGCATCGAGAGCATTCAGGACATTTGGAGTGGTCCACAACCAAGTCAATATTCCTACATTCAACCTAGGAATGTTCAAAGTGGCCATCATGGGGGCACCAACATTTCCAAAGAACGAAAAAGCACAAGAATTCCCTTGGGCAGGGGTCTCTTGGTTAGTATCCTTGAGAACTTCGGTTATGAAGTTCTTATGCATAGGTTTTTCCCTTGTGGGATAGTTCATGTATAAAAAAGTCTCACACACTCACTCTTGTGAACTAGTGGTATAAAAACCCACCCCTTTTAGGAGGCATCTCCATGATTTCAAAAGAAAGACTAGGGGTCCTTCCCGACCAGCGAACCAATTGGTTGACCACCTTGAATCAATGATCCAAAAGCGATGATATTGATACAACCTAAGGCCAACTATGCAAAGAAACACTCCATTAAAAATTCCCAAGAGAAATATTGCAAACAAACAACTTCTCCAAAATTTCAGCCCAAGCGGACAAGCTCATGAGTCCAAAGCAATGAAAAACTGGAAAGGGACCTTCCGGATACCGGCACTGGTTGATCAAGTCTCGAGACCGATGAACGAAGGAGTGAGAAGTAGTTACCTAGACCTCCACTAACCAGCCTTATCCGATGCAAGTACCCTCGCTTCGTAGGGCACCCTCCAATAGTACTGAAAAGTGTGATATGATGTCTACCTTGGATACCACGAGAAACCCCCATAGTCACCTATGGGATACCTAGGAAGAGAAAATATAGATACCAACTCGCAATCAATGTCCGGGGGAACAATCAACAATCAAGATCGAATGTATGGGCATGGTACCAAATCTCGAAGCCTCAAAAGTGTCACCTCTCATGGAGATAAAGGCACCAACGAAACCCCCAAAATACGATCTCTTTGCAACAATTGGTCAAGCTTCGGACGAGTTATCTCCTTGAATATTCCTTACGTGACCTCGTGTTTTGCTCCTATGTGATAGGAGTTCCCTAGCCACACTTATACGACAGTTTGGTTTGACTCTCCCTAGCTCATACTCCTATGTTTGTTTACCGACCTTCGAGAGTTATCTCTCAAATCTTAATCCAAGGCCCTAACCCTAAACTTATTTACGAAACTTAGAAACAAAGTCTAGTAAATTTTAAGTTTAGAGATCATTTATTGGTTATTTTTACTCAAAGGATATGGAAGTGAAACTAATGTTGTTTGAGACTCTTGGAAAAATGAAACTTATAAGAACACTAGCAAATAAAACTTTGCAATAATTCCTTAATGAAAAAGAGTTTCAAAAAAGAAAAATGCATGAACAATCTTTCAAACCTTGAAATGAAATCTTTTCTCTTTCTAATGCAATCTTTTGAGAAAAAACAAAAGAAACAAACACAAGGATGTTCTTTATTCTTTTCCTTTGAAATGATTTTCAAGATGAGAAGAAAACAAATTCCTATGCTATTATTTTTTTCTTTTTCAAATAACAATGCAAAACAATGCAAAGAAAGAAAGAGACATAACTAGCAGAAAACTAGGTATTTCATTTTCTTCTTCTTTCTACCAAAGAAAAAGCTAATAAAAGATGTTAAACGAAAGAAAATTTTGTGGTTTTGTGTTTTAAAAATTCAAGGAAAGCACGAAAGAAAAGTATCGAACTCAAATACAAACTCAAGTTTAAAAAATGACCACAATAGCAACCAAAAAATTGTGAGCCTAAGAACAAGACTAGTCTTATAGCCATGCAATACAAGTGGTAAAAGGGAGAAAAAAATGGATCAAAAACTTTTTTTTCCAATCAAATTTTCAGGACCAAACTCCCCAAAAAAGACCCTCAAACTAGCTGAAACAGGGTTTCAAAAAAGTTGAAAACAAGCAAAAAAGTCACTTTTTTGGAGGTGTACGCGATTTTCTCCACTATAGGTCGTGTATGTGAGTGCCCTAGATCACTATAGGGAGCGCTTATGAGTTATGTATGTGACTTGGCCTTCTATAGGTCGCGTATGTACATGTTTTTTCCTTCTACAGGGAATATACTATTTGGCCTTCTACAGGTCGTGTACATGATCCAACATGCGCTTTTCCCAGGGTATGTACACCCTTTAATCCTATGTAAAAGTAGAATATCTACGTGATTGTTGTCAAGGGAAAGGGCGTATACACTTAGAAAAACTTGGAAAATTAGGTCAAAAAACCCAAAACACAAAATGCAGCAGAGAGACCAAAAGAGAGCTAAAAAATAATGGAAAACAAAGAGAAAAACCAAGAATGACTGAGAAGCATAGAAAAATCAAAAGAATTTGTTTTCCTTTTAGTTTTATAAACCAAGATTGACTTTTGAGATTGCTAAGGACATGTACAGAAACCAAGAAAGCCCAGCAGGACCCTCAAAGACCAAGACAAGACCTTGACCAAGAAAAAAGGCACAAACACCTCTTTATAAGACTTGTACATGACTGCCACCAAGGCAAGGACAGTATGTACGCATCATTCCCTCTTACAACCTGTGTATGTACATGTCTGTTATTGAAGAACAACATGTACAGTACCCAGAATTTCAAGAAAAAGCAAGAAAAGACTGGACTCAAGTATTGAAAATAGCGTCCTAGATTTTTAAAAGATTGAACTCAACAATAAAGAAAAGAAGCAATCAAGAAAACCAAAGAAAACCCATGCAAGCAACCCATACTGACCCACAAAGGCGACAGATTCCCCAACAGAGTTGCTAGTTTTGTTATGAAAATCTAAGTCTTGTGGCTTTGGTTCATGGACCACAACAAAGTAATGCCCTAAAAGACTCTTCTCGGACTCTAATTAGGTTGTTGATTAAAGGTAACAATTTGCAATAACTAACTTTCAGAATATAGAAAAGAGAACGTACCTGGAACCCTACGTTTGAAGTTGATCCCACTCGAGATATTTTGCTCCATAACTCCTTCACAATGATCTTCTGAAAATCCCACAAACAAAGAAGCATGCAACTACAAATAGGTAGTTATACACTAACTAACTAGATATAATCAATTCAATTTGTATGTTAGATTCAAAACAACATACAAATAATCTCATTAAAATCATGAATTAACACAGAGAAATGGATGAGAACGAGAGTTCTTTTATTAATAACAACAAAGGGGTTGGTTACAATCTGTGACTGTTGCAGCACGATCTCGGAACCAAGCTCCAAGTTCCTCCACCCAAGGCCTGAGATGACAAGCACTACCTCCAAAGTTTTGTGTTCCAGCGGATACAAGGAAGCAATGACTTTCTTCCTGACGAGATAAGCGGAAACACAAATCCTGAAAAACAAGGGTTTTCATAAGGGGAAGACAATCTCAGAAGTAAAGGGAAACAAGGGCTTGCAGGGCTATAAGGAAACTACTAGCATAAGGTTGCATCTCTTTGATATGTGTTTCCTCCATCCCAAAGCTCTCTTTTATACTCCCTTTTGACAGTTGAAGTAGTTATGAATGGTCTATAGGAGGTCGGGAACATGTCAACTCCGCCCGAAATATCGAGATTTATTATTTTTTTGAGCCAAATAAACATGTACGTTGTTGTTGAATAGAAAGGCGTGTATGTACGCGAGTAGTTTTAAGGAAAGTCACGTACATCTAGAAAAATGGGATTTTTTAAGATGTTTTTAGGGAGGAAAAGGGGGATTTTGCTTCTGCAAATAGGGAAAGGGATGTAACTGAGGCCAATAAGTCATCATACATGGTGTCAAATGGTGTTATAACAATGGTAGAGCTTCAGTCCACTTAGTGAAATAGTCTATTGTTGTTAGGATAAAAATATGTCTAGCAGAAGATGAAGGATTGATAGGACAAATGAAATCTAATACCCATTTAGAAAAAGGAAAATTAAGAAGAACTGGTTGTAAGGGCATGGCAGAGAACTTTTATTTTCCTATTGTTACGAGGAAAATCTCTCTATGGCAAGGGGTAAACCACAACAGATGGAATGAAACGTAGAAATAAACTCTAATCTCAAGTATCCTATATAAAAGAATTGCTAACAAGACAAGGCTATGAGCTTACCTCGTCTGGACATTCGATGAAGACCAGCGTTGAGCACGCAACCCAAAGATTTATACCTACAACTTGTCCTCAACAATCAAGATACACAATCATATAGTGATAATGTATAGTGTTAGCATATATATTAGTATAATCCATTAACATACATGACAAATGCACCCATGGAATAATAATTCAAATATTTGCAAGATATCAATTGGATGAGTAAAGAGTATTTCTATTAAAATAATCAGCAGAAGTACATAGGTGACAAACTTTTGTAATGACACATATTGAAAACAAGAAACCAAGTTCCTCCATCTAGGCCTCCACTACTTCAATCCTCCACCGAAGGCAAGCTCATATAAAGGAGTCAATGAGGTTCTCCATCACAAAGAAGGAAGAGCTTGGGGATTGAACAAGGAGTTCAGACTTTCAAGGACAAAGGGATGCACACTCAATATGAAGTGAAATTTCTCCAGAGTGTTTTTTCTCTCAAAGTTGAATTGTTCAATCCCCTAAGGCTTGAATATGGCTCAATTTATAGCCTTCAAATGGAATTGAAGGGCCAAGTTGGAGCGTTTCCAATATATGAAAGTTCAAGGATCATGGATCTCGTGACATGACATGGAAACCTGACATTATTTTTAATTTTGAGCACCAACCCCTATGTATGCGGTCTATAGTGGAGCAAACTACGTATACGCTTTTTGTATAACTGATAGGGTGCATATATGTGCAAAAAAATGTTTTTTTGGGTCTGGAAGGTGCAAAAGGGAACTTCATGTTTGCATAGGGAAATGGAAAGGCCATTAGAGCAAGTTGAATGGAGTGAGGCAAAATTTGTTGTAACAGATGCCCCCTAATGTGTGAGGTCAGAGGAGTATCTGTGATGGTTGAAATACATTATAATTCCCAGAAGTGGAGTAATGAAGACTCAGCTGGAAGTACTAGTTACTCATGTGAATATTACAATCCACAATGACTTTGTACACATGGTTGCCAATCCGAATTACACTGCAAATCCATGTGGAAATATATAAAATAGTTGTTCATGGCCATGAATAAGCAATACAAAGTGGACATATGCCATAGGCTGTCATAGTCACAAACAAGGCACAGTGGAATCTAGTCTCAAAATCAATCTGAAGATATATGTATACAGTGGAGTACAATTTGATCTCCCATGATCATTGAAGTCATATAGGTACTGGTCCAATGAAAGACAACAACATATTAGGAATGTTGCTATTGTAAGTTGGAGGTCTTCTACACTATTTGTCGAAGGTGCAAGTCTACATCGTGTGAATAGCAGATTTGAGGTCGAAAAGAATGAGACTTTGTTTCATTACTGGTCATTAAGGTATACCGTTAACAAACGTGAGACAACCTACCGATAATGAAAGTAGGTATCAAGGCACTGAGTACATTCTAGAAGTGTGAATAAGGGTGTTGAGGTCGAACACTTGAAGAATCCATAGATCAAGGGACATTGATGTATTCCCAATTGTTGATGGCAGGAGAACCTGCCACTGATGACTGCAAGACTCTAGGTACTCATAGGACTCTAGGTCTCATTTCCAGAATAGATGAGTTGAATTCGATGGAAGGAGACCCGTTGAAAGGAGAGCATTAGGGAATCTCTCATCATTTAGCACATGGTACAAAGCAATAGCTTGATGATTAGGAGGAGATCAAATGAATAGGTTGTTCACGAACCAATGACCCTGTGCGTCCTTCGCATGCACCAGATGCAAGTAGTGCACAAAAGAGACCCTCTGAATAGCAACCAATAAGGAAAATTATCGACAAAGGCGAGGAAACCACCAATAAGGATAATGGAATCCAAGACACTGCACGAATCTCGATGTGTGAATAGATTTATTGTTGTCGAACACAAGGGAAACCCCCCACTCAGCAACCAATGAGGAGATGTCAACTATTGGGTTCAAGGTTACCTACCCATAATGAAAGTAGGACTAGGGTGCATGGTAGGACTACAACTTCATGTGACTCTGAGATATAGTGAGGGTATGGCCGACATGAAAAGTCAAGAGCTATGATAAATGGTCAATGTAGGCTTATATACTTCCTTTGAACAAGATCATGAGACATATGGATAGCTCAGGCAACATATAAATAATGAGAAAACTTCATGATACAAGAGGCATCAACAAACTCTCCATAGGGACTGGAAGAATAACAAGTCGAAGGAGTAAAATCTAAGTAACGAGCTTAGCTTCCTAAGGTCTTGCTAAACCCAAACTTTGGATGAAAATGGACTAAAAAATTTGTGCTATGTTCAAATGAGACACGACTGTTGCCGATATGAGATAATATTCTTTTCCCACTTGTCTTTTTTTGTTTTTTCATAGGCAAAGAAATGTTATGATACAGGAGAGGAAACGAGTGTCGCAAGTAAGCAACTAGCTCCAAACAGTATAACATACCTATGCTCGATGCAAGGAAGTGCATGTGAGGCATGCACACTCGAGGGAATGTTTCCTCTTAGGGTACAGGGTGTCAAGCTGCAAAGGATATATCGAAGGCTTTGCTTGGCTAGTGATGCAAATTGCTAAGGTAAGAGGCTTATTACGAGAAAGTGGGAACTAGAAATAGGCTCAATAGTGCAAGCAAGATGATGGAATATGATTACAACTTAATTGCAAAGAATGACCTTTTTTGTAGATTTAGTCCCCTAGGCCCGAAAAAGTATAAAATAATACTCAAGAGAACTCTTATAGCCAATGGTGATTGTTATCGCACAATTTGTACTTGCCCAAAAGCCAAAGGCAAGTGAACAATAAATTGGCGTAACAGGAGGTTGTCCTATCACTGTCACCTAAATAAGACACCTCTTTCTCTTTGGGGGTGAAAGCCCAGGGGAGATGTCCCCGGTGACCCGGGGGTTTGAGAAGGAAAAGGTAATAGTGTCAAGAAAAGTTATTCCCCTCTCACAAGTCACATTGATCGGAAAGTCCCAAAGGTTTAATAAGATGAAGCGAAGATTTGCTTAATTGTACCTGCCCAGAACAAGACAACAAGAAAACATTATTTGCAAGTAACAATTGATGTTAGTGCTTCGTAAAACCTTGGACTTTCAATAAAAAAAATAAGCTGATATAAAAGAGGAAGCAAACAGAAATTTATAACAACAATGTATATATAATGATAGCTTCACAATTATGCCTTAAACAAGCTTAAAAAATGATCCAAAATGGTAACCTAGAATTAGCAATATGCTAGCACTTGTTAGAAGCTAAGATGGCAGTGTAAAAATCAACTTACACACTTTCTTTTAGGAGATTTTATTGCTATAATATATGCTTGTAGCTTACTTTTGTAACAACAACAAGAATGTTAGTAAGTTAGTCTAATCTAGTGTTAGGAATGATTAGCAAAGAGCTTGAGGTAAAAGGTTTAAGGGTTGTTTTCATCAATCAATCAAATGTGAGGTATAAACTAGTGCCTCTAGGGTTAATGGAATCACTTTTGCAGCATCAATATTGAAGGAAACAAATGATAATATGTAAAGTAAAGACAAGAGGGAGGATGTTTGAGGTGTTGGTAACCCAAGACCTCAATCATCAAACCCTAGAAAGAAAACAACCACTAGGAAGTAGGTAACCCTAGGCCCTAGTGGTTTTCCTTCTTCTTTAGCTCAAGCTTGAGATAAATAAAGCTTGATTAAACAATGGTGTTAGAGTGCTACAAAGGTAGGGCTCTAGCACATGCTTCAATGGAGATGTCTTCTAGCAAAATCAAGTAGGTAGATAGCTATTGAGATAAGGACAATAGCATATCCTTATTCTCCTAGGGTTTTACACTAGCAATTTCATAATCTTAGAAAAATGCAAAGTAAAAGATACCATAATCATTCAAAGAAAGAAGAATTGCAGATTTTCACTTACATTCACCAAGAATAATATTTCAATATGCCCTAGTTGAAGACTTTCCACCGTGAAAATGCCAAAACACACCAAAAGAAGCCTCCTCCAAGAGTTGCACACCACTTAATTTCAGCCAATAATCCTTAAGGAGGCTGAATTTCAGACCTCACACTTGTGTGAGTGAAAGGTGATGAAAAAATACAAGGCATTATTCCCTTATTTATACAATTCAAATGACCTTTAATTAAAAATTAGGTCAAAAAAGGCCGACATGGCCAGTTACATCAAAAATCCAGTTTTTACATAAAATTGACAAATTAAACCCTAAAATGTGCAAAAGGGGTGACGTCATTCCCTTTTAGGGTGACATTGGGTCTCCTAAGTGAGATGTTGGCCTCCAGAAGCAAAATGTTAGCCCTTCCAAGGCCTCTGGATCATGCCACATGTGCCACTTGGCACACAATTGCCTCCATCGTGTCCATCTAACGTTGAGTGACATCAAGGATCACAAGGGTGATGTCATGGGCCTTCCAAGGCCAACGTTCAGGGGGGAAGGAAAGACCACCCTAGGTCTAGGCCTGCTAAGGTGTCTCTGGTTGAACGTCCTTCTCTCTCTCTGGTGCAAGCCTCTGGTATATGTTTTCCCCTGGCTTGGGTCTCGACATCCAACTAGTGGGATTTTAGCCCTATGGAGGTCCGAGCTAATCATCTCCCCATATGTCCCTGTCCATTGGGCATGGTCCTGTAGCAACAACAAGTACGCCCTCCATGGACTCATAAGTCACAGGGATCATAGCAATGCAAATCACATATAATAATCAAGTTATCCAAACATGTGCATAAAACCTCCCTTTTCCCAGACAAGTGCTCAAAGACGTTGTGCTATTCTACAAGCCAGGTTTGGAGAGGGTTCCAGGACACCCTATTGGGATAATTCTCCATAGGTGTGGGGTGTTTCCAGGTGAAGACCCATTTGGCTCATGTAAGTGCATGAGATGGTGTGGGGGATGTTTGGGCAAGGGGTGCAGTGGTGATAGGGAAATGTAGGTCTTACCTGTGGGTGCCTCTAAAGAGGGTGAGTTGCACCTTGTCACAGATGCAATTGTTTCCTAGCCCATTCAATGCATTTTTTCTTTTTATCTTATTGATTTTTCTTTCAAGAGAATAGTTGGGAGACACTACCCTGGCATGGTGACCAGTGGTGACGACGTTACCCACAATCATTTCACAGAGATGAGAAGGTTGACTCGTGATGAGACCCCCTTTCTCTTGGCTATGCCACCAAGAGCCACTACCCTAGCATGGTGACCAGATGAATAGTAGTGTCATATCACTACATGCCCATGGACTTAATAGGTTGGCTCATGATGAGACCCCCTATCCACCAATTAGGTCTTGAGTTTTATCTTTTTATGGGTCCCCCCTTTTTCTTGTTGAGAAGCCTTTTAGTGCTTTTTCGGGGATCYGTGGGCGAAGCATCTCAAGGTTTGATATTTTGTCTTTTAACTTTTTCCAKCTACTTTTACCCTCTGGGCCTTTAGCCCCTTCTTCCCACAAGRCAAGGTACAACCCTTACTAKCTTGGCAAACCCAATGCCCRAACCAATGTAGGGGATAGATAAGAGGGAAGATGATGAAAAGTGATAAGTATGGTAGGAATGGAYGATGACCTTTCATAAATCCACCTAGTGGCAACTAAATCCTAAGGGAACCAACCTACTAGGGCATTCTATCATCCCCCMCAGGTATGGACAAGTCAAAAGGCATAAAKTCCAAGCACGTGTCATGAAGCAAAAGAGAATTATATGCACATATTCAAATGTTTTGAGAATCAGAGTGACACGTACCACGATACCCAGAYGCATTACCTCATGGAGCAAGACCCAYTGTTACTTCAAARCCAGGSCGATGGGATRGATGTTGTTKTTTTTGACATAATGGAGGCGTTGAAGAAGAAATATGAGCCCTCCGGGGCCAGGCTCAAGTCAATATGGCTCTCGGTACTCCATGTCYAGGACCTGTGGGCSTCGAGACATAATCTCCTTAGTTATCCCTAGGATAGGGGATAACCGTGACTAGAGTATTAATTTTTCATAAGCAGTCTACTTGGTCCAGAAAAGGGTTAAACCTATACCAAATAAATGTCCTTCCAAAGCCATTTAACGAGTGTTAAAGAGATAAATTCACTTGACAATCTTTTCATTTTTTCAAGAGTCGAAAAAGAGCTTAACCAAGACATGGGGGGAGTCCCATAGGTAAAGGTCAGAATACTTGTGAGTAAGAATATGGGATTCAAATGCAAAGTCATATCAGAACTATAAGGAACTCCCAGTCCTATGGAATAACTTCTGCATGGGCACCAAATGGCACAAATTTTCTAACTAGGGCACCCATATTTGGAAAGCCTCTACCACTTAGTAATGACACTTCTAGTAGCAGTAAGAAAGTTTTGTGTCACTAATAAATGGGTTTGTACCTAGGGTGTATGCATCACGGTCATAGGATGATGCAAGAGTGAAAAACATAGTGAAAACCTATCATATATGATGGTGAAAGAAAATACCAACCAAAAGCATGAACGAGCGATATGATGTTGGAAACCGCAAAAAATCCTGGAAAAAACCACCAAAAACCAAGTCTTTCCACTGCATTATTAGTCCATAACGTCAACAATTAGGACAAACTATAGGAAGTGGGTAAAAAGATTATACTAATAGTAAAAATAGACCATTTTACCATACCATCTGAGTTTGTTCACCTACATGGTGCATTTGGGCCATTTTTCCCACGATCTTCATGTGTCGATTGCGGGAGCTACGATCAATGAAATAAACAACCGTTTGGACCAAGTAAGTGCCCATCCCCTCTACTTCAATTTCAATGGTTTAAATTTCAATTTTAGGCCCTAATTTGTTAGTATTAGACGGCGTAACATGGAAACTAGGGCGTACGCGGCTGATAGTTCATCGTGTCGCTATACGATCCCATATACGCGGGAAAAGTGAAGCCTGCATGCGTATATGCAGCCCTATACACGACGGTTACCAATTGAGCCCGCGTACAAGTCTGTGAACAACATTTTTGAAAGGTTTTAACTCAAAAAAAGGTTTCTCCTTTGCAGGATGGTGATTGAATGGAGGGAGAGGGAGCATGAAGAGATAGATGCAACAGTGGGAAGGGATGTAAGGGCCCAAAAAGATTTAAAGAGATGTGGCCTTTATAATTTTTTGGCTCTCAATGGAATGAAGGCTTAAGTGAGGTTACTCCAGTTGCTAGTAAACTACTGGGATCCGGAGACAGAGTCTTTCAACCTCGATGGGCAACCATTGAAAATCGAAGTGGACGATATATACTTCATCAAAAGATTATCTTGCCGAGGAGAGGTAGTGAATCTCAAGGCCCGAGGGGCTGGGGGTGATATGAATATGGAGGAGTACATTTCCACCCATTGTGTTGTAGGCACAGATAAAGTAGGGAGAAAACTCCCAATCAAGGCGATCGAGAACATGAGTTGACAGTCTCTCTGGCTGACAGCTTTTTGCAAGATGGTCTTGAGAGATTTATTCACCGCATCTACTTGTCCATTTTCCTAGGGATAATAAGGGGAAGAATGATCATTTTTAAACTACAGTTTTGATGCTAACTCTTTCATCATTTCAAATTGAAAATGACTGCCATGATCAGTGACAATCTCTCTTGGGATTCTGAACTAGGTTATAATTTGGTTGAATACGAAGATAGTTGCAATATTACCATCGAATTTAATAGTAGGCATGGCCTCTGCCCATTTATTAAAGTAATCCATGACCACAATAAAATGTTGGTACCCCCCAGCCGAAGCTGGGTTACAATCCATAAAATATACCCCCCACTTGGTGAAGGGACTGACGGTGACGACTAGGTGAAGAGGGATTGGGTGTAAGCGCATTTTTTGAACGAACACCTGGAAAGGGTGACACTTCTTGACTGCTTCAACACAATCTTTAAAAATTCACGGCCAAAAATAATCAGCTAACAATATTTTTGAGTTGTCGCAAGCCCGAATAAATGACCACCACAAGCCCCACTGTGACAATCATTAAGAACAGACTCAACTTCCTCGTGAGTCAAGCAATGACGTAAAATATTTTCTACTCCTTGACGATACTAAGTGTCGTCAATGATAAGGTAGTTCTTAGCCTAATGATGTATACATCGTCGATCATCTCTCAACAGATGTTGGGGTAGCTTCAAGGTTTGGAGATAAATCAGAATGTCTCCATACCAGGGGTTTGAAGATGAGGTAAGGAAGATATGTTCATCTGCAAATGAATCGTCATGAAAAATGTCATCATCTAGTCAAGGGAAGTCCGATATCAACTCGACAAAAACTAGCGATTTCTTAGACTTCGTCCAAGCGAAATCGAGATCAAATTCTTACAAAATAATAATCCACTTATTGTATTTCCCCCCTATGATACGCCTACTGAGGATGTATTGAAATGGATTGATATCCACAACTACGGTAATTTTGCAAAGTAATATATAATGTCATAATCTTTGAACCACATGTAAGGCGGCCAAGGCTAGTTTCTCTATGTGAGAGTATTTAAGTTCAGGACTGACTAGGTTTCGACTGAGATAGTAGACAGTGTGCTCATGGAGCTCATCTAACTCATGAACCAGAACCATGCCAATCATCTCTTAGACATGACGATATAAAGCAAATAGTCTCTATTGTAGTTTGGAGGCTTCAACAGAGGTGTCGATACCAAAGCTTTCTTAAGAGCATCGAAGGATTCTTGGGCTCACTCATCCCATATAAATAGAGTATCCTTCTTCAAAAGATGCATGAAACCCTTAGTTAAATTGGTATAGTTCACTATGAACCGACACATGAAATTAGCCTTCCTCTGTGAACCTTGAAGTTGTCTAATGTTGTGCGGCGAAGGCTATCGAAGTATTGCCTCAACCTTCATAGGATCTACCATGATCCCATGCTCAGACACTAAGAATCCTAAAAGATGGCCAAACCTAATGCAGAAGATGCACTTGTGAGGGTTCAACTGAATCCGATAGTAACGACATCTCTCAAATACTAATCGAAGGTGAGCGGGGTGATCTACTCGCTTGTGAGAGTGAACATCAAGATCATCTAGGTAAGCTTCGACAATATGCTTGAGATCATGAAAATCAAAGGTCATGGCACGTTGGAAGGTTGCTCCGGTGTTTTTAAGGCCAAAATGCATTTTCTAGTATGCAAAAGTACCCCAAGGACAAATAAATGTCATCTTATGTTGATCCTCAGGTTTGATTTGAATTCGATTATACCCTGAGAATCCGTCCATAAAATAAATGACTTCGCTTCTCACACACTCATCAAGAATCTGGTCAATGAAAGGAGTCAGGAAGTTATCTTTAGGACATGCCTTGTTCAGGTCTCAAAAATCTATACATACGTGGATGGTTCCTTGATTTTTATTTACGTGAATGAGGTTGGACACCCATTTATTCAAGGGAACAGGGTAGATGAAACCAACATTAAGCAGCTTCTCTACCTCTGCCTTAATAGCAGGGGCCTTCCTAGGATTAAAATCTCTAAGACGTCGTCAAACAGGTTTAACATCCGGATAGATTATAATCTCATGTTCGACAGAGTTGGGGACGATCCTTGGCATCTCTTCATACAACCAAGCGAATACATCACAAAACTCTTTGAAGAGATCAGTGTAGATCTGAATTTCTTCAGGCGAACAATCTGCACCGATATATATGTTCTCAATTTTGCAAGGAATATGAGAGATGTCGATCGTGACTGTAGGAGAAATATTCGCCATGTTTCCTTTGGCATAAATACCATGTGTATCTAATGGAACCACATCATGACTGACCATCTCACTCAAGGTAGATATAAAGTCATCATGTTTGATCTTAACAAGATCTGGGAGGAAATAGGAGCGATGATGCATATCTTCCCAAGGCATATCAGGACCATACATGGCCTCTAAGATGGTTTCATCTTAAGGTAAAGTATCGTCGAGGCAATCATGTGAACAAGATGATTGAGTGATTCTTATGGGCTCTAGAACATTATCCACCTCGTCCGTCTGCGAGGAGGAAGAATCTGGGTTAGAAGTAGCGTCAAGAATAGACTGATACATAACTTATGTTGTTGACAGTGGCATTTCCATCCCAATGTGTGACTCACCTTCGTATGACATAGTCAGGGAAAGTACGGTCCAAGGTTCGTTGAAATACGAAGTACAAAAAGAAACAGACCTCATCGACGACGAAGACTCGCTAGAAATGGCATGAATGTGGTGAATTGGTGCCATAAAATCAAAGCTACCCATCATAGAGGAATACATTTCGAAACCAACATCCTCATTTTCTTGCTGAGAATTGTCGATCACAGGGACCGAAGGTCCAATCGATGCATTAGGACTAGCGTGCGCAAAGGACAATTGATCAATCGTCATTATTTTTCCTTTGTGCAGAAAACATAAAGTGTTGAAAACAGACAACATGACGACTATCATGGCATAAGTCCAATTATGCCCTAGTAGTAAATTATAGTCGAGGGGTGCATCAACCACCTCGACATCAACCTCCATTGTCTTCCCACCTAACTGTATCAAAAAAGTAGGAAGAATTATGTGGGGTTGAAACGAACGCCCATCAAATGTTATCAACATAGTCATAGATTGGGAATAGAGTCAGAGAGTCAATGGCTTTCCAACAAGTTAAGGACGTCAGACATGTCGCAACACCTTCATCAATTATAGTGTGTTTGACGGTAATTTTCATGTACTCCACATGGATTTGAAAGGACACATGGTAAGGTAAGTGAAGCCTAACATTGTGACGTCAAACTTTATAACCTTTGAGCCACATGGGTCTAGAGCTCCTAATGCATATAACAAGGTGTTCCTCTTTAAAGGACACATTTGGAGCATCTCCAAATCCAACATCGCACAAGGGGTTTGGCCCAGATCTTCGACAATTGAATAGTTCTGGGTGGTTCTAGCAATAGGATTGTGGGCAGAGCGCTTTATTACTCCTTTTATAATACGAGGCGAAGGTTCCAGCTTTTCGATCTGCAAGGGTGTTTCTGGAGGAGGAGGAGACTTTGGACTACAACGGTCCGTAAAGAACCATAATCACGATAGCAAGTGGCTACATCAATCTAAGACTTGACCATATTGACACATAGATGGCCACCTTCATGTGCCGGGGGGTTTTGACTCTCGTTCGACACATTTTTGATGTTGGGGGTCCCCAAGGCCATGTGTCGATTATGCAGAAACGGATTTGTCCGCACAGAAGGCGGCTACGATAAGAGCCTCGAGGCTTCCTCGATTTTGGGGCATAGGTGACTAAGGTGATCATATTTACAAAGTTTACAAGGAAACTTCACCTTCCATTTTTCTTTCTTTCCCTCACCAACATTATTATTCAATCTATCATTGTTAATGTCATCCTTGGATTTATTATTATTTTTCCCACCCTTATGATTATTAACTCGTACTTTCCTTTTATTCCCTCCTGGTTGTTGGTTACCATTTGGTTAGTCGACGACTATACATAATGCACATCCGCTGACTGAGTGGGAGTGGAGGACGAAGCCGAAGCTTGTCCTGCTATAGGCTAGCTTAGAGAAAAATCTTTCAACTGGTTCGTCACCAAGTCCATAGACTTAACATTTGCAGAGCCTATGATGCCATTGGCATGAGATCCGAGCCTTTTTCTAGGGTCATAGTTCGACCGCGGTGCGTCAGGAAGAATTTCATACAACATCTCAGATTGAGCATATATGAGGTCCAATCGTTGGGCTTTGAAAATAGCTTTTTCCTTAGATGTTACTCAGGATGTAGAGACATCCTTCGAAATACAGGGCAATAAGGACTTAAGGAACCACTCCAACATAAAATTTGGAGGAATGTAGGCTTTGATTAACCTCTTCCATCTATGCCACTCTTGGATATGTTCTGAAATATGCACGACTTTATCTTGGTGGAGGGACGACAAAATTTCTATGTTGGCATCGTAACGAACTGACAACTGGAAGTGGTTGAGAAAGACCAAAACCATCTGGTTAAAGTTTTCGTATGTTCCCCCTGGTAGCTCAATGTACCATTTCATGGCGACCCTCGTGAGGGTGCGTTGAAAGAGCCTCAAATGAATAGAATCGTCATTCAGGGAGTTAGATGAGCACCAAAGATAAAAAGTAGTGACACGATCACCCAGATCCTCTCCAGTCTTGCCATCAAATTTTAGAATGTCCGAAGGAAGCTTGGTGGGGTCGGGGGGCCATAACGGATCGTGACGCACATGGTCATTCATTAATTTTGACAAATCTGGCAGATTAAACTTGGCCAGAAAAGGGAGTTGGGATTGCAGTGTCTTAGCCCATGCTCCCGGGAAATATTGGGGCTAAGGGATGGCAAGCCATCCAAGGTTTTAGTGCATGTCATGGCCCTGTCTAGTAGGATAATATCCTCCTCCAAACTGATTCATAAAAGGTTGTATGGGCACCATACTCGCGGAACCGGCATGATGAGGGTTATATACATTTCCCCCAACGGAAGGGGCTCTAGGCTGGGGGTTTCCCATAGTGTGAAAATGACTCCCTTCGGATGGAAATCTGAAAGACAGAGGGGGATTCACCATAATAAATGTGTTTTTCAGAATCAGCATGGAGGAAGAGGGCATAAAGGACGAAATATAGGAAGTGAATTGTCTGCTCGATTGAGCACTCCATCCAGGAGAATTGAGAATAGGGTTAGACTTGGAGGAAAGAGGAGGCCAACCTCCAACTGTAGGATTCATTTGGGGAATATGGACTCCGCCAAATGAGAGAGGAGCATATGGAGGAGTCATGCCCCCATTTCCAAAACTAGGATTTGCATTAGCCGCTAGAATGGAGGATGAGAGTTGCGACGTCAGGTTGGGCATACCAAAAGAAAAGGGATTAGAGACCAAAGGTATTGACTGAGAATTGTGACCTGGCATACCAAAAAGAGATCTGAAAGGGTTTGTTCCTATGGGTTGAGTAGAACCCACAGGTTGGATAGCACTAGAGGCGGGATCTCTGGCACCCCCACCGTCGAGGATGAAGGAGCAAAAGGGATCCCACTAATCACGAAAGATATATGAGTCGAGGGACTCCTTGTGACATTCGGGTTTGACTCAGTATTGCTAGTGGGAAAATCCCCCCTTAACTACACCAAGGTTTAAGATGTAGACAGAGTGAATGATCGTCTAAAAGTCGATCAATTTTCTACTCTACCCCAAACATATCAAAACAAATGACAAGAAAACAATAAGAGAGAAGATCGATAATTGTACCTTTTATCCCACGACTGGTGATGATCTCCTCAAGCTCTGTAGTTCCAACGACTGCACGTCTCCTCCAAAGGCTGACCTGCATCCAAAACTAGGCAAACAAGGACTAAAAGCATGTTATTCTATTCATGAGTTAGGGTTAGATATCAAATCCTACGTATAAATCAATGAAAATACACAAAACATCATCCTTTGGGACAGGGAAAAGAGATTATTTTATTCATCAAACAAAGACTGAAACTTACAATCTATGTCGGCCACCATTCTGAGAACCTGGTCCAGGCTCCTCTTTACAATGCTCCAAGTGCACCTTCAATAGGCCTCTTCTCTCAATATTATGATCACCTCAAGGAAAGGGAATGGATTGAATGGAATAAGAAGGGGTTGAAGAGGGAATGTTGAGGCAATATCTCACAAAAGGTGGCAAAAGCTTGGGCAAGGAGGGGAAGTGAAATTGGGCAAAGTTTCATTGTTCTTATGTTTGGATGTGAAATGAGACCCCAACACCTCCTTTTATATGACAAAAGGATGGTTATTCAGTTGGGCGACGGGCTATAGTAGTTGAATTGGTTGGGAAACTTCCAATAGCCCATGAATTTCAACGAATTCCTTACAACTTTTTAATTCTTCCAGGGCGCGTACATGCTCTAAAAAATGGTTTTTTAAGAAGAGATTCTCAGCAGTGCTTTGGAAAAATATGCAAGTAAGAGGGCCAAGGCCATGTATGCATGGATAGGTCATTTTAGGGATATAACAGATGCCCCCTAATGTGTGAGGTCAGAACAACAATCGATGGCCAAGATACATTGCAATATGCTCACCAATGTATGAAATCGAGTGAGCTCGGGACCATAGTTCGGGTGGTGCCATCTGCAAAACAACAATTGTCTCTCTGAGGCATGCATACCCATGCTTGGGATGAACTAAATCATGGATTCCAATCAAATACACTGCAGATCCATGTCATATAACTATATAAAGTGTAGTCGCGAGCAATGCACGTCAGATCTACATCTCAAAATCAGTCGAAGATATACAAGTATAGTATTCATCTTCAAGAAGCTAGTAACGCCTGATGGCAGGAGATGAGGTCTTCATAGCTTGAGCAACACCTTAGAGATCTTCAAAACTCACGTAGGAGTATAATGGGAGTGTATAACTCACTGCTCTGAGGTCTTCCACATCTCGTCAGGAAAAGACATGAGGATCTCGATGATCATGCAGAGAACTTCGTCGATTTTGAATATGGACTTGACTAGAATCTCGGGAAGGCCGACTCATGAAAGTCAAGATACAAACTGCAGAAGGCCGACTCAGGTTGAGTGAAACTTCCCTTGGACAAAAGCACGAAAGATGATCACGCTCAGGCAGCACGACATTGACATAAGTTTGTGATGCAAGAGGCAACGCAAACTCTCCATGTGTTTGGAAGAGTAACCAAACAGAGGAGGACACAACTCTATGTAGCGAGAACAATTTCCCAGGGTCATACTAGATCCCAATGCTCGATGAACAAACAGAAGGATGTGCTTTGTCTAAGGGAAATTCTCTGTGCTGCTGAAAAAAGAATGAATATTTCTCGTCCCATCTTTTTGGAAAATTTGATTTTGTTTGTCTTTTTCAATTTTTTAAGAGCTCGAAAAAGAATAAAAGAATGCTACGTTACAAAGGAGGAACGAGTATTGCAAGCAAGCATACTACTTCCAAGCACGAGGAACATACTAATGCTCAGAGCAAGGATACATGTGCAGGAAGAGGACACCCAGGGAAAATTCCTCCATGGGTCAAGGTGTCAGGTTGCAGAGGCAAGAAGTGCTACAAGGCTTGCGTACAAGGCATGCTTCAAAGGTTCAGTTGAGAGAAACATGGAGCCGGCATTAGGCCAAAGATGCAAATATTAAAATCCCAAATGCAATTAAGCAACACACAATGAGACCCCTTCTATGTAATTTTTACGAGCCCAGAGAAGGTAAGCTCAGTAGTTTTTTCACATTTAGAGAATCTGAAAAAACGCAAAAAGAAGACTCTAGGGAGTACCTCTTTCAGATATATTTTAGTCGGTTCGAAAAAGGGTTAAACTTGCACCGAAAAGACGTCTATTCAAAACCATTTTAATGAGTGTGACAAAGACAAGATCACTTGGCAATCTTTTATATTTTAAGGAGTCTCAAAATAGCTTAACTATGGACTCACAACCTTTTTCTGAGTTTAGTCTCCTTAGCCCGAAAAAGTATAAAAGTTACAGAGGAGAACTCTCCCGGCAAGATGAATCTCCCGAGGCATACCTTTTTTCGCTATAATCTACAAGCTGGAAAAAAGGTTAAACTCATGCTAGTTGATGTTCTTCTGGACCAATTTAACGGGTCTGAAGGAACAAGGTCACTCGATAATATTTTCAATTTTAGGGAGTCTAAAAAGAGCTTAACTATGGGCTCCGAGGGGGGTCATTTTTCGTAAGTAATCTCCAAGGCCGAAAAAATGTGATAAACCAAAACCAAGGAGAATGTTCCTTTTTCGAATATTTAGTCCCTCGGGCCCGAAAAAGGGTTAAACTTACGCCTGAGAATGCTCTTCTAGCGAACCGAAGTTCCTAGAGAATACATTTATTCGTAAAATTAGTCATCCGGACCGAAAAAGGGGTAAACTACCATCGGACATATGTGCCTTCAAATTTGAGTTTGGCAAGCGTGAAGGGAAACAAGATCGCTTGACAATATTTTCATTTTTAGAGAGTCTGAAAAGGGATTAAAGAAGAATCCAGGAGGCTACTTTTCTCATTTAATCCAGACAAAATCGAAAAGAATAAATACAGTCTCGTTCGATGTTGCTTTCGAATTTCAAAGCGAACTTGAAAGACAACAAAGCGTGCTCATTTAAGGAGTCCTGATGGTAAGGCCAAGAATAATGGTGCATCAAACGAATGAGGCTTTATCTCGTAATCACGACAGGACTAAAAACGACTCCCAAGACTATAGTCATTACTGGCAGCATGAATGCCAAAATGCAGCAAGGATCTACCTAGGGAATCCATGTAAAGGTAGGATATACCACCTAATTATGACACTTCTAGAGTAGCAACGAAGGTTTCGTGTTTCACTTCGGTGGGGTCGATCCTATGGCAAAGCGAAAAATACAACAAGATGCATAAAGTGGAAATGAAATCCTAACTTATATGCAAAAAGTTGGAAAAAATAACTTTTACCAAAGGATACCCAAAAAGTGACCCGTCCCAAAAATTACCAAACCAAAAGAAAAAGAGCATCAGATCGACCAATAAGAAACTTGGAAGTGGAATCAAGTAATTAGCAAGCCAGGAAAAAGACGAAGGGGGTCAAAAAGGGGTAAAAAGGGCCAAAAAAATCTATAAATAGAAGTTGACAACTCATTTTGACCATTGCAATTTGAAAATCAACCAAAAGGTGAAAAACCCCCTTCGCTCAAAGAGTTGATTCTGGGAACTTCAGTGGACAAAACGACCTTCTACTTGGACCAAGTAAGTACAAATCCCTCCCTCCTGCATTTCAATACT
>JZKD02S2037887.1:23779-35248 GCA_000966675.3 Picea glauca | reverse complement strand
CTTCCACTATCAACCAGAATGATGACCTTCTGATGCTTGATGTAACCGATTAACTTGAGGGTTTGGGGAGCAGAAAAACCAGTGAGAGCATTGAGGGAAATGACGGGTTCTACTTTGGGAGGGTCTAAGGGAAGGGTTATGTCAGTGATTTCAGGTGACTCAGACACAAGGGGAGTTTCAACATCCTCTTCTGAAATGTCCTCAGAGATGGCCATAAAAAGATTTTGTTCCTTACACTTGTGGCCCGGGAAATATTTGTCACCACAATTATAACAAAGGCCTTTGAGTTGGCATTCATCCATTTCAGCCCTGGTCAATTTTTGGATTTTTAATGGGGCGGAGGGAGTAGTGGGAGTGACGGGTTTAGGGTGAGGGATAAAGGAGGGTTTTCGGTTTTGAGATGATACCACCTGTTGTGCTTCTTTAGCTCTTTTAGTATCCTCCACCCAAGTCGAGGATCGAGCCATGAGGACATGAGCCCGAATCTCCTCCTTGAGGCCACTAATAAAACACTCTCGAAATAAAGCATCAGTCATGCCCTCTGTTTGAAAAGCTAGGCATTCAAAGGCAGCTATGAAGTCTTCGATTGTTCTAGATTGCTTCAACTTTGTCAAACGGCCCAAATGGTTGGTGTCTGTGTCAAAGCGTTCATAAAGCTCAGTCACAAATTGGGTCCAAGCAATATACCCTAGACGAGAAGTTTTTCTTCATTGCCACCATTGCCAATGTTCTTGATCTAGATGGAGAACACCATACCAGAGTTTGGCCAAGTCATCGGTAATGCCATATAATGAGAAATAATGTTCCATTTGGGTTACCCAACCAGTGGGGTCCAAGTCATCAAATTTGGTCACGTCCACCCGCAGAAGGCGTATGTCACATTGAAAGTGATGGGACTGAAAGGTATGGGAATGGGAGGAAGTTTCACCTTCATTCTTTGGATGTGCTTCAGAGAAAGGGTCATCTATAGGGATCTTCAGTTTGGTGCAGAGTGTTGCAAAGACAGATTCAAGCTGGGTGGTAAGTTCTTGTTTGACTTCCTCCATTGAGGATTGCATGGTTGTATTTATGGTAGCATTGATGGACGAATCGATGGAGGCAACTGTAGTACTGAGTTGTTTCTTCTTTTTGGGTTTCTAGGAAACCGGATTGCATGGTGTTGAAGCGAGCTTCCAGGTCTTGTCTATGGATATGGTCCATGAGGATGGGTGAACTGAAAAAGGGCGGGTGGGGTCAAAAATTTTGTCTAAAAATGATATGGATGAAAGTGATAAGGGCAGAGAGATGAATCCAATGGAATAGGTCTCAAATAATGGTGAAAATTTTTCCAATTTTTTTTTTTTCACCTACGGAGTTATACTCCGGTCTGAAGAATACTACAGTGATGAAATCCCTAAATGTTTAACCAGAAAGAGATGTGTATTTACTTGGCAACCCGAACACAGTTGCGCGGCAATAGATCTGGTTTGTTTTTAATTCGTTTATGTTTTTGTCCCCCAAGGGTTAGGTATTCAAGGGTTCTACAAACAAGGGTTTGCCCTGTGCTATAGCTCTTTGATATACATGCGGGGTCCAACAATAGTACTTGGCCCAATATCTCAGGGCACTAACTAAGGAGGATAGATCGTACCCTTAGTCGTACTACCCGACTACCTAGGTACTAGAGACTATCTTCCCGAGTACTATTCTCGGTGACACTATAGCAATCCGACGGCTGATAGGTTTATCTAAAGAGGGATTCAGGAAATCTAGGCCGATTCATACACAGGTGTTGTCTGATGCGCTACCACTCGAAGGGGTACCAACAAGGGTTACAAGGGTGGCCAACAGATGTGCGCTTAAGAACCACTTGTATTTCCTGCGTGTATGAATCCCTCAACCGCGAGTTTATGCACGTAACGGCAGATGTATGTGGTTTAAAGACGCCCGAATACGTCTCTACCCTGAAAAAGAATTCTCACAATTTATGCCAAGGAAAGTGCTCTGATACCACTTGCAAGATAGCAGATATATAAAATATGCAGAACATAAATAAAATGCTAGAAATGGCAGAATAACAATAAAAGATCCAGCATAATCTCCACAATAACACAGAAATGATATAATAACAGCAATAGAAATAGCACTTTGATTCAAAAAGAAATGTTCACAGGCCTCTTCGAGGGGGCAACCTCCAATCAAGCAGCGCTTTGTTACAATAATCTCCAAGCTAGGGTTTTCATACCCTCGACCCTTATTTATACAAAATGTCTATCAAGAGAAGCATCTAGAGGAAGATCATTCTAGAAGTAGAAGCTTCTATTAGGTCTTCTTACATCTGCCTTATTCTATTTTATTGAAAGGCCTTATTAATATTGACCTTTATTACATCCGAATATATTAATCTACCTATGTGCGGGTTAGGACCCTAACAGGCTTGGTAAAAGACGATTCAAACTATTAAGGATACGGGCTCATCTATTGGTTAAAAGGCAACCCTGTCAAGGCTATGGACACTGCTGGTAGCAGTGGCTCTGCCTGTGGTATAGAAGTTTACCTTAAAATAAGCCAAGTTTTTTTGTGTGTTCCTAGACTTCATTTCCTAACAAAGAGGCTATCATTCCAATTATATTCAATAACAAGGGAAAGTAACAAATTTATGACATGTGGAATATTTTTAAACACATGAACAAATTTAAAATTATTCGGAATCTTTCCTTAAACGTTTTTTAACATAGGTATGTAAATTTGAATTTCCCACACAAGAATGATTATTATTCATGATTACCGTTAAAGTGATTTTGAAATTATTAATGATTGCCCTCCCAGCGGTGGTGGCGGCGTAGTAATTATCCCTCACTTGAACTATCTGCCATCATTACACTCACACATGTCGACGGTCGAGGTCAACCTTTCCATTTATGAGGGGGTGGATATTCTACACATTTACTGATAGATCATAATGATTGCAATAAATGGGAAAACTCACATTTTTATATACATTTGTTGTTCTATGATATTCGTTATTTCTAGTAATATTGTCTCAAAAGTTGGTCGAACTAAGTTGCAGTCGAGAATGATAGTTGTCCTCATCTGTTCACAGAAGACATGGGTGGTCGAAGTGTACGCTAAGAGCCCACATTGTTGCAGGGAACCGACCAGGAAAGAGAAATTTTACATCGTCTCCGGTGGACAGAATATTTCAACAGATTGCAGGGGTATGACACACATATCACGCTAGCATTTTTCCAGAACTTGTAGAGAGGAGTCTCTGTGATCCAAGATATACAAATTTCGGTCACTGAGGAAATTATAGTGAAAGTTACAGGCCTCCCCAACGAAGTCATACAATGGACTGGGAAGTATACAACACTCAAGGAGGTTGTGGAATCTTTCGTAAAACCTGGAGAAGAACTCTATAAAAAAGGAAGGGACTCAACCCCATCGCTCTCAGCGAGCCATGGAGGAAGTTAGCAAGAGTAATAAAAAGTTATATCACATGTGATGGGAGGTACGATGTGGTGAGTCCGCGCCACCTCAAATTGTTAGTAGCACTAAAACAGAGGTTAGTAATAAATTTACCATTTTTTCTAAATGTTATGTTGCATGAAGTTGCTGCAAGAACTCAGAAGGCTAAAGACCATGTCACCATGGACTAGTAAAGTTAATAGTAAATAGAGCCCTGAGCCAAACTCAAATAACCTGGGGATATTTAATCGAGGCCGATAGGCCCCTACAAATAGAACAACCCGAAATCCACCAAGAAATACCCTCACAGGGAATTGAGACAGCTCAGGAAGAAGGAGGTAGTGCCCAAATTGAAACTCCACTACCCCAGCCTAAAATTGAAGCAGACCCCATCCAGCTAACAAAAACATCAAAGAAGAGGATACAAAGAATAATTGTTGTTCCTGAAACCTCTACTGTGAAAAGAAGAAGGGGTAAAAAAACAATTCAACCTTAAAACATTTAGGAAGCTATGCAAACAAAACAACCCTCACAAGACACTCAAGAAAATGCACAGACAGAACAACCATCACTTGGAAACCTTACATAACAGTACTTCAAAAGTTATGAGGTAGATATGGCTCAAGCACTGGGGAATTTAAGGACATCAATCACCAAATACACAAGCAGGTCTGAAGAACACCAAGCACCAACTTCTTCTTCAAACCCTGTCTTGGATCTCCCTGACATAGAGATGCCATCCCCCGAAGATACAAAACAGCGTGAACTTCATATTGAGGAAAACAATCCTTTAGAACAGACAGAGAACACAGAAGAAACAGGGGAGAAGTCACCAGCTGATCAGGGTAGGGAAAACCTTGAAATTCCCCATAAACAAAAAACAGCAGACAAAGGCCACAATAAAATCAAAAGATTGAAACAGGAAAACAAGATATTGAGAAAAAGGGTTAAAAAAATAAAAGTATTGAAACAAAAAGTTGGTAGATTGAAAGATATAATTAGATAATTAAGGAAACAATTGGAGCAAGTTGACAAGGCCTATGAGAGGAAGAAATCCAAAAGGCCTAGAACATAGGGAAGAAACCCACTTCCTAGGAAGACAATCCACATCAATTATGTTGGAACACAGACAAAATTGCCTGCTCCTTTGGAAACAACAGAGATTCCAGTAGCAGAAGAAATAGTTGTCCAAACTGAGGAAGTGCTTCCTATAGATATTCCTTCTCCTTTGGAGACAATTGATATAGAGACCTAGACAGATGCCCCAACAAAAAAAGAAACATTTGTTCAAACTGAGGAAGCATTTCAGTCTCCTGAACAGGGTGCCATCATTAACAGGTTGGAGGTAGAGTTGGTGCAAACCCAACAAACTCTAACTCAATGTAGGAGTGAAATGGTAACAATGGTGGAACATCAGAGAGTTGTCAAGCAACTTAAACCCATGTCAGCACTAGAGAACGAGACTTTTTATGAGCTCGGCAAAGCTCAAGGAAAGATGAAGAAAGTACAGGGCCAATTAGATAAAGTTTTGGAGCAAATCAAAGAAATTTGCTCTGTTTATTCTGATATAGTGGCTTGCAGGGCCCCTACTACTAATTACACCTTGTTTTTATTAGAACGTTATTTGTTGTTAAGGATAAAAGCTATTAGAGCAGGCAAATCTTTTGAGTTCACCATTGTTTCTAAGTTTGTTTCATTTTTTAGAGAACAAGAGGATGGAGTTCAATATTTTTTGTGTGAACTATACTTTCACAACTTCGTCCTAGGAGAAAACAGAGATGAGAACCTCAGTCCTTTCATTGGGGACATATAGTTTCATGCATTCTTGTCCTTTGACAAAAACCAAACCAGGTGGGATAAAGCACACAAGGTTTTCATGAAAAGGGAAACTGGGTTAGACCTATGGATCAAAGGGGAAACTCCTAAAACCCTTAAAACCATTATGCAGCACAAAACATTTATGAATAGGGGAAAAGTTGTATAATATTTAGCCCCCATCAACAGACATGTTATAAATTCAGGTCTACGGTATTTTAGAGAGATTAAAGAATAAGCCATTTCTATTGCTAAACTAAGATGGGATGTCTCCTCAAATGCATTCAAGAACAGGGAACCCTTTGTGTTCAGAAATTTTCTTACAGCCATCTTCAGATTAGAGAGGTATGCCAGAATGATCCAAAATGAAGGGTCTGCTTGGATTGGATGCAGGTTCAGTCCTCCTATTATTCCGTGTCCTCGAGATGGTTATCAGAGTAATTATGAACTTCCTAAAAAGGAGGATGATGTTTCTTTTGAAGTGCTTAAAGGTAATCATGGGTTTAGGAGACCTAGAGAAAAGACCTCTCCTCCCTTCAACATCATTGTTTTACATGTAAACTCTTTGCTTGCATGAGGACATGCAAAACGGTAAGTTGGGGGGTATGTTGACTTGTAAAAAAGGTATAAATATTCTCCTTATTACCATGATTTATGATATATTCTTGATTGAATTTTCTATTGATTAGAGATCATTAGGGAATACAATAATTAAAAAGTCTTCTAGAAATGTTATTGAGTGATATTAGATAATTTCTGAATTTCGGTTTGATTTGTTTGATTTTATTACAGGAATGGACAATTATTGTTAAACTCAAGATAGCTAAGAAGATCATAAAGATGTATAGACTATTGGAGATCGAAGAAATTAGGCGCAAAGCAGTTTTGAGGAAGATTGACTCTTTATTTTGTAATCTATCGATCCTCGGGATAACTTAATTTACCCATATCATTGTAATATATAGAGGGTGATGAACCGTAGAAAAATATCCAAGAAATCTATCCAAATATTCAGAACTATGAATTACTCTGTACAAGCAGTCCATTGTAAATGATTTACCAGTCATGGAATTAATGAAAGCCTTGAGCGTTTTTATCATCTTTGCGTACTGATTTTCTAGAAGCAGTATCTTCTGAAGACCGTGGGCCCAGTCAGAAGGATTTACTGTCTCAACCTGTAATCGTATCAATTTGATTTCAGTTCTATGATTTAAATCTCTTTGCAACTGTTAAGATAAATGTGTGAGTTTGTTGATGTTTTAATAAATTGGTTATGTTATTTTACAGAGGATAGATGTTTCATTATCGATTGTTGTTCCATTTCCCATTGCTGTAGTTTATTGCGTGAAAGTTCCTCTCATTTTCGCATCCGTTGTTCCTTTATTAAATTTACAATTGTTGTCCCTTTCGCTTAAAGTTACATTTGTTGTTCCTTCCTAATTTTGCAGTAATTCATTGTTTCTTTTCCAGCAGGTTAAATAGTCATTGATAGATTGATCCATTAAGTGTTTTCATATATTGAATTATTTTTCTCTTAGTCAGGCATTAAGTGCTTTCACAGATTAAATTATTGTTTCTTATCGAGATGAATTCAGCAAATTAGTTAATGCCTTCAATTCACAACATGTTATTGATCAGATTATAATTTTGTTGAGTAAGATCTTGGTTTCAGAGTTTTCAAAGAATGTATGAGGAACTTGATTATTGATAAACTCAGATTTGTTTTAACTACATTATTTTAACCTCTACAACTATCTGCATAGACTTTGCCGATATTCTTGAAATAAAAGACGAATCCTCGGGTTGATAAATTAATGTTAAACTAAGGTTGTTTTTAGGACATCTTTAGAGCCCAATAGAGACAGAGTTTGGTTGCAATTAAACAAAGATTGAAAACTCTTATTTATAACAGTAATTACACTAGTAAAACAACCATTATCTTCTTCAATTACAATGTTGAATCACTTAACAGAATATCCCTTAACTTATGTCAAAGCAACAAGACAGATATAGCTAGAAATTACAAACCATGAAGAATATAGATGGCTAAAAATCAAATCTGGAATTTACACAAGTATTGGACCACTGAAAACTTCATTAATATGCATAAGATGAAGTTGTTGTAAATACCATAGCCTTATCACAAGTAAAGTACAATCCACTAACTCTTCACAACCCTAGCTAGGAAAAACAATGAAAACCCTAGCTCATCCAAGGATCTTCAACAAGCACAAATCACTCAAGCTAATCCTCCAAGGCAAGATGTCTCCTCCTCTTCTTCTTTTTCACCAAATACAACCTAGGGTCTCATCTCAAAATCCTAATCTCCAAATATCCAAGGGATGAAACCCTAACCCTAGACTTCAAGATGCTTCAAGAAAATCAAGAAACCCTAGAGACTCCAAGAGATAGAGAGACCAAGTACAAAACGAAGATATGAGAGAGAGAGAGAGAGAGAGAGAGAGAGAGAGAGGATGACTAGTGAGCTCCTCTAGTCACATCTCTAACACAATATGAACAAGAATAATGAGCTATGATGATCATCTCCAACATCTTCTTCTTCACGATAGTAAACCCTAGTCACAAGAGAAATATCCAACAAAGACATCCTCCTCTTATGTAAAACTTCTCCTAGGGATTCCTCATGAACCCTAGTGAATCATTCCAAGAAGACAAGTACAAAGAGAAGAGTATTATAATGATGAATGAAAGGTCTCTCTCATTTCTCTATATATATGGGAAGTAAGAGATGCGGACAATATTTCTATCCCCCATTTCTAGGGATCACTAAGGAGATGATGACTCGAGGCCCTTGGGTTGCATACATGGAGTACCGAGAGATAGACCAGTAGGCAGAGCCCCACATCACACCACCCATCACCATGATATCGATGGTTGCACCATTCACCACACCAGCTTGGATCACAGAGGACAAGAGGTCTTTATCCATGAGGTAGTGATTCCAACATTGTGGTAAGTGTCATAAATGAAGCATTTGAATATGTTGCAAAGGGTTCTTCCTTGATTTTGAAAATGTTTTCTTGGAAATTATGCTCTTACAGTATTTTTCCCTATTTTACCTTGGTGGTTGACATTGTGTCCTAGTAAGTGGTCACTCTCAGGGAAAGGGTTTCTACTGGGGGGTCTCCTTGATGAGTCATAGTACCGCTCCCACACATACTTGCCACTTTTCATGTTTCTTTCCCTTCATTTCCTCGCCTTTTGTGTTTTCGGGCCACATTGACCCAAGAAGGGATTCTACCTATTTTCATGGGAAGAAGGGGTAGAAGGCCCAGAGGATTGTAGCTGGAAAAAGATAAAGGCCAATCATAAACCTTCCAGATGCTCGCCCAAGGATCCCAAGAACAATGAAATGTTTCTCACAAAAAATTGAGGGACCCGTAAAATAAATAACTAATTGAACATGCCAACCAATGTAGAGCGTGTGTGGACAATGTTTTTCATGCTTAGGTAGAAGTCCCACACATCGTCTTCAACTTGGGGAAGCGTGAACAAGGTAAAGTTAAGGTGGGGCAATGTGTTTCATGCTTAGGTAGAAGTCCCACTTTAGATTCAACCTGGGAACACTCTAACAAATTAAATGGAAAAAGGTCTTGGAAAAATCATGCATTGGGGACGAAGGGAAGCACACCCTCTACAAAGGCACCCATAAATGAGACAATATGAGCCCTTGTATGTCAAGAAACCCCATGCCCAAAAGTATTAAACCTATATGCCTCATACTCTTCACATGACCTAGAGAGGGTCCACTTGGGAAACACTCCTTAACTTGGGGAATGATTCACCCAATAGGTCACCATGACAACCCTCCCATACCTAAATTTGGCAAGTTGCATAAGGTCTTTGAGTAGTCATTTATTTTGAGAGGGGGGACTTGATGCACATGTTCGGGTGGTTCTTTTATTATATGTGGCTTACTTGACATGATGATTGTAACACATGAGCCCTTAGAGGGTGAATTTTATTGTCATTGCAAGGCCTTGACAGGTGGAAGACACTTTGTGGAGGCACAAGGTCACGTGGACCTTCACTTGGTGCATGGAGCCCACAGGATGGATTTTGCACCCCCTCTTCTTGGACAGTTGGATGAGGAACATTGTCTTTGGAGGCATGAGATGACACCTGGAAGCAGCAGAGATAGCCCCCTACTACCCAACATTGGATCTCAAAGGCCCAAAACGCCAATGTCAGGGCATGACATCTTTCTTGGGGCTAGGGTTTGGCGATGGTGGTGATGATTTGATGATGACTTGGCATTGTTAATGGACTAGAGTGTTTGGAAAGGTGGAACATGGCCTTTGGAGGCCCAACGTCTCCCTCAACAACTCAACGACTTGGTCAAAATGGAAAAACATCACCCCTAAAGGGCATGATGTCATGATTTAGGGTTTCTTTTAATTGTAAAATTAAATTTTGACTTTGTAAAGGGGAAATTAGAGGAGGTTGGCCACCCTAACTATGTTTAACCCTAAAGATAAGTGGACAAACTAATTTTGAAGGTCTTGTATAAAATGATACCTATTTCATTTCATTTTAGATATATCATCTCACTTGAGAATTACATACTTTGTGGTTGAAATTTTCACACTCTTTGGGAAAATCGCATATCTCTCTCTTTGATGCTATTTGGATGCTAAACAAATGTCTTTGGAGTTGTTATCCCCTATCCTAGGGATAACTAAGAAGATTATGTCTTGAGGCCCACAGGTCCCAGACATGGAGTACCGAGATCCATACGACTTGAGCTTGGCCGCGGAGGGCCCATCTTTTCTTCAGTGCATCCCATCTATCATCAGCAGCAACATCCATCCCACCAGCGTGATCCTGAAGTAGGAGTGGGTCTTGCTCCATGAGGTAATGAGTCTGGGTATCATGGTATGTGTCACCCTGATTTTCGAAGCATTTGAATGTGTTGCACTGAACTCTCCTTTATTTCATAACGTTTGCTTGGAAATTATACTCTTTAACTTGTTCATACCTAGGGGGTGTTGATAGAATTCCCTAGTAAGCTAGTTCTCTTTAGGATGACCTGCCACTAGGTGGGTCTGAAAGGCCATCGTCCATTCCTTCCATACTTACCATTTTTCATCATTATCCCTCTCATCTTCCCCTACCTTTGTTCGGGCATTGGGTTTGCCACTCTAGGAAGGGTTGCACCTTGCCTTGTAAGAAGAAGGGGCTAAAGTCCCAGGGGGTAAAAGTAGCTAACAAAAGTTAAAATCCAAAAGGAAAAATTTGAGATGCTTCACCCAAGGATTCCCGAGAAAGAAATAAAAGGCTTCTCGGTAAGAAAAGGGGACCCATAAGATAAAAAAAAAAACTCAAGCTACTAGTTGGTGGATGGGAGCTCTCATGATGAGCCGACCTATTAGGTCCATGGGCATGTAGCAGTATGACACTACCACCTATCTGGTCACTAAACTAGGGTAGTGGCTCTTGGTGGCATAGTCAAGAGAAAGGGGGTCTCATCACAATCCAACCCTCTCATCTTCGTGAAATGCTTGTGGGTAATGTTGTCGCCACTAGTCACCACACCAAGATAGTTTCCCCCAGCTATTCACTTGAAAAGAAAAAGAAATAAGACAAAGAATAAAAGACATTGAATGGGCTAGGAAACATTGGCATCCATGACAAGGTGCAGCTCACCCTCTACAAAGGCACCCACAGGCAAGACCTACAATTCCCTTATCACTACACCATGTGCCCAAACATTCCCCATCACAATTTCACACACTTACATGACCTAGATTGGTCTTAACATGGGAAACAACCCAAACTTGAGGAGAATTAGCCCAATAGGACATCCTAAGACCCTCTCCAAACATGACTTGTTAACTGCATAACGTGTTTGAGCATTTGTTTGGGTAAACGGGGGTTTGATGCACATGTTTGGGTAATTTGATTATTGGATGTGATTGACATTGCTAATCATTTATCCCCATGGAGGGCGTACTTGTTGTTGTTGGAGGACCATGCCCGGTAGACAGGTACATATGGGGAGATGATTAGCTCGGACCTCCATGGGGATAAATGTTAAGAACCAAATATCAATATAGCATAGAAAAACCTCAAAAAAAGTACTCAACGCCTTGAAAAAGAGACAATTTCAGATAATAAGCCTCTTCGAGGGGGAAACCTCCTTTTACCCCACTTAAATGTTCAAGTACAAGATGATTCAAAATGAAA